>JBBGZY010002694.1:420000-638419 GCA_037952925.1 Lithobates clamitans
TTTACTCACTGATCACCAGTCTAGTGTCCCCACAATGTAAAAAACACAAAGTAAACATACATGTCCCCAGAACACATGTCCCCAAAAGACATGTCCCCAAAAGACATGTCCCTAAAACACATGTCCCCAAAACACATGTCCCCAAAACACATGTACCTAAAACACATGCCCCCAAAAGATATGTCCCCAAAACACATGTCCCTAAAAGACATGTCCTTAAAACACATGCCCCCAAAAGACATGTCCCCAAAACACATGTCCCCAAAACACATGTCCCCAAAAGACATGTCCCCAAAAGACATGTCCCCAAAAGACATGTCCCTAAAAGACATGTCTCCAAAAGACATGTCCCCAAAAGACATGTCCCCAAAAGACATGTCCCCAAAACACATGCCTCCAAAACACATGTCCCCAAAACACATGTCCCCAAAAGATAAGTCCCCAAAAGACATGCCCCCAAAACACATGTCCCTAAAACACATGTCCCTAAAACACATGTCCCCAAAACACATGTCCCTAAAACACATGTCCCCAAAAGACATGTCTCCAAAACACATGTCCCCAAAAAACATGTCCCCAAAAGACATGCCCCCAAAACACATGTCCCCAAAACACATGTCCCCAAAAGACATGTCCCTAAAACACATGCCCCCAAAACACATGTCCCCACATAGTAAAAACACCTATCCCCCAAATATATAACAGTACATGTCCGTCCCAATGATCACCTGCGCACATCTGTACATGATCATTTGCGCACATCTGTCCGTGATCACACAAACCAATTATTATACACTTAACAGAATTTTTTTTTTTTACCAAAAACATGTAGCAGAATACATTTTGGCTTAAATTTATGACAAAATTAGATTTTATCGGATTTCTTTTAAAATAGAAAGAAGAAAATATAGTTTTTTTCTCCAAATTTCCGCTCTTTTTTCGCTTATATCGCAAAAAATAAAAAACAGAGTCGTGAATAAATACCACCAAAAGAAAGCTCTATTTGTGCGAACAAAATGATAAAAATTTCATTTGGGTACATTGTTGCAAAAGCGCTGAAAGCTGAAAATTGGTCCGGGAAGGAAGGGGGCGAAGGGGGCGAAAGTGAATGGTACTGATGTGGTTAAGGCAAGAAAATTCAAAAATGCATGAAAGGAAGTGCAAAGGGACATGCTGTAACGAGTACTAAAACGGGCACACATTTTGGCATTCAGAAAGTGTTTCCAGACTAAATAAAGTTTTACGGCACATCCACATGTCCCGCACAGTTTAACCATATAAAGCTTTTCTATCGGTTCTGTTGTGTCATCTTCCTTCAGCCTGCGTTTTGATGCTTTTAACTGCTGCTTCTGCTCAGCGTCAGTAAAGTGACAGTTCTGTGCGGAGGTCACCTAAGGCTTCCCCCCTCCATCCCGGGCGGGCGCACACACAGACAGTGAGTGCAGGATTCTCCCGCGCTGCCAGAGAGAGAGAGAGAGGGGACGTTACCGCTACTGGCACTTATCTCCGATAGGATACCGATTTCCCCGAACGTTTCCAGCCTGACCTCACCGATGGCTCATCTTCAGTCCGCCAACATTGGTCTTAAAATGTTCCGAATTAAATCCAATGAATGGAAATCAAGAATGAAAGAGTGAAGCGTGGAGAGATCAGCAGCCATGCTTTAATATAAACAGGCGGGTGTGAATGGCGTATTGTAATGATTAGGAGCCGACGTATTATCTTATAATGCCTCCTCAGTGCCAGGAGCTGAGCAATGGTAACGTTCAGCACAGGGCTGCCAGTGCTTCGTCTGCATCAACTAAAGTAACAGTTTACCTCTAAAGCCTCATACACACGATCGGACTTTCCCAAGGGCTGTTGGCGGTAAATCCGACCGTGTGTATGCTCCATCGGACAATTGTTGTCAGATTTTCCGCGGACAAATGTCGGATGGCAGATTTTAACATTTTCCTCGGACAAATGTCTGTTGTCGGATTTTCCGAGCGTGTGTACACAAGTCCGTCGGACTAAAGTCCAAAGTACAAACACGCATGCTCGGAAGCAAGGACGAGCCGGAAGCGGTCGGTCTTGTAAACTAGCGTTCGTAATGGAGAATTAACATTCGTGACGCGGCAGATTATGAGATCTGGAAATGCAGCGCACAATTCTCTTCTTCTTTAATGGCATAATAATGAAACTGCTTTGCTGGTGATACTGATGGAGTTATTGCAAACGAATTTCCAAGGGCTTTTTTTTTCTAGTGATTTCAAGAATAATATTATTATGCTTTTTTTTTTTTGGGGCAAGTTACCACAACACCATTATCCCGTAGTTGGTGTCTCTTGTTAATGTTACATTGTATTTTTCAAAATGTAACTGCCGACTCCCAAACTGTCATTTGAAGTAAAACACACAGCCAAGTATTATTCTCCACAATTTTTTTCATTGTGCATTAAAAAAAGAAAACAAATAAAATTAGACATGATATCTGCTAATAGAACTTAACCAAAAAGTGCATTCTATGCATCCAAAATATAGAAAATATACCAAATCAAATCATTATTATTCAACCAAAAAATAAAATAAAAGCCTCATGCATACGTCCTGCTTCTTAATATAGGGGGTCATCAATGCCAAGAGTTGGTGAAAGCAGGGGTCCGTCATCCGGAGATAATTCCGAAAATCATCCGGATTATTCTCCTGGAGCTCCCGCAGCAAAGGCATATAACATAATTGGTCACAATTAATAAAGCAACCAAATTTTGGTCCAAGAACTCCTCCTCCTCTTGTTCCTGGACTGGACTTGGGTCAAAGCAATAACTCCAAGGCCAATAATAAATAACACGTTATCTCCTCCCATTCCGCAACATGGCTGGTTGGCGAACGGCTGTTCAGAAACGAACTGAAAAGCACAAAATGAAAAGTGTGAAATGAAAAGCGCGAATCAACACTCACTTCTACTAACACGAAATTAGCAGGAGGAGCCCAAAGGGTGGCGCTAAAGAGGTGAAAAGCCACGTAATACCTCACTACGTTCGTGTTTGTTGGCCGACAATTCCTTGCCGTTTGTATGCAAGACAAGTTCCTGGCCAACGCCCTTCGGACAAGAGTCCGAAGTTTTGTCTGTAGAAAATCCGATCATGTGTACAAGGCTTTACACTAAAATACCCCCCCACCACCACCAAACACACTAAACTCTCTCAATCAACATTAATTATTTTTATTAAAAAATAGATAGCTGCTGCACTTATATCCACAACTAAAAACTAATATATATATATATAAAAAAAAAAAAGCAGCTAGCACAATATTGATGAACAACTGTATAAAGATTATAGAAAGGTGGTGCAGCGAAGATAAAGTCCATCTACTCCATAGAAGGTCAATCCAAAGATGGCATTCAACACACTTCACATAGGGTTGCCACCTGTCCAGGATTCACCCGGACAGTCCGGGTTTTGAGTCACGTGTCCCGATTTCAGTCCACCGGAAACCCAGACGCATTATTTAGACAGTAACGTGGCTTGAAACAGGGCTTGACAAGAGGGTGATGGGGCACTATGTGTGCCGCATTACTATTCTCTTTGGAGGGCCCAAAAGGTGTCCCAGGTCTGTTACTGTGCGGCGCTAAAGTGTTCGGCTTGAAGAAAAAGTGGCAACCCTAACTTCACATCAAAGGTGGTTATCAGAAGGTAAAAGAGGGGGGAAACCTGGTGGGGAACGCTGGATGTTTACATTGAACCTATCGTATTTTTATGGAGAGAACGTGAGTGTATCTCTGTTTAATCCAATAAAAGTTTTTGGAAATACTGCACCACGAGGTCTATCTCTTTGCAATTTCATGGGATGGATTCATCTATGGTGGTCACTGCTGGAGGACCAGGAGAAGGAAAGCTGAGCCCTGGTTGAGATGTTGGGAGATTGAAGGGGCGTCCTTTTATTATCCAATGGTTGTGTGACGTTTGTGATGAGGCTCCATTAAGGAGGGTAAGTTGCAGTGTTATCGGGTGCCAGTGATGGTTTCCCCCTCTTTTACCTTCTGATAACCACCTTTGATGTGAAGGAGCACCATCTTTGGATCGACTTTCCATGGACTCATTTATCTTCTAAGCTCTACACCACCTTTCTATAATTAATTTTTTCCTTATGCTCCTACCTTTCGTAAATCGATAGGAAGGTAGATTATTCACTTGATGTCCTTTTCTCCCCACAAATAGATCTTTCTTTTGGTGTTATTTGATCGCCTCTGCATTTATTTTTTGCGCTATAAACAAAAAAAAAGACTGACAATTAAAAATAAATATATATATATATATATATATATATATATATATATATATATATATATATATATATATATATATATATATATATATAATATATTTTGGCTTTCTGCTATAAAATATATCCAGAAAAAAAAATTAAAATTTCTTTATAAATTTAGACCAACATGTATTCTGTTACATGTTTTTTGGTAAAAAAAAAAATCCCAATAAGCGTTTATTGATTGTAGATGCTATAAATGTTGTGCAATCCAAACTATGGGTTATTTTTACTTATTTTACTAGTAATAGCAGCGATCAGCGACTGTGACATTGCCGCGGTCTTTCAGACACTTACTGACACTATTAGAAAAAAAAGCGACACTAATACAGTGATCAGTGCTTTAAATGTATACTGTCACTGTACTGACACTGGCTGGGAAGGGGTTAAAGTGGTTGTTAAGCCACTACATTATAACCATACTATTCCCTCTGTAAAATAACATTATGGGTCTGAGTTATATAAAAAAAATATGCCGATTTCTACCTTATATCAGAGCGACTCCTCGGCTTTCTCCTCTCCCTGGCTGACAACTATAGCGGGAGGGGTCGAGAGCTCCCGCGAACGTCAGCTGGGGAGGAGAGAGAGCCAAGCGGTCATTCGAGCGCCAGGAGACGCTGTGATATAAGGTAGAAATCGGCATCCTTTTAATATAACCCAGACACATAATGTTATTTTACAGAGGGGATATACTTTAGTTATGATAGCAGCAGGGGGGGAGGGCTGGGGAGTGAGGGGATGGAGCAGGGAGGGGAGGGGGGAGAGCAGGGCTGCAGATGACAGAGTCATGTAAACTGACCACGGTGTCAGGGCTCAGCAGCCATCATACACCGTGGTCAGTTTACATGGGGGAGGGCAGAACCAGCCAGGTTTTTTAGGTTATACAGGGGGCCAAATTACACAGCACAAGCACTGTGCTTTATAAAATGCTTTAAGAGAACAGGATCTTTTTGTTTTTTTCTATTTTTTTTTTTCAGGCTAACAAATGCTTTAAACATCAGGGGTGATCAAAGGGTTACATGTGTGCCTAGCCAGTGTTTTTCTAAACTGTGTGAGATCCTTTTAGTAGGGGGAAGAGATGGATCTTAGTCCCTGCTTTGCAGAGACAGAGGATCTATGCCTTCCCTCCTGTCAGAACGACGATCTGCCCTGTTTACATAGGCAGACTGCAGTTCTGTCTCTGTGGCTGAGGATTGGTGGGTGCCGGCAGACATAGAATCCACAGTTCCCACTGATCAGCTCCCGCTGTGTGTAATCTTAGCGGGGGCGAGCCGCCAGCGTGCATTCACACCCCCTTCCCAGAGGTGCAGGATCACGTATATATGTGATTCTGCGCACAGCTGCCGCCCTGTAGCAGTAAAACCACTATAGGGTGGTTGGCAAGTGGGTTATATTTCATTTTTAGCTTTTTTTTTTTTTTATCATCAGTTATCACCTGGTTTTTGGCCCTGGCATACATCCCAGTAGTCTTCACAGGATGAGGGGCTTTCTCAGCTAAGCACACCCTTCTGCCTGCATGCATGAGCTAAGGGCAGATGGATTCCAGGAAGTAAAGGCCACATGAATCACCTGGCCCTACTCAGTATTGCCCACTACTCAAGTAGTGATAAACAATGTGTACTCAGACTGGTCTGGAGTGGTAAGTGGGGTACCCCAAGGTTCTGTCTTGGGATCAATTCTGTTTAATCTATTCATAAATGATATTGAGGTCGATATAAATAGCTTAATCTCAGTTTTTGCAGACACCAATGATGGGGCACTATTCCTCCCACTGACAGCAATGATGGGACACTATTCCTCCTACTGTCACCAATGATGGGGCACTAGTCCTCCCACTGACACCAATGATGGGGCACTATTCCTCCTACTGTCACCAATGATGGGGCACTAGTCCTCCCACTGACACCAATGATGGGGCACTAGTCCTCCCACTGACACCAATGATGGGGCACTATTCCTCCCACTGACACCAATGATGGGACACTATTCCTCCCACTGATACCAATGATGGGGCACTATTCCTCCCACTGACACCAATGACGGGGCACTATTTCACCCACTGACACCAATGATGGGGCACTATTCCTCCCACTGACACCAATGATGGGACACTATTCCTCCCACTGATACCAATGATGGGACACTATTCCTCCCACTGATACCAATGATGGGGCACTATTCCTCCCACTGACACCAATGACGGGGCACTATTTCACCCACTGACACCAATGATGGGGCACTATTCCTCCCACTGACACCAATGATGGGACACTATTCCTCCCACTGATACCAATGATGGGGCACTAGTCCTCCCACTGACACCAATGATAGGGCACTATTTCACCCACTGACACTAATGATGGGGCACTAGTCCTTCCACTGATGCCAACGATGGAGCATTATTACTCCTCCCTAATACAAATGATGGGGCATTGTTTACCCCCACTGACGCCAAGACATTTTTTTTCCTCCACTGCCCACAGTCCGGCCCCCCTAAACTTTGAAGGACAGTAAACTTGCCCTTTGTTTAGAAAGTTTGGAGACCCCGCCTTATAGTGTAGTAGAAACCCACAAAACGCGTTATATTTGATTAAATAAAGCAATTGGATGTTTTACTAAAGCAGACGACTCGTTCCTATCCTTTGAACAACCACATTGGGCGCCTCTGCCAATCGAACTACCTACAGGCCCTTTTTGCGCTGACTCTTAACATCTTGTTCAAGTCATCTTAAACCATCAGAATGAAAGCAACCACCAACTGTGACATCACAGGGCTAACAATTAAAAGGCGAAGACAATCCCAGAGGATCTCCATGGTTTTCTTGGCTTATATTGTAACAAAAATGGAAATTGAAGCACCGCACCACTGCTAGGGGGTCCAGATACAACTTTATTTCAGTCAAAGTCAGGGGACAAAAGACTAGCCAATACGCTTTGGTGGCCCAAAAGCACTTCCCTTCATTAGGGTTAGAAAAAAAAAAATAAGAACATCTCCATATCCATACAATATCCCCTCCTAGCTAAAACAAAATAGCCAATAGTATTGTATGTATAAAAATTAATCAATATTGTTATTATACAGAAGTTATAAAGCGCCAACAGTTTGCGCAGCGCTTTACAAATATAAAGGTTGACAATACAGCAACAATACAAGAGGGTTAGAAGGGCCCTGCTCCTGTGAGCTTACAGTCTAATAGGGAAGGGCTGGTGAAACAAAAAGGTAGTAACTCTGAGGGATAAACTGATGAGGAAAGTAGAAGATTTGATTGTTAGCTAAAGACAGGATAGGCTTCCCTGAAGAGATGAGTTTTCAGGGATCGCCTAAAAGTGGACAGATTAGAGTAGTGAGTTCCAGAGGATGGGAGAGGCTCTTGAGACAAGCATGGGAGGAGGAGACAAGGGAGCTAGGGAGCAGGAGGTCTTGGGAGGAGCGGAGAGGATGGTTTGGGTGATACAGTAGGTGAGCGCAATATTGTATCAATCTTGCCGCTGTTATCAGCGAGATTTGACACCTGCGAGCCCCGTCGCGGGAGCCAGCGTTGAGCTAGCTCGCTCATCGGGAAAGGAAAGCTGTTTTTTCCTTTCGCGATGAGCGACAAGCATTGCTGACAGCTGTCTGGTATGAATCATGAGGGGGAACGCCGCGCCAAATTTTAAATAAAAAACTGGCATGGTTTCCCCCCCAGTGGCATACCAGGCCCTTAGGTCTGGTATGGGTTTTAAGGGGAACACCCTACGCCGAAAAAACGGCATGGGGGTCCCCCCCAAAATCCGTACCAGACCCTTATCCGAGCACGCGGCCTGGCCGTTCAGAAAAGGGGGTGGGGACGAGCAAACGCCCCCCCCCCCCTCCTGAACCGTACCAGGCCGCTTGCCCTCAACATGGGGGGTGGGCGCTTTGGGGCAGGGGGGCACCCTGCGGCCCCCCACCCCAAAGCACCTTGTCCCCATGTTGATTAAGACAAAGGCCTCTTCCCAACAACCCTGGCCATTGGTTGATGGGGTCTGCGGGCTTATCGGAATCCGGGAGCCCCCTTTAATAAGGGGGCCCCCAGATCCCGACCCCCACCTTATGTGAATGAGTATGGGGTACATCATACCCCTACCCATTCACCTAGGGAAAAAGTGTCAATAAAAAAAACACACTACACAGGTTTTTAAAGTAATTTATTAGGCAGCTCCAGGGGTCTTCTTCCGACTTCGGGGGTCTTCTTCTGACTTCTCCGCTCTCTCCGGCCTCTTCTCCCGCTCTCCGGCCTCTTCTCCTGGTGTCCGGTTCTTCTCCCGCTCTCCGGTTCTTCTGCGGGGCTCCTCCGCTATCTTCTGCTCTTTTGCCGCTCTTTTGCTAGCAGTGGCCCGGTCTTCTCTGTCGTCTTGTTCCCTCTTCTCTTCTTCCAATATTGACACGCCGCTCTCTCCCGCTGTAATGCTGTGCAAGTGGTGCGCGATGACTTATATAGGCATGGCGCCTTATGACGTCCGGGGCATTATGGGACTGTGCGGTGCGGTCGCTGTAGACCTGAGAGGGGACATGCAAGGAAAATAAAAAACAGCATTTTAGCTTGCACATGATTGGATAATAAAATCAGCAGAGCTTCCCCTCATTTCAGATCTACCCCTCAGATCTACAGTGCCTGCACTTCCAAGTGCACTTGCAGTGCATGTGTAGTGCAAAGTGGATTTGCCTTTACTAAATCAACCCCTAAGCGTTCTTACAGGTGGTAAGGCGGGCTTCTGAGAAAACTTTAGCGACCTCTTCGGTAGTAGCAAAGTCAAAAGAGGGGAGTGTTGAGGATGGATTTGTACAAGGTATGTTAGGTGGAAATGCCCCTACAAATTGCATCAAGCTTGAATTTAAAGTGATAGGCAATCTCGTGAGCGAGTTCCTGGGTGGAGATGGTAGTGGAGAAAGTAGAGCGTTAGAAGCAGAGAAGAGACAACGAGGACTGGAGGACAGGTATTAATGAGAATGACAAAGTAGGCTTGTTTGGCAGCATGGAGGAAGGAACTGTATATTAAGAAAGAATATTGAATAGCTTATAAATATACAAGAATCCCAGACAAATGTGAGAATCTGAATAATAAAATGTACCATTTCAGTTCATCAACTGGCCAGCCCCCAGACCATTTATTTCTACAACAATCTTATTATAAAGGTTATATGTGCATTTATTGTATTTTATTTTCCTGTAAAATTCTCCAAAAGCTCCAGCCGACTAAAAGCTCTTTGGGTGATTGAAGAGGAGTGCCCGATGTCCAAAAAGAGAAAGGTCTCACTTGATGAATTTTATAATATAGTGGAAATATAATTGACCAATCGAGCCAATGCGTTTCAGGGGAATCTGTCCCCCCTTTTTCAGGGCTGTATTTCATATACCCACATACATATACATACATGCATACACACATATATATACACACACAGATTATATATATATACTGTATATACTCGAGTATAAGTCGTTCCGAGTATAAGTCGAGGCCCTAATTTACCACAAAAAAATGGGAAAAACTTAGTGACCCGAGTATAAGACGAGGGTGAGAAATGCACAGCTACTGTAAGTGGAAAAGAGGGTCAACAATGCCCATTTGCAGCCTCACTGTGCCCATTTGCAGCCTCACTGTGCCCATTTGCAGCCATAGGTCCCCCGAACTTCAAACTCGGTAGTTAAGGGTTCCTAGATGCCCCCCTAGTTGCAGCCAAAATTTGGGGTCTCTGAACCCAAATGGTCCCGAAATGACATTGCTGCAGATGGACACAGTTGACCGACTTTGGGGCCCCGTATCTCGGGTCCACTTAGTACTAGGAACCCCAAATTTGGTGTGCAAACTTAGTGAAACTAGCACCATAAAATATCCAGAGCTGGGGTTTCTAGCACCAAGTGGCCCTGAGATACAGGGCCCAAAATATCAGTTCAGAAAATGTCAAGCACTATTCTGCAGCAGAGAATGACATTTTCCGAACTGGGTTTGGGGCCCCGAATCTCAGGGCCACTTGGTCCTAGGAACCCCAGCTTTGGATATGTTATGGTATTATTTCCACTGGGTTTGCACACCAAATTTGGGGTTCCTAGCACCTAGAGGCCCTGAGATACGTGGCCCTAAGGTCAGTTCAGAAAATGTCAAGAACTTTTCTGCAGCAGAGAATGACATTTTCCGAACCGAATTTGGGGCCCCGTATCTTGGGGCCACTTAGTGCTGGGAACCCCAGCTTTGGATATGTTATAAAACCAGTTCCACTGGGTTTGCACACCAAATTTGGGGATCCTAGCACAAAGTGGCCCTGAGATACGGGGCCGCAAAATCAGTTCGGAAAATTACATTTTTTGCTGCAGAAAAGTGCTTGACTCGAGTATAAGTCGAGGGGGCACTTTCAGCACAAACAATGTGATGAAAAACTCGACTTATACTCGAGTATATACGGTATATAAAATTTTTATTATTATTTATATTCGATCAGCAGCTCTGCAGTAGCCAGCCTTGTGGAGCAGTGATAGGCTATGATGTGCAAGGAGAGAGGCAGCTGTGCTTGGGATTGGATTCTTCCTGGATAAGTCAAATTTCCTAGCCAAATTGAAGGTACATTGCAAATGAATCCAAAAAAAAAAATAATTAAATTATGGAAAACAATGTATCTTTAATACGTAAAAATTTTTTAAAAAAAACACCCCAGAATAAATGAGCTCTAAGTGCTCATAATCATATATAAGTGATCAATGCCCAGTGGATCTGCGTATAAGACTGGGTTCATACTATTGTGAATTGGATGAGGGATTCTCCGCAGGAGATTGTGACCGTCTCTCCATGGAGCCGGTTCACACATCTCCACATCGGCTCCGGTGAGAATTGCACAGTAGTCCTGTGCGTCTTTTGGTCTTTTTCGTGGCCGGATTCAGCCTGAAATTTGGGCTGAAATCCGAACCTGAAACAGTGAATGGAGACGCACCGGACCCCTGCTGTGAGCCTCTGCGTTCTTAAGTGTGAGCCCAGCCTAAATAAACCAACGTCCTAAAGGCCTGTGTGTGTTGCTGAAAACAGTGAACAGTCTTGTGATAAACAATTATATCAATAAAAGTCCTGTGATGAGACAGACATCGCCAAAGAAATTTCTTCCCCAATGTGATGTATATGCGCTTACCCCAGCATGCCAAGTATTCATTATGCACTCACCAGACAACACATGACCCCTTAATTAAAAAAAAAGACTGTTCAGTGCTTCGCCTTTCACCAGAATAAATTCCTTTTCTTGCTCGAATGGTTGTCCTTCTGGAACTTTGTCCCATCTCCACACAGGATCTCAGTCAGAGTGACCATTGGGTTCTTTGGTCACCTCTTACTAAAGCCATTCTCCAGCGATTGCCCAGTTTGGACAATCCCGCAATTAGCAGGTCTGTCCCGGGTCCCAGGCACCCTCATTCCGGGACAATACAGTGTCCCGGAATTGCCCCCTGGCCCTGGGCCGTTCTGATGCCCTCTGAAATATCCCTCACATCGCTGCTGTCACTCACTGACAGCCTGTGGTGGACCTCTGGTTGGTGAGACCCCTTTTACATGAGCCGCTGGCTCAGTGCCCAAATGGCTGCTATCCACTGCCTGCTTTGCATCTAGCAACCAGTGACGTCATGAGGAGGAGAGAGACATAGCCCCAGCATACTGCCCCCCCCCCCCCCAAAAGAAAACCCACCAGCCGCCATAGGTCACCAGATTGATCCGGCTTTATGCTTAGTTGGGCTTCTCAGTGATTGTGCTTTGCTGTTCTGTTCTCTCAGTCTCAGGCGGAAAGCAGCGGACACTCATATGGCTAAAGCTGGCCATAGACTAGTAGAATTTCTGAGTTTTTAATGAGAGTTGGATAAACAGGCAAAGGGTTTAGGTACATGAGTAAAGAGCCTGTACTATGGCTGCTGAGGAACTACAGATCCCAGCCAGTCAACGTCGTCTGCTGATCGGTCTTGTGCAGGGCTTGGTGGCATATTTCAGTCCTTCCTGTATAGGGATTTCCTCCACCCTCATTATATAACATTAGGAGAAGGCAGGAAATAATTGGCTCCACATTTTCCTTCATTATATCCTTACTGCAGCCCAGACCACCCCCCCCCCCAATGTAATCATCCAATAATGCTGAAGAGCCTGCTGTGTAATCGGAGCAGACAGCCCGCTGTACAAAATGGCTGAATATACGTCAGGAGAATGCCAGCTCATGTGAGGGGGCCAGACTGGACAGGAGGTCACATTTGAAGTGGCTGTTCACAGCATTTAGTTTGACAGTTTTGTTTTTTTTTTAAATGGGGAGCTAAAACCCATCTGACATTGTCAAGGGCTGCATCAGTGTAAAGCTGAAGTGCTTCTCTATGCAATGCAGGCAGATCACGGCTGGTGGGAGGGACTGGAAAGGGGGCGGTACAGAGCTTCCTGACAACATCTCAGCACCCCGCCCCCAGTACTCTTCCCAAGAGCTCTCAGTCCTGGTGCAAGCAGTGCGCGGGCTCCTAGGAGGAGTTATGCAAATATCAGAATGCCTTGTCGAGTGGGTGTGGTGTCAGTCTGGTGGAGTGGGCGTTCCTAGACACCCAGATGTGACGCTGAGCCTCCATGACTGAATGAACTGAAATCCAATAAATGTGAGGGTCGGGGCCCAGGAACAGTCAGGCTGGGGAGGATGGTGTTGGACATCCTCCGGGCAGGAAATGACTTCTATCATAATAGTTTAAAAATGACTGCGCTGTCCTAAATGATGTGTGAAATAAATTTGTCAATTATAATAAAAATTGAAGTATATAGAATATAAAAAAGCAGCTGCGACTTCCTGTGAGATACACACATCAAACAACAATTTCCGATACCAAGTCGCGCTATATTACTATAAAGTGAGTCCGTGCAGTGAATTAATCTAATTCAACTTTACTAGATTGAAAATTATAAATAAAATGAATCGATCTGCACACTGTAAACAGTCCATTCTATTGATAGTAGATCTCCAGGGACTTGCGAAAATCACGGTGACGTCAGCATGTCGCTCCTCCCTACGTATTTCGTCACACCTAACGTCGTCCTAAGGCACTAAGGACGACGTCAGGTGTGACGAAACGCGCAAGAGGGAGCGACGTGCTGACGTCACCGCAATTTACGCCAGTCCCGGAACCACGGGCTGCAATCGAGAGCCGGCCGGCTTGGTGTTTTATATTGCTTGAATTTACTTATACAAATGTAAGTGCAATACTTTTTTTTTTTCACAATAAAGTTACCCAAAGATTTTATGCTATGGAAGGTTTTATTTTCTTATGGGCAATATCTGGCAAAGTGTACCTGTAAAGGAAATAACACCTGGGAAGACGCTGAGTCCTTGGCTGCACATGGGATCTCCTGTAATAGGAGATCAATAAGAGTCGGTAAGAGGCAGTGTGTGTGGAGGTGGAAGGCAGATCTTTTCTCTCATCACTATTCCCGGGTGTATTGTGTGCTGATTTCACAATTGAGATCTACTATCAATAGAATGGACTGTTTACAGTGTGCAGATCGATTCATTTTATTTATAATTTTCACTCTAGTAAAGTTGAATTAGATTAATTCACTGCACGGACTCACTTTATAGTAATATAGCGCGCCTTGGTATCGGAAACTATCTGACTTCTAATGCACATTATGAGAAGCTCACAGTGTGCAGTGAAATCAGAGTAAGGCATTTCAGTCCAGGAAAGGAGCCGGTACAACTGGGCAAGACTGAAAGGAAGGCCAGAGGTCAGATTTAATAAGGAGGGGAGTCAAGCTTCAAGCATTTAACCGGTACATCGCCGGACTTCAAGTGATTATACCGGGACAATGCCCGCGGCTGCACCTTTTTTTTTAGAGCCGAAGGTCAGCTCTCTTGTTAAAGTAATCCTAGTGGCTAACTAGCCGCTTGATTGCTTTTACAAGCAGTGGGAGTGAACGTCCACTCCCACCACATTCGACGGCTTTACCAGGATCTCTTAATCGAACAGGAGTCCCGATTGACCAGCCGGCGCTTCTGCCGGCAGATCTTAGAGACGAACAAAAACCGGATCAGCTTTGTTTGGCTCTATGATAATAGTAACCCGGAAAGAGATGACCTGACATCACTTCCGGTTTCCCCCCCCCCATGTAAAGGTACAATTTTTAAAAATCAAAAGCATTTGATCACACTGATCTTGGTGTGATCAAATGCTTTTAAGGGCAGAGGAGGGGTCTGGGGGCCTTAAAAGAGAAGTATGGGGTTCAGGTTATTTTCAGAATCATACTTGCCTAGGTGGATGCTGCATCTTTTTCCCCCGTTGGCTCTAATACTGAGAACTGAGCGATCAAACATCACAGATCGCTCAGTTCTCAGTGCTCCCCGAGCAGGGAGCTGGTGACTGTCAGTCTCCGGCTTTCTCTGCTCTGCCAACCCCCGTGCACTCACTGGAGCCCTGGGCTGTGGAAGGGGCGGGAACGACCGTCTCAGGCTCTCGACAGCTCGGTGGGGTGCCGGTCCTGGCATGTGGGCGGATCCCAACCATATGGTCGCGATTCTTGCCGAGCCTGGATCGGCTTGGTGACGTCAGCCAACTGCAGACTTTAGCCCATTGTCTGCTGAAAATGGGTCACTGGAGTGCAGAGCAAACTTTTCCTGTACTTCTCCTTTAATAAGACCCCAGATCTCTCTATAAACAGTACCGGTCACATACCTTTTGCTTGTGACAGCAATAAAAGTGATCAAATTTTTTTTTTAAATTGACAGTATAAAAATAATTAAACATTTTTAAAAAATGTTTAAAAGCTCCCCCCGTGCTTGTGTGCAAAGGCCAACGGACTCATCAGTTCACACGCACGGAAACAGCCGTCGTCCCACACATGTTCGGTATCAACGTGAACGTCAGATCATAGGCAGTAATTCTAGTACCAGGCTTCTTTTGTATATTTGAAGTGGTAAGATGTAAAGGCTTTTAAAAATGTCGCCTGTGGATAGTAAAATGTACTTTGTAAAATTTTAATGCGTGACACGTTTGGTATCTATTTACTCGGCGTAACACCATCTTTTATATTTTACCAAACAAACTGAGTTAGTATTATATTCACAATTGAATTTTTTGCAAAACAATTGCGTTTAAAAAACCGCTGCGCAAATACCGCGTGACATAAAAAAAATGGCATTTTATTCTTTAGGGCCTCTGCTTTTAAAAAAATATAATGCTTAAGAAATTTTCTAGCAAAAAATACTGATTACATGTAAACAAAAAAGTGCCAGAAAAGGCTTGGGAGGTACAGGGGGTTAGTATATCCAAATCCATTTTTTTTAATAAAGTGGGGAGGGTTAGAACCTCTGTCAGGTTTTTATTGCCATGTGTGTCCCAACTGAGATGTCTCCCTCTCTCTCCCTCTCCCTCTCCCCCCCCCTCTCTCTCTCTCTCCCCCCCCTCTCCCTCCCCCCCCTCTCTCTCTCTCTCTCTCTCATTCTCTCCCTCTCCCCCTCTCCCCCCCCTCTCTCTCTCTCCCTCCCCCTCTCTCTCTCTCCCTCCCCCTCTCTCTCTCCCTCTCTCTCTCTCTCTCTCTCTCATTCTCTCTCTCTCCCCCTCTCTCTCTCCCCCCCTCTCTCTCTCCCCCTCTCTCTCCCACTCTCTCTCTCCCCCTCTCTCTCTCTCTCTCTCCCTCTCTCCCCGCCTCTCTCTCTCCCCCCCTCTCTCTCTCTCTCTCTGCAATCAGCAAACTCCATGCTCCCTCCTTATTGAAGAGCTCTAGCTCTGATTCGGCAGGGGGTGCGTCTGACCTATGGAGAGAGACCGCTGCTTCCACACACAGGGCAGGGGTCCTTCTCTGCAACATGCTGGCAGGGGACAGGCTTTTCCTGCTCAGGGTGTGTACCCGGGAATAGTACCCCCTCCTTACTCTGCTGTTGCCCCCTAAAGTCCTGCTTGTTTCCAATTAGAATTCTGTTGCTTGCGCTCACCATTACACATCAGTCTGGGACACAGAAAACATCCACGATGAAAGGTGATCCTCAAGGCTTTAAGTTTGGATTGTCAGTTTGCTGTCGGTGTTCTCCTTTCAGTTGTACATAAATAGAAATCAGTTCTTAGAAAATAATCCAAGGCACTCTGAGCTCTCTAGCTGTGCATCGCCAGAGGCAAGGAGCAACTATTATATACATTTATTAGAATCTGCAGAAAAACGTGACAGGAGGAGGAAGCAACGCAACATGTTTGTACATTGCCAGTTGGAAGCAGAATGTGCAAGCTTGGTTCCAGCGCTTGCCAGTCAGCCACCGGTGAAAATTAAAGTGTTACTAAGCCCATAACAGTAAAATCAGTCTGTATGTGCAGAATAGCATGCTTGTTATACTCACTGTGGAACTTAAGGGGTTAATCCTCCGCATTGTGTAAAAAGGCTGTTTGATCCTGTATGGACAGATCCTCCCCCTCCTGCAGGGTCTCTCTTGGCAAGGCCAGAGCCACAGACACAGTGAGGCTAGCCAGGTCACATGATATTGACAGCACACATGTGGGCGTGTGTACAGATTTAAAATTAAAATACAAGTTGCGCTGATTGATAGTGAATAATCAAGGGTAATACCTTGAATAAGTGACAAATACACAAATTAATAACTGTGCAACCTGTGAAAACCCCACCTCGGGTCTCTGTGCTGTGCACCAATGCTACCAGCGTTTTCAGCAAATGGATAGCCTCATATATACATGTATTCAGAAGGTCCACATGGAAAGGTAATAAAGGCATGCATTGTGTAAACCCTTATTTTATTCAATTAAAAGAACGAATTTGCACTTACAATTCATTTGTAATAGAACGGAATTAAAAATCGAGCCGGCCGGCTCTCTATAGCAGCCCGTTGCTTTCGGGATTCGCGTAGACGTGGCGACGTCAGCACGTCGCTCCTCCCTACGTACGTTTTGTCACACCTGACGTTGTCCTGGGGATAAAGATCCTAAATGACAGCCCAGTCCCTCCCTCCTCCTCCATGCACAGTAATTAAAAAAAGAACACAGTGGGTGGCATAACAGCATGAGGGCACCGGCTATAGTGGAAATCTCCTACCTAAACACTCAGCACTCAGGTAGACCCTACAGTTTATCATGTGACCGTGGTATAGAGATCAGCCAAAAAAGGTATATAGTGGCAGTATTTTAATGTAAAAAGAAGATTTATAAGCTGTGGGCACTGGGGGTGGGGGTGGGGGGGGATGGGGGGAAGATTAACTATTTTCATATTACTGGGTTTAGTAACACTTTAAGATCAGGTCTCCATTGTACAGGGCTAGATCCAAAAGAAAAGTTCCTGCTCTAACATCAGGGAGTTGTCTGTAACAAAGGGTGCAGGGAAAAATGTGGCTGCCCATAGGTATAGAAACCATATAGGTGTCTAGCTCAGGTTGGAAATATATAGGGACCTGTTCAAAAGGTAACTTACCGCTGGCAGAAGTTGTAAGATGTGATCTATTTTTGCACCCAGAGAAGCCTCAAAACTTCAGGAACAATATACTTTAGAGAGTGATAAGACCAAAATAAACTATGGGGTCACAACCATAAATATTCTATTTCGAGAGGAGGCGACAAGGTCTATGAAGAGAAGTCCACCATCCCTACCATGAAGCATAGTGGTGGTTCTCTGTTGTAGTGGAGGTTGGTGAGCTAGTGGGGGCTTTTTTTCTCAGGAAATAGGTGCAGGAACTCCCTCTTTCTAAGTCACCCCTTTTCTCCACCATTTGTGCACCATTCCTTGGTTCCATACCCTACCCACCTCCTAGTACCACCCCTTTTAGAGAATACAGAACCAAGTATCATTTTGTGGTGCTAAGTAATTTGTATGGAATTTGGTAATGATAATAAGAAAAGCAGTAAAATAGATCCTCTGCAACCAGTAACAATATAGCCCTCCACCAGCAACAATAGATCCCTCTAACAACAATGGACCACCCGCAACAATAGACTCCCGGCAGCAACAACAGATCTCCCTACAGCCAGCATCAATAGACTCTCCGTCAGCCAGCAATAGATCCCTCCCTCAACAGTAGATCTCTCCCAGCAACAGCTGACTCCCCAGCAATATAAGAACCCCACCAGCAAGAATAGACCTCAGTAACAATAGACCCCCTCTGCAAAAATAGATCTCCAGCTAGAATAAATCCCCTAGCAGCCAGCGTCAAAAGACACTGCAGCACATCTCAGCGGTGCCGGAACTGAGTTCCCCCCCACGTTCCTGCTGAAAAAAAGCCCTGCTTACAGCGGTACCTGGAATTAAAAATTGACCGCAATATGAATGCAGCATGTTATCAGAAAAAAGGTTTTGGTCACAACCATAAATGCTATGTTTATAGAGGAGGCAACAAGGCCAATGAAGAGAAGCACATCACCCCTGCTGTTGAGGCAGGTTAGGCAGACCGGGTCATACACTGGCGGGTACGTCAGGAGCAGATGCGGAGGCAAAGGCGTAGTCAGGACACAGGCCGGGTCGGTAATGGGCTGGCAGCGAGGTAGCAGAAGGAGCAGGCAGGTGCAGAGATCAGAACAAGCCGGGTCAGATGCAGGCAACAGACAACGGAGTCAGAGGCAAGCCGGGTCGGGTAACAGGTACAGGTATCAGATGCAAGCAAACCGGAACACATAGGAACGCTGTAGAACGAACAGCACTGGGTGAAAGCACAGACTGTCACAGGTGCGCGCGCGCCGGCGCACTGGCATTCCAACTGAACAAACAGGCTGTCCTGGATTCCCATCTTGAGTACTGGCGTGCCCTTCTTGGACATGTGCGTGTGCGGGCACACGCGGGTGCACCGGAGGTGTTCTGACAGGGGCCACAGGTCGTCTTCTCTGTCGGCCATCTTGGGTACTGGCTGGCCTTCCCTGACATTGCCCCCCCCTAACGGGCAGCCTCCGGATGCCCAATCTGGTCCTCTTGAAGGTTTGGATCAGTTCTTGGGCATGGATGTTGGCTTCTGGTTCCCACGAGTTGTCCTCAGGACCGTATCCCCTCCACTTAATCAGGTATTGAACTTGACTTCTCCTTCTCCTGCAATCTAAGATCGCCTCTACTTCGAATTCTTCTTCACCATCTACCACCACGGGTTCGGGTGGCCCTGTATTCCGATCCGGAAAAGGGTTAGGGATGGCGGGCTTCAGTAAGGCTATATGAAACACAGGATGGATCCTGAAGGTCTCTGGTAGTTCAAGTTCATAGGCGACATTGTTAATCCGCCTCTTTACAGGAAAAGGACCTATAAAACTGGGACCTAATTTCCTCGAAGGACAGGCTAATTTCAGGTTCGTTGTAGCCAACCAGACTTGGTCCCCCGGGTTCAGGATCAGCTCCCCTCTTCTCTTCTTGTCGAAGATTTGTTTATTGTAAGCTTGAGTCTTGGCCATCGTCTCCTGTAACAGTTTGTTGTTGGAGTTAAAGAAATCCAATGTTTCAAGTACAGGGCATTCAGGAATGTTATTAAACAGAAAAGCGGGATGAAAACCATAGTTTGCGAAGAAAGAAGATTGTTTCATGGCTGAGTGAGTAGAATTATTGTAGGCAAACTCGGCCAAGAGAAGTAGGGACACCCAGTCGTCTTGTGAAAAGGAAGAGAAGCAGCGTAGATATTGTTCCAGTGTTTGGTTGGTTCTTTCTGTCTGTCCATTAGTTTGTGGGTGATAGGCTGAAGAAAATGAAAGTTCAATCCCCAGAGATTCACACAAGGATCTCCAGAATCTGGAGGTAAACTGGACCCCTCTGTCAGAAATGATGTTTGCCAGAACCCCATGGAGTCTTATAACTTCCCTGATGAAAATCCATCTCTTGTGCAGAGGGAGTGCCTTTCATGGGAATGAAGTGGGCCATCTTTGATAATCGATCGACGATCACGAAAATAGTACTGTAGCCCTCGGATGGGGGCAGCTCCACAATGAAATCAATTGAGATCATTCTCCACGGTCTATTCGGGACAGGTAGTAGTTTCAACAGACCCCAGGCCCTGGACTTGCTGTTCTTGTTACGGATACAAGTAGTACAAGATTCCACGTATTTCCTGCAGTCCTTCGCCACCCCCGGCCACCAGAATGTTCGCTGCACAAGTTGAGGTCTTGCTGACACCTAAGTGCCCTGCCAGCGCGTGATCATGGCACATACCCAAAGTGGCCATTCGCAGATCCTCCGGCACAACGATCTTATCCTCATACCAGAGTAGCCCCTCCCTTGTCCGTAAGATGGTCCCGGGTGCTGCAGAACTCCTCACTGAGGCTTGCTTGATCTGGGTCATTAAGTCCCCTTGTAAAAGAAGGAAATTCCCAGAGGACAGGATCGTATCCGGGGGAGAGACTTTTTGAGATCTGCTGAACATGCGTGATAGTGCATCTGGCTTTATGTTCTTGGATCCGGGTCTGTATGTCAGATGAAAGGTAAATCTAGAAAAGAAAAGTGCCCACCTGGCCTGACGGGGTCTCAGTCTCCTTGCTGTCATTAGATATTCTAGATTCTTGTAGTCTGTATAGATTAAGATTGGATGTGCAGCTCCCTCGAGAAGGTACCTCCATTCTTCTAATGCTGCCTTAATCTCTAAAAGTTTGTGATCCCCAACGTCATAGTTCTCCGCGATTGACAGTTTACGAGAGAAGAATGCGACCGGGTGCAACAGGGCCTCGGGACCCTGTCTTTGGGACAAGATAGCTCCAACTGCTGTTTCCGAGGCGTCCACTTCTAAAACATAAGGTAGGGCCGAATTGGGGTGCTTCAAAACGGGTGCGGAAGTGAAAAACTTCTTCAGCGCCTCAAAGGCTGTCTGAGCCTCTGGAGACCAATGGAATCTGGAACCTTGTTTGGTGTGTTGCGTAATGGGGGCAATGATCGCTGAAAACCCCCGAATGAATTTTTGGTAAAAGTTTGCAAAACCTATGAAGCGTTGAATGCCCTTCTTGTCACAGGGAGTAGGCCAGTCCAGGATAGCTGTGACTTTCTGGGGATCCATCTTGATACCTTTGGTGGAAATGATCAGGCCCAGGAATTGGATACCCTGGCGTTCAAACTCACACTTCTGGGGTTTGGCATATAATCCATGTTGTCGAAGGCGCGTTCTGACGTGTCTGCGGTGGTGGTCTAGGGAGGAAGAAAAGATTAGTATATCATCAAGGTATACAATAACAAACAAGTCCAGGAAGTCTTGGAAGATGTCATTATTGAAGTGCTGGAAAATGGCCGGGGAGTTGCAGAGTCCAAAGGGCATCACGAGATACTCGAAATGCCCAAATCGTGTGCGGAAGGCAGTCTTCCATTCATCGCCTTCTCGAATGCGCACCAAGTTATAGGCGCCCCAAAGATCCAGCTTTGTAAATATGGTAGCAGAGCCAAGTCTCTGAAAAAGTTCGGGAACTAGTGGAAGTGGATAACGGTTCTTCACCGTAACCTTGTTGAGCTCACGGTAATCCACACAGGGCCGTAACAAATGATCCTTCTTCTCAACAAAGAAAATCTCTGCCCCAGCTGGAGATGTAAAAGGGCGGATGAACCCTTTCCTTAGATTGTCATCGATGTAGTCTTTTAGAGCTACCAGCTCGCTTTCGGACAGGGGGAAGATTCTCCCGAAAGGGACTTCGGCTCTGGGAAGTAGCTCTATCGGGCAGTCGTAAGACCGATGAGGAGGAAGGATCTCTGCCCCTTTCTTGCTAAACACATCTAGAAAGTCATGGTAGACTGCGGGCACAAGCTGACTGATCTCAGAGTCTGTGTCAAGGCATAGCAGAGCGGGTTTATGGGCCCTCAGCCAGGGCATACCAAGGATGACCGGGAACAAAGGGGAAGCGATGGCATCCAGACGTAACAGTTCTTGGTGGTCTTTGGAAATGGTGGTAAGCAGAGGAATGGTCTCATGAGTGACTGCTCCGGATTTAATGGTGGAGCCATCGGCCAGGTGAAAGGAGAGCTTCTGTGCTTTAGGTTGCAATGGGATGTAATGTCTGGCAGCAAAGGTTAAGTCCACAAAACAGCTGCAGGCTCCAGGATCAATTATGGCGGTAGTCTGAATAGTCCTTCCTGGCAGCTGTAAAGAGATGGGAAAAGTAAGGTGAGCGAAGTTGTTAAGCGAACTTGGAGTTAACGAGGCAGAAGTAGTTGAGAGGGACTTACGAGGTTTCACTGGGCAGGACCTCACGTAATGTCCGGATCCCCCGCAGTATAAGCACAGGTTCTGCTGGCGACGGCGTTGTTCTTCGGTGTAGAGAGAAGGGCGCAGCAGGCCGAGCTGCATAGGTTCCGGAGCGCCAGGAGTGGCCGGAGCTAGTGGGGCAGGATTGGAGGAGCTGGGTACCCGGGTAACATCCATACCGGACAGGATGGATGGTACCCGGGGTAACATCCATACCGGACAGGATGGAACTGCCACTCTTTCTAGTCTTCGTTCTCTCAGACAGCGGTCAATCTGAATGGATAGATCAATCAGGGCTTCGAAGGTAGAGGGTACACCTACCCGCGCTAGCTCGTCCTTGAGCGGTTCGGAGAGGCCCATGCGGAATTGGTAGCGTAGGGCAGCGTTGTTCCAGTTGGTGTCAAAGGTCCATCGTCTAAATTCTGAAACGTAGTCTTCCACCGCCCTACGACCTTGTTGTAGTGAATGAAGGGCTGCTTCTGCTGAAGCCATCTGCTGGGGATCTTCATACAGCTGGGCCATGGCACTGAAGAATGTAGTTAAGTCCGATAAACATTCGGCCTTCTGTTTCAGAAGGCGATGGGCCCAGGATTGTGGCTCGCCTTGCAGCAAAGAGATCACAAAGCCGACTTTCGTAGCTTCCAAAGAAAAAGTGCGGGTTTGGAGGGCGAAGTAAAGATCGCATGCGTTCCGGAATGCTCTGAACTTGCTGCGTTCACCCAGGAACCTGTCTGGGGTTGGTACCCTGGGCTCAGGGGGAAGCATAACCACTGCAGGAGCAGAAGGGGATCCTTGTGACGAGGCTGATGCTGTTGATGGTCCTTGGGTGGTTGCAGAGTCCGTCAGAGTCTGTAAGCGTCCCAGCTGGGTGTAGCCCCGCTGTAAGTCCTTTACAGCTTGTGCCAGGCCGGCCAGGTGCTGGCAAAGTTCCTCCATGGTGAGGGTCCCTGCGCAGGCTCAGACATGGCTGTCCGTTGCTGTTACGTACCTGATGGTAGAGCCTGATATGCAGGGAACGGCCTCTCTTACTCCTCTGACTCAGGCCCCCTGATAGAGCAGACAGGAGGCGCAGGAGTGCAGAGTTGCACGAGTGCCTGACAGGTCGCAGACCGTGGAACTGGAAACAGTGGCAGGTGGCACGGTGATTCAGCAGGATTCTCCAGCTAGCAGAAGAGGCAGGTTAGGCAGACCGGGTCATACACTGGCGGGTACGTCAGGAGCAGATGCGGAGGCAAAGGCGTACTCAGGACACAGGCCAGGTCGGTAATGGGCTGGCAGCGAGGTAGTAGAAGGAGCAGGTAGGTGCAGAGATCAGAACAAGCCGGGTCAGATGCAGGCAGCAGACAACGGAGTCAGAGGCAAGCCGGGTCGGGTAACAGGTACAGGTATCAGATGCAAGCAAACTGGAACACACAGGAACGCTGTAGAACGGACAGCCCTGGGTGAAAGCACAGACTGAGTTTAAATAGCCTATTGGGCACCAAGGGCTGTCACAGGTGCGCGCGCATGCCGGCGCACTGGCATTCCAACTGAACAAACAGGCTGTCCTGGATTCTCATCTTGAGTACTGGCGTGCCCTTCTTGGCCGTGTGCGCATGCGCGCGCATATGCGCGCACGGACGCATGCAGGTGCACCGGAGGTGTTCTGACAGGGGCTGAGGTCACAGGTCGTCTTCTCTGTCGGCCATCTTGGGTACTGGCTAGTCTTCCCTGACAGGATCAAGTCAACATGGACCAGAATCTCGAAGGAATGTGTGTGGAATTTGGAAACCATGGCATCGAATAATCGAGGCTGGCCTGACAGAAGTGCCTTTGTCACGAGGGCCACGTACCTGAGATTAGACTGAAGTAGTGGGGAGGCTTCCCTTGCACCTCGGGTCCTTGAAGCCTCTGGGGATGGAGACAGAGACTTGGTGGACACCGAGTGGCAGGAATGCAGGGCACTGTGCAAGCCTTAGTCCGAGATCCGAGCCGAGGTCAAGTCCAGTTTGGCAACGAAGTATAAAAGGGTTAATCCAAAGAAGAATAGTCGAGATCCAAGCCAGGGTCGGTTCCAATCTGGCAGCTGAGTACAAATGGGGCAAAGAAGTAGAATGGTCAAGGTACAAATCCGAGGTCAATGGCAAGCAACAATCAAGAGTAGTCAAATAGGTTTCCAGGTCACAACAAGTTCAGACAGATCACACACTAGCACAGGAACAAGGGGAGACTGAAGATAATCCAGCAATTTGGCAGTGTCTGGGCTGGGCTTATATAGGGAAGTTTGAGGTCACTTCCTGTGCACCTTCTGGGCATTTTCCCGCCTTTTTCCATCAGGTTGAGGTCACTTCCTGTGCACCTCCTGGGAATTTTCCTGCCTTTTTCCATCAGGTCTTCTGCGTAGGTGCGGGTTGGCGCACTGAGGCGTCTTTGGCGCATTCTCAGTTGGCACGGATTTCCTCTTGCGGCAGCGCGCCATTGGTGCATGCGTAGTAAGCCCTGGACTCTTACAGCCTTGTTGATGAGCAACATCAGAGGAAAACGGCCAGACTGTTTGGAGCTAACAGGCCACAGCAACTCAGATAACCGTTCTTTACAACTGTGGTTTGCAGAAAACCATCTTGAAATCCTAAACACAAGGAACCTTAAGAAAGATGGGCTACAACAGTTGAAGACCACATTGGGTTCTTGTCCACCAAGAAGAGCAAACTGAGGCTGCAGTTGGGAGCAGAATCCCCAAACCGGAGACTTGAAGACTGGAAATGTGTAGTCTGGTCTTACGCCTCTCGAATTACTGATGAGGCACATGGATGGTAGACCAGTCACTGGGTCTGAACCCAGAACACCTTTGGGATGTGGTAGAATGGAAAATTCACAACATGCATGTGCCACTGACAAATATGCAGACATTGTATAATTGGATCATGCCGACATGGATCAGAATCTCAGAGGAATATCCACTCACCGGCCACTTTATTAGATCCCCCTTGCTAGTAGCAGGTCGGACCCCCTTTTGCCTTCATTCTTTGTGGCATAGATACAACAAGGTGTTGGAAACATTCCTCATAGATTTTGCTCACGCAGTTGCTGCAGATTGGTTGTCTGCACATTGGCTGGCAATCTCCCGTTCCACCACATCATAAAAGGTGCTCTTTTGGAGATCTGGTGAGTGTGGAGGCCATTGGAGGACAGGGACCTCATTGTCCAGTGGTGAGATGATTGGAGCTTTGTGACATGGTGCATTATCCTGCTGGAAGGAACCATCAGAAGATGGGGACACTGTAGTCATAAAGGAATGGACATGGTCACCAACAATACTCAGGTAGGCCGTGGTGTTTAAACCATGATCAATCGGTACTAAGGGGCCCAAAGTGTGCCAAGAAAATATCCCCCACACCATTACACCCCCACCACCAGCCTGAACCGGTGATACAAGGCAGGATGGATCCATGCGCCAAATTCTGACCCCACCATCTGAATGTCGGAGCTGAAATCCAGAACCATCAGACCAGGCAACGTTTTTCCAATCTTTCATTGTCCAATTTTGGTGATCCTGTGCCAATTGCAGCCTCAGTTTCCTGATCTTAGCTGACAGGAGTGGCACCCGGTGTGGTCTTCTGCTGCTGTAGAACATCTGCTTCAAGGTTCGATGCGTTGCGCATTCAGTGATGGTATTCTGCATACCTTGGGTGTAATGAGTAGATATTTGATTTACTGTTGCCTTTTTGTCATCTGCCCATTCTCCTCTGACCTCTGACATCAACAAGGCATTTTCCTCCACACAACTGCCGCTCACTGGATATTTTCCCTTTTTTGCACTAACAGCTTGTCTGGCACCAACAGCCACGCAAAGTCACTTAAATCCCCTTTGTTCCTAATTCTGATGCTCGGTTTGAACTTCAGCAAGCCGTCTTCACCACGTCTAGATGCCTAAATGCATTGAGTTGCTGCCATGTGATTGGCTGATTAGCAATTTGTATTGTATGTATTACCAGCATTTGAACGGGTGTACCTAAGTATACAGTGAGTGTATGTGGATTTTGAAATTTATGCCATGAAAAAATTGAGGCTTGCCTAACCTTATAATAGCATAGTGTTCCCAATAAAGTGCTCCATGAGTGAATATGCAGTAAAACAATAAATAGACCTCATACACTATATTTTCAAAAGTATTGTGACGCCTGCCTTTACACGCACATGACCATTAATGAGATCCCAGTCTTAGTCCGTAGGGTTCAATATTGAGTTGGCCCCGCCCTTTGCAGCTATAACAGCTTCAACTCTTCTGGGAAGGCCGTCCACAAGGTTTAGGAGGGTGTCTATGGCAGTGTTTCTCAACTCCAGTCCTCAAGGCACCCCAGCACATCATGTTTTCAGGATTTCCCTCAGATGAAACGGCTGTGGTAATTACTAAGGCAGTGAAGCTGATTAAATCACCTGTGCAAAATAATTGAAACCATGAAAATATGACCTGTTGGGGTGCCTTGAGGACTGGAGTTGAGAAACACTGGTCTATGGGAATGTTTGACCATTCTTCCAGAAGCGCATTTGTGAGGTCAGGCACTGATGTTGGACGAGAAGGCCTGGCTCACAGTCTCGCTCCGATTCATCCCAAAGGTGTTCTGTCGGGTTGAGGTCAGGACTCTGTACAAGCCAGTCAAGTTCCTCCACCCCAAACTCGCTCATTCATGTCTTTATGGACCTTGCTTTGTGCACTGGTCCAAATCATTTGGTGGAGGGGGGATTATGGTGTGGGGGTTGTTTTTCAGGTGTTGGACTTGGCCCCTTAGTTCCAGTGAAGGGAACTCTTATGCCCCGTACACACGGTCGGATTTTCCGACGGAAAATGTGTGATAGGACCTTGTTGTCGGAAATTCCGATCGTGTGTACACAAATCCGACGGACAAAGTGCCACGCATGCTCAGAATAAATAAAGAGATGAAAGCTATTGGCCACTGCCCCGTTTATAGTCCAGACATATGTGTTTTACGTCACTGCGTTTTGAACGATCGGATTTTCCGACAACTTTGTGTGTATGCAAGACAAGTTTGAACCAACATCCGTCAGGAAAAAATCCTAGGATTTTGTTGTCGGAATGTCTGAACAAAGTCCGACTGTGTGTACAGGGCATTAAGGTGTCAGCATACCAAGACATTTTGGACAATTTCATGCTCCCAACTTTGTGGGAACAGTTTGGGGACGGCCTCTTCCTGTTCCAACATGACTGCCCACCAGTGCACAAAGCAAGGTCCATAAAGACATAGATGAGCGAGTTTGGGGTGGAGGAACTTGACTGGCCTGCACAGAGTCCTGACCTCAACCCCATAGAACACCTTTGGGATTAATTAGAGTGGAGACTGCGAGCCAGGCCTTCTCGTCCAACATCAGTGCCTGACCTCATAATTGTGCTTCTGGAAGAATGGTCAAACATTCCCATAGACACACTCCTAAACCTTGTGGACGGCCTTCCCAGAAGAGTTGAAACTGTTATAGCTGCAAAGGGTGGGCCAACTCAATATTGAACCCTACGGCCTGACAAACAGTGTCCTGAACATTCTTCATCTTCATTTGCGAAAAAGAGCAATATAGTTCCCTCTCTGACAAGAGACAACACATCCCTACCTCATGTTTAGTAACATCTCCATTGACCGTATTGTAATAGATGCTGAAGATACCCGATCCACCAGATGTCTCCTGTATAAAAACATATTAACACTTAAACGGTTGGCACTGTGTAGTTGCTGGAACAAGTTCTGTTTTTTATGGTTGCTTAGAACAATGGGGAAGGAACGTGTCCTCAGGCCAGAGGGAAGTGTTGTTTGGAAGACTTGTACTCGCGTGTTCCCAACCTCTACCTGCAACTAGCTTGTACCTGTAACCCCAACAAGATGATTTTAATTCAAACCTGAAGCCAGGCTCGACTTTCCTAAAACAAAAAATATATAAACTATCTCTTCCTTGTAATCATGAAGATAGTGCTCGATCTGTAGACAGGTTGTCCCACAACAATCCTCGTCCCCCCCCCCCCCCCCGCTTCTGTATCAGCATATTACAGGAAGCTAATATGAACATGGTTTTGAAGTACTTATGCAAGCTCCTTTTAGGAATACGGATTCCCAACATGTATGTGACTGGATGGCAGGACATCCGCAGATAAAGAAGTCGATTTACTAAAACTAGAGAGGGCAAAATCTAATGCGGCTGTGCATAGAAACCAATCAGCTTCCAGGGTTTTTTTTCCGTCAAAGCTTAACCACTTCCCGCCCGGCCTATAGCATATTGACGTCCGGGATGTGGTTCTGTTATCCTGACTGGGCGTCATATGACGCCCGCGGGGGCGTGCAGCGCGGTGATCGCGAGTGCGGTGTGTCAGTCTGACATGCCGCATCTCCGATCGTGATAAGGAGCCTCTGTCTGAGGCTTCTTACCACGTGATCAGCTGTGACCAATCACAGCTGACCATCGCGTGAACCAGGAAGTGCCGTAAACGGCATTCCTTGGGTCGCGCTGACAGGGAGAGCCGATCGGCGGCTCTCCCTGTCAGAGAGGGGGGGTCTGTGCTGATAATCAGCACATTGATTATCAGCACAGCCCCCTCAGATGTGCCAATCACATGCCAATAAGTGCCCAGCAGTGTCCCCATAATAAAAGACTGCCAGTGCTCAACACCGTGCCAATCAGTGCCAATCAGTGTCCAGCAGTAACACCTGTCAGTAACACATCAGTACCTCATCATTAGTGCTGTCCATCAGTGCCACCCATCAGTGCCACCTGTCAGTGCCAATCAGTACCACCTATCAGTGCCACCTGTCAGTGCCCATCACAGCTGTCTGTCAGTGCTGCCTGTCAGTGCCCATCAGTGCTGCATATCAGTGCCGCCTATTGGTGCCCATCAGTGCTGCATATCAGTGCCGCCTATTGGTGCCCATCAGTGCTGCATATCAGTGCCACCTATTGGTGCCCATCAGTGCCATCTATTGGTGCCCATCAGTGCTGCATATCAGTGCCGCCTATTGGTGCCCATCAGTGCTGCATATCAGTGCCGCCTATTGGTGCCCATCAGTGCTGCATATCAGTGCCACCTATTGGTGCCCATCAGTGCCACCTATTGGTGCCCATCAGTGCTGCATATCAGTGCCGCTTATTGGTGCCCATCAGTGCTGCATATCAGTGCCGCCTATTGGTGCCCATCAGTGCTGCATATCAGTGCCACCTATTGGTGCCCATCAGTGCCACCTATTGGTGCCCATCAGTGCTGCATATCAGTGCCGCCTATTGGTGCCCATCAGTGCTGCATATCAGTACCGCCTATCCGTGCCCATCAATTCTATAGTGCACACGGGGGTGCCCGGACAGCAGATGAAAGGGGCGCATGGGCTAGAACCAATCCTCCTGCAGTGCAGCAAGAGTGGAAAAAAAGAGGAGAATCTGGCAGCGCTGCAGGGGGAGGCAGAAGAGGATCGGTGTCTGCAATAAGACAGTACAGCCGAACCTCCTGCTCAGCGGGTGCCCGGGCTCCCCCTTTTGAACTGACAAGGCCTGGGCCCAGTACAGGAGGGCTGGCTGTACTGCCTTATCAGCAGCCCTGTGTATAGCCAGCCTGCCCATAGATGGATCGAAATGTAGCCGGGCCCCACTGAACCTGGACGAGTTTTGATCCGTCTTTGGCTGGCTTATAGTGGAAGTTCAGCCAAAACCTAACGTTAAACCTTCCCTCAGCCACATTCTAAGCCTAATGTGTCTAGCCCTGTAAAGAAGAGATCGCTATTCTGCAGCCGCTCCGGTCCCCCCGCTGAGCTGTCAGCAGCGGCTTCAGTGTGTGCAGGAGAGGCAAACCAACAACAGAACCCTTATAGTAACTCTACGGGGGACGTCACTTCCCAGCCATTGTCGGTTGTCTCCTGCACACAGCTTCCGCTGCCGGAGACTGGACCGGATCAGCTTCAGAAAAGGTTTGTATACCGATTTTATTCTTTATGGGGGTTACAAAGTTTTAGAATGTGGCTGATGGTAGATTTAGTGTTCGCTGAAGTGGTCTTGCTGCAGTTGCCTCCATCATCACATTGACAGCTGTGCAATCCAGTCTGTTTCTGATCATTCATCCTCCTCCAAGACCTGCAGTAGATTCTGAAAGCACTGTGGTTGGTGATATAATTGGGAGTGTCTTAGGACTATTTGAGACTCGGGACCGACTCTGAAAACTCCACCCTGATCCCCTCCAGGTAGAAAACAATTCTAGTAAAGGGGTGGAGCTACGCAGCCAATGTCTCTGAGATTTTAGTTATGGCCTCAAGGAACACCTCTAGTTCATACAGGTGAATGAGTGCTGAGCGATCCGTCTTGTGGTAATAGGCTGGGTTCACACTGGTCCGACAAACGCTCCGACATTGGGAGCTCATGTCGCATGACGTGTGAAATTTAATGTTTCCCTATGGGAGCCGTCCTAACTGGTCCGACACAAGTCGTTCCGACTTTAGAAATGCTCCCTGTACTACTTTGGTCCGACTTTGACCCTACTTCAGCCTATTGACTATCATTGAAGTCGGATCAAAGTCGGATCGCCGTCTCGCATGATCCGACTCCGGCACGCGACTTGTGCTCAGATGATCTTGAGAGGGAACTCCGCGCCAAATTATAAATAAAAAACGGCATGGGTTTCCCCTCCAAGAGCATACCAGGCCCTTGGGTCTGGTATGGACCTTAAGGGGAACCCCCTACGCCGAAAAAACGGCGTGGGGGTCCCCCCAAATCCATACCAGACCCTTATCCGAGCACGCAGCCCGGCCGGACAGGAATGGGGGTGGGGACGAGCGAGCGCCCCCCCCCCCTCCTGAACCGTACCAGGCCGCATGCCCTCAACATGGGGGGGGTTGGTGCCTTGGGGGAGGGGGGCGCGCTGTGGGCTCCCCCACCCCAAAGCACCTTGTCCCCATGTTGATGAGGACAAGGGCCTCTTCCCGACAACCCTGGCCGTTGGTTGTCGGGGTCTGCGGGCGGAGGGCTTATCGGAATCCAGATCCTGGCCCCCCACCCTATGTGAATGAGTATGGGGAATGAGTATGGGGACAAGGTGCTTTGGGGTGGGGGGTCGCTCGCTCGTCCCCACCCCCATTCCTGACCGGTCGGGCTGCGTGCTCGGATAAGGGTCTGGTATGGATTTGGCGGGGACCCCCACGCGTTTTTTTCGACTTCTCTCGGTGTTCCGCCTCTTCTCCCGGGCCCCTCCGCTATCTTCTTCCAGCTCTTTTGCCAGCAGGGGGCCCGGTCTGCTGCCGCTGTCTTGTCGCCGCTGTCTCGCCGCTTCTTCTCTTCATCTCTTCTTCTGATGTTGACACGACGCTCTCTCCGGCTGGAATGCTGTGTGCGAGCTGCAGGGCGGTGACCCCACCCTCTTGTGACGCCACGGTCCCAGCATGCGCAGGGACTCTGGCATCATAAGGGGTCGTGGTCACAGGGTTATGTTGACCACACCCCCTTATGACGGCACAGTCCCAGCATGCCCCGGGACAGTGACCTCATAAGGGGGCGGGGTCACCGCCTATATAAGCCATAGCAGAGCACACCGAGAGCATTCCAGCCGGAGAGAGCGTCGTGTCAACATTGGAAGAAAAGAAGAAGGCAGAAGTCCAGACCACCGCTAGCAATAGAGCTGTAGAAGATAGTGGAGGAGCCGGCAGAAGATCAGGACACCGGGAAGAGACGCAGGAGAGACCCCCAAAGTCGGAAGAAGACCCCGGAGCTGTCTAATAAATTACTTTAAAAACCTGTGTAGTGTGTTTTTTTTATTGACACTTTTTTCCCTAGGTGAATGGGTATGGGTACGATGTACCCCATACTCATTCACATAGGGTGGGGGGCCAGGATCTGGGGGCCCCCTTATTAAAGGGGGCTCCCGGATTCCGATAAGCCCCCCGCCCGCAGACCCCGACAACCAACGGCCAGGGTTGTTGGGAAGAGGCCCTTGTCCTCATCAACATGGGGACAAGGTGCTTTGGAGTGGGGGGCCCGCAGGGCGCCCCCTGCCCCAAAGCACCCACCCCCCCATGTTGAGGGCATGCGGCCTGGTACGGTTCAGAAGGGGGGGGCGCTCGCTCGTCCCCACCCCCTTTCCTGGCCGGCCAGGCTGCGTGCTCGGATAAGGGTCTGGTATGGATTTGGGGGGGACCCCCATGTCGTTTTTTTGGCGTAGGGGTGTTCCCTTTAAGGTAAATACCAGACCCAAGGGCCTGGTATGCTCTTGGAGGGGGAACCCATGCCGGTTTTTTATTTAAAATTTGGCCCAGAGTTCCCCCTCAAGATCATCTGAGCACAAGTCGCATGCCGAAGTCGGATCATGCGAGACGGCGATCCGACTTTGATCCGACTTCAATGATAGTCAATGGGCTGAAGTAGGATCAAAGTCGGACCAAAGTAGTACAGGGAGCATTTCTAAAGTCGGAACGACTTGTGTCGGACCAGTTAGGAGGGCTCCCATAGGGAAACATTGGATTTCACACGTCATGCAACATGAGCTCCCAATGTCGGAGCGTTTGTCGGACCAGTGTGAACCCAGCCACTGCCGCGACTTGGGATCCAACTTGTGGTATTAGGCTTGGTTCACACTGCCACGACTTGTGATTCGACTTGTGGGACCCCAAGTCGTGTGACAGGAGAGCTGTCTCCTAATTAGAACTACTGAAGTCGCTCCGACTTTAGAAAAGGTTCTCCTATTACTTCTGTATCCACAGTTCCATCCTGTTGTAATACAAGCAATTTAACCTATGAACCCAGTGGCGCTGCCCCCTCTCTCTAGGCCACCCCCTATATGCAATAGATAGATTCATGGCCGCTGCAGCCACCCCCTATTCATGTGTCCTGCCCCTTTCAGGGCACCGGGCCTATGAATTACAGCGGCCAGCGTTTTTATGAAGCGACTGATTAGAGCCATAGGCTCTAATAGGCTTCAAAATCGGGTGGGCTCGGATCGCAGAGAGTGCGACCGGAGCCCACCCAGGTGTGTTGCAACAGCGAATGAATATTCGCTGTTGCAACACTAATCCTCTTTCCAGCCAATTGAGAAGTGGGTCTGATACCTGTCACCTGATTGGCGGAAAGGATACGCCGCGCGTCTCCTCCCCTTCTCCTATTGGACACCTAGGAGAAGGGGAGGAGACACGAGGAGGAGAAGAGCCGCTTCCCCGCCGATGCCCGATCCTTGCCGCTGCTCCTCGGATGCCCGCCACCTAGATGTGGTAAGTGGCAGTTGACTGACCGGCAGACAGCGGGGTGGGGGGGTTTGGCTTGCCACAGGGGGAGTTGTTCAGTTGTTTGCCGCCCCCCCCCCAACCACTGTATAAACCGCCACTGTATAAACCCGATATGCCTAATACAGTCCCAAATTCCAGAGTGTCTTCTCGGCTAAAGCTTTTAGGGCTCATTTACACTCCACACAATAATCCTCCATAAGGGAAAGGAGAGCCACTCAACATCAAAGCTAACATGATTTTCATAAAGCAAAAGGGATGCACTAACAAAAGTCTTACCTGGTGCGATAACACGTTTCAATGTGGTTTGCCGCATGATTTACCGTGCGACAATCGTGGCAGAACTGCATCATGATTTTAGGTGCCATTTAATGAATGGCATCTCAAATGTGCGTTCTGCGATTTGTCACTCACATCTGGGCATTTTGAAATCACGGGCAGAATCCTGGCAAGTCTGCCCGCAATTCAAAACTCCGGGGTGTGAATGCAGCCTGTTGGCTGCTAAAGAGCGGTTTGCCGGTGGGGCCCCAATCAAAGTTTGCTCTGGGGCCCCATGTCTCGTAGTCACACCCCTGTTTCGGTGTGTTGGGCCTTTATAGAAGGGGGTGTAATGCAAAGTATTTTCATCTCACCTGTGATAGTCCTGTATGACTTTCTTAGGGAATGATGAGCACCCTGATGGCTGGAAGTGACCCAGATCACACAGCGATTAGTTCTGGTCTGAGCAACAACACACACATTGCAATGAACTCGTCTAGGAATAATGAAAAGGAAATCTTATCTGATGGAGACATCGGGGACAGTTTTGTGGTAGTTATATGATAGGGAGAGAGTTATTACATTTAGAATGTAATTAGAAAAATAAATCACTGAAAGAGCTGCAGCAAAAATATTTTCTTGTCTGTTCCATCTTGGGGCAGCAATGTTCACCGGTCCTCTCTCATTTCTCTTTCTCAGAGCGCTTCTGATGGTTTCTGGAAGTCGGTTGCCACTCGGGTGCCACGGGAGCCACACGAGATCCGAATCCTGAACCCCTACTTCATCCAGGAAGCAGCGTTCAGCTTCATCGGGCTACCGTTCAATAATGGACTGATGGGAAGAGGGGTAAGAGAAGGTCATAATGTGTCTACAAGTGAATTTAGATTCAAACTCTGTAGGCTGCCCATGGAGAGCGAGGTCCTGAACTAAACATTTAAATCTTACCTCTCTAAGTGTGCTTAAAGGGACATTCCACCCAATATTGATATTTCCAGGGTGATCACTCTGATGGTGAGATCTGAGCTTCCAGGTCTGCAAGCCTACCTCGACCATTCCAAAGGGATCCCCCCCCCCCCCCCGCTGGGTCTACATTTACACACTATTACCGTATTATAATACATTTATATAGCTCTGACATATACCGCAGTGCTGTACAGAGAACACTGAACCAATCACCAGAGGAGCTTAGCCTGAGGGTGTGTTTAGGTGGAGGGGGGGCTTTGTTTTGCATAATTTTGTAGTTTGCTAGTAATATAATTTATGTTTCTTTGTATATAGTTCTATTTATGCTGTTTGATAAAAAGCCGTTTTCTGTATCTGATGTAAGCCTGTTTGTTTTTGTTTATTTATGTATATAGTCTTTTTTATTTATTTTTGTATATATGTAATATGTTTTAATACCAAGCTGTATGCTTGCACAATTTTTAATAAACAAAAATTTACAATCTAATGTACCCCCTGCAGTCACACACACTATTATTATTATACATGTGTATAGCACTGACATATACTGCAGTGCTGTACAGAGAACACTGAGCCAGTCACATCAGTCTCTGTACCAGAGAAGCTTGCACTCTAATGCCCCCCCCCCCCCCCCATAGTCACACACTATTATTATATATTTATATAGCTCTGACATATACCGCAGTGCTGTACAAAGAACACTGAGCCAGTCACATCAGTCTCTGTATCAGAGGAACTTACAATCTAATGTCCCCCCCCCCCCCCCCCCATAGTCACACACTATTATTATATGTTTATATAGCTCTCACTTATACCGCAGTTCTGTACAGAGAACACTGAGTCAGTCACATCAGTCTCTGTACCAGTGGAGCTTACACTCTAATGCCCCCCCCCCCATATAGTCACACACTATTATTATTACACATGTGTATAGCATTGACATATACCGCAGTGCTGTACAGAGAACACCAAGCCAGTCACATCAGTCTCTATACCAGTGGAGCTTACACTCTAATGTCCCCCCACAGTCACAGACACACAAATAGGGTCTCTTTGATCAGACACCAGTTAACTTAAATGGGGAGACCATACAACCCCCATGCAGACAGTTCTCCTGCTATTCTGTATAATTAGTAGCTGCAAGGGCCTTCTGTGCCTAACCCACTGTCCACTACCGTCTCATACCTAAACTTTCCCAGTACCCTCAGTCCTCCTGAAAATGCTAGTTTGGCTGTTTCCGCCTGCAGTACTTTGAGTTACTTATCTAAAACGAAATCAGAATTGGGGAAAGTCCTAGATATGCCTGGAGTCCTAATTTGTAGACTTGTTCCAGGTCAGTGGCTGACCAGTGAATGACCTGAGCCCAGAGGGTCATCTTCAGTGGGGTCACCATTGGAAGCCTCCATGTTTCTCTCCTGAAGGGTTTACATTAATCTTGGGAATAAGCTGTTGTCCGTTGTGGTTGTACGTGTGACTGTAGACACCCCGGGCTCTCCGCTCCCTCCTTCCCTGCACATCCAGGTGTCAGGAAGATGAATAGCCGCACATTAGCCAAAGCATGACCGGGATAGTTCAGATCGATTGTACACAGTGTAAGAGATTTATCTTTACCAGAGGGTGATGTACAGGACCTTGGTTATCAATAGACACTTCTACCTCCGGGGCTGCAATTACTAAACTCATTTGTGTTCACACTTCGTTCATCTGTTTTCCTGTATGGAGGATTGTGTGTGTATCTGTCCTGAGCAGTCACTGGAGCCCAAGAGATTTAAACAACCAGATACTTTATTTACACACCTCTCTGTCCTTCCCACCCCAGTATAAACTACGGCAATAGTGGTCAACTCTCTTGATACGGGGTGCCTCAAGTGTGGCCCCCAACATTACCAAAGAGCCGCACATAAATTGAAGTGAGTACTAAGAGACAACTAACACACAACAGAATATAGACCAGGGGTCTCCAAACTTTCTAAACAAAGGGCCAGTTTACTATCTTTCAAACTGTAGGCGGCCTTTGACTTTGGCCAATGGGAGTAGAAAATGTCCTGGCGTCAGTGGGATTAAATAATGCCCCATCATTGGTATTAGGGGGTGTAGTAGTGCCCCATCATTGGTATCAATAAGAGGAACAGTGCCCCATCAATGGTGTCAGTGGGAGGAATAGTGTCCCATCATTGGTATCAATAAGAGGAACAGTGCCCCATCAATGGTGTCAGTGGGAGGAATAGTGCCCCATTATTGGTGTCAGTGGGAGGAATAGTGCCCCATCATTGGTGTCAGTGGGAGGAATAGTGCCCCATTATTGGTATCAATAAGAGGAACAGCGTCTCATCAATGGTGTTAGTGGGAGGAATAGTCCCCCATCACTGATGTCAGTGGGAGGAATAGTGTGCCATTGTTGGCATTAATTGGAGGAATAGTGCACCATAGTTGGTGTCAGTATGAGGACTAGTGCACCATTCTCGGTATCAGTGTTAGGGACCATGCCCCACTGTTGCTGACAGTGGGGTAAATAATGCCCTAAGGGCCAGATAAAAGCCAGCAAAGGGCCGCAGTTTGGAGACCTCTGATATAGACTATAAGCATGGTACAGGAGATGGTCAACGACTGCGGACATTGGTGCAAGAGATGATCAGAGACTGAGGATGTGGTACAAGAGATGGTCAGAGACTGTGGACGTTGTACAAGGGATGGTCAGAGACTGCAGACATAGTACAGGAGATTGTCAGAGTCTGCAGACATGATACAGAAGATGGTCAGAGATTGCGGACATAGTACAGGAGATGGTCGGAGAGTGTGGACATGATACAAGAGATGGCCAGTGACCGTGCAGTCATATTATTCAATCACAAGCATCTGATATAGACTATAAGCATTATACAGGAGATGGTCAGCTACTGCGGACATTGTACAAGAGATGGTCAGAGACTGCGGACGGGGCACAAGTGATTGTCAGAGACTGCAGACAGTGTACAAGAGAAGGTTAGAGACTGCGGATATGGTACAGGAGATGGTCAGAGACTGCAGACAATTATACAAAGAGATGGTCAGAGACTGCGGATGTTGTACAAGAGATGGTCAGAGACTGCAGACGTTGTACAAGAGATGGTCAGAGACTGCAGACATGGTACAGGGGATAGTCAGAGACTTCGACATGGTACAGGAGATGGTCAGAGACTGCAGAAGTGGTACATGGGATATTCAGAGACTTCGACATGGTACAGGAGATGGTCAGAGACTGCAGACGTGGTACATGGGATGGCCAGTGCCCGCATTATTCACTCACAAGCATCTGTGAATGAATATTCTACATGTCCTTTCTGCCACTGTGGCAGACAGCTTAGAGTTTTCAATGCACTGTGGGGGTCACTAATGAGCACCTTCAAAGTCCGTTCACTCATCCTGCAGCTCTGAAGCTGACAGCTGGTACACAGGTATGGGCTCAAAGCTCTAAGAAGAGAATGCAGGAGCCTGATATTTCACCTGGGATTTACTGGTACAGTGCTCCACAGGGTCCTGAGAAAAATAATAATAAATGCACATTTTTTACCTTCAAAAATATGTGTATTTATTTATTGTACTTTATTTAAAAAGTTGATCTTAGCATTTAAGTTATTTCTGCTTTTTCTTTATAAGCTACGCTGTACACAGCTTCCTGAAAACATCCCAGCACCCGGCCGCAGTACTCCTCTAAAGAGTTCTCAGTCCTGATGCAAGCAGTAGGCTGGCTCTTGGGAGAATGATTGGGAGAATAGGTGGGTATCAGTCTGGAGGAGTGGGCGTTTCTAGGCAGACTATATTTGCATGCAGACCACCCCAGGTAACGCCCACATGTGATGCAGAGCCCCTGTGATTGAAAGGGTTGAAATCCAGCAAATGAAAGGGGAAGGCCAGGGATGAAGGTACTAGATGATGCTAGAAGTCCTCCAACCAGGAAATGAGGCGGGGCTCTGTCTGACTTGCTGCCACTTCTAATGCACATTGTGAGAAGCTCACAGTGTGCAGTGAAATCAGAGGAAGCCACTTCAGTCCAGGAGAGGAACCGGTACAACTGTGCAAGACTGGAGGGAAGATTTAACGAGTATTGGGTATCATTTCCTAACATGTGCGGAAAAAGAGGCCTAGGGCTCCTACACCACCTCTGGGAGAAGCAGCACCACATTTTGTTGATGCTGGGGTGCAGCTTTGGTCATTTGCTGGCTAAGAACTTGGATTGACCATCTCCTGGACTCTGCTTGTATCTGTGCAACCTTGGTGCGAACCATCTGCACTGGCAACTGTGGGAACCTCAAACGTGTAAATACATTGTGGGAACCTTTGCTCGCCATTTCCTAACAAGCATAAAAATGAATAAAGAGGGCCTGTAATGAAATGTGAGACTGGAAGAAGAAAGACCTGAGGGAACGGCATTATAATAACAGATTGCAAGTCATCATAAAGATAATGACATGCCATTGTCATCTGATATTTACCTCTCAGTTTTCATTTACTAGAGACTTGTAGAGGAGAACGAGCGCCTAATTCCTTATTGTTCACGTCTGGCCTGAGCAAACCGGAGCTCAGCAGGCGGATGGAAGCACTAAATCAGCAGGGAGAGAGATTAATCGCCCATATGTCACCATGCCAAGCTGCCGATGATTCTCATTCAGATAGATAACTAACTCTCCATCTCATTCACTTATCCCAACAAGCCAGGCAGCACACAGATAATCTTATTAATCTTCCCCGAGCCATTAGAGCACAATCACAGGGCTGGTGGAAGGAGGGAGGGAGGACAATCCATCACTTCACAAATAGCCTTCATCGGTCACTGTATACCCAACCTGCTCATCGGGGACCATCGGCCCTGTTTAGTACGCTGCTCTGGGCAATTCATCTGCTCATTTTCACCTTAGATGCTGGTCAGCTCCCTTTCTGATCTTGTAAGACAACCTTGCCTCCTATCTTGTTTGTCTTTAACCTTGAACTTTTTGCTCCTCCCATGAACCTCCTATTAAAGCCACGCCTTTGCACTTCTTGCTTGCCAAATTTTTGTGCTCTCTCCAGCCAATATCTCGCTCTTGTCTCTCCTGCTGCTGTTCTTATCTTCACTAACAACCTTTGGATTGTTCCTCGACTACGCTTCTGCTGGATCCCAACCTGCAACCGCTTGTTACCAACCTTTGGCTTGTTAACCGAATATGCTTCTGCTTGATCCCCACCTGCTATATCAGCTATTGGACCCCAGCTTGCAGTGACCTGCTTGTGCACTTATCCAGCTGGTCAGTAGGAGCCTCTCTACTGTTATAGCTACTGGTCCCCCGAGCCTGACCCCTGACCGTGACAATAGCTCTTGTGTTGAAAACAAGGCAGTTAGCACTCCTTGAATAATCCCATCTCAACTAGGAGATAGACCCCCACCACTATGTAATCATAAAACTCAGCTTTATGATGATTTAGACCAGTCTTTCTCAACCTTCTTACCCCAGAGGAACCCTTGAAATAATTTCAGGTTTTGAGTAAAAAAAATCTTTCATCAGGGGTCAATGGGAAGAATTCCTCTTACATCGGTGGTCATTATGAAGAATTAAATTCTTGCAGTGGTGGTCAGGATGCCACAGACAGCTAAATGTTCATTTGTGTCATAGCACTGGTTCTGCCAAGTGGCATCAGACCTGGAACCATGAAGAGATCATAAGATGGGAGGTCAGTTAGCCAAAGCTCAAGGAACCCCTAACTAACAACTTTTGGAGGAACCCTAGGGTTCCATGACACCCTGTTTGACAATCCCTGTTTTAGACACTACTAGAAAATACAAAAGGAGGTCAATTAGCAACAACTCAAGGAACCCCCAGCAACCTCTGGAGGAACCCTGGTTGAGAATACCTGTTTTCGACACTACTAGAAAATGCAGATGGGTGGTCACCTAGCAACAACTCAAGGAACCCCTAACAACCTCTTGAGGAACCCTGGTTGAGAATCCCTGTTTTAGACATTACTAGAAAATGCAGAACGGACATCAATTAGCCACAGCTTAAGGGGCCCTTAACAACCTCTGGAGGAATCCTAGGGTACCAGAGGTTGTTAAGGGTTTCTAGATCCCTGTTTAGACACGACTATAAAATAGGAACTTCAATGCTGTGTCGGTTCCAATGACCATTTGACTAAAGTCAGGCCTGCTTCCTGGATGTTTTCTCCTTTTTTTTCCTATGGTTCTGTAACTCTATATTAATTCTTCCTCCTATTAGGAGTCTCCGTGACTCGTGTAATTTTTTCCTCTAATGATACTTTCCTTTCCCTCTCTGAACATTCTGTCCTATTATCATATGTTGTGTTATCTGACATTACAGAATGGAACCTGAAATGCTTTTAGAGAGGACACCACATTTGACCTATTTTTCCTATTTCCAAATATTCTTCGGCTGTTTAATAATCTTTTATACAGCACACTTGGATATTGCAATATAGTAAAATGTGTATGCAATATAGGCTGATAAGATGTATTATCTAGACCTCCTGTTTGGGCTATTGTTTCAATATATTAAAAGAGAAGTATGGGTCCCCCCCCCCCCAATAAAAATATTCTGCCCTAGATTGATGCAGCATTGATACAATGCTGCATCTGTCCCCTGCCCCCGCTACACTGAGAACTGAGTGATCAAACACAGCTGATCGTTCGCTTCCTCCTTACACTCTGTGCAGAGAGCTGTGACTTGTCTGTCACCAGCTCTTTTTCACTCTAGCGCTCACTGGAACATTGAGCTGTGAAGGGTGCGGGAGGGGCTGGCCCAGTCTCCCAGTGGCTCACTGAGTGGCTAAGCCAGCTGCTGGTCCAGGCTGCAGGGTGGATCTTGACTGTAAAGTTGTACAGCTGTCTTTAGCCCCCTATCGGCTGAAAAAGGGTCTCGGGAGTGCAGAACAAACTGCACTCCTGTGATCCTTAGGAGAAGTGGGGCCAAAAAAGATTTGGCCCTACTTCTCCTTTTAAACATCTTGTAAATAAAGATTATATAAAATGAAATTTATTTTTTTTGAAACATAGAGCAAAGTGTAGATAAATATAAAGCATACGAGAGTGAGAAAGGGGTTTTAATAAATTACACTTTAACTTTTAGTCCAGGATAGTTTAAAGGGCTTTCGCTGACCCTTAGAAGCTGTTTAAAGGCAAATGCATATTTTAAAACCACCCAAATATATTGCATTTACCTTCCCTATTGACTTCAATGTCTTTTGCTTTGGGGGGGGCAAAATTATTATTATTATAATTTTTCACGATTTATATAGCGCCAACAGTTTATGTCAAAATATTTATGATAGTTTATATTTATAATAGTTTATGTCAAATTATGTCAAAATAGCCCCCCAAAATGCCCAACTTCGCAATTTTGGCTGCCCCTTTGTACATAATTACTGTAAACAAAGAATTCATGTTTTTTACACATTATCATACAGTAATGAGATTCATTACATTAATGCCCTTCTCCAGGCCAAGCTTTCCCATCGCCTCCCACCCATTCACCAGTCACTGATAACTTCCTTCTGAAGCATTTGGTTCACCCATCTAACTTTGCCATCAGTGTACTGCATGTTTCCGGTACCCCTTCAGGGAGTGATGACCAGTTAATCCAGGGTGATAGTCTGTGCCCATGCTTACCATGGTGAGTTATTCACTCCTGGAGCCTGAAAGAACCCCATCACCTTCCTTGCAGGGAAGAATTTAGGACCCAGCATCTCACATGATCATAGATTCAGGTAAGTATTTTGGGCATTTCGAGTATTTTTTTTTCTTTTTTTTTAATGAACCCAGCATGATGTGGGGGGAGGGGGCATGCCCAGAAGGGGGCCACGCAGAGTTAAGCTTCGAGCTGATCTTTTTCACATCTACATCTAAAAAAGTCTTTTTAAATACTCTTCATCCACTTTACATATGAAAGCTGCGCACAAATCCCTGGCATATGGTGCATTATGCTCACTGAAATATGCAATGTGTGTTTAAACTTTTTGTTACATGGCTCCTTACTTAATTCTCTGTTCCATCCGCAGAACATTCCTACCCTGGGCAGCGTGGCTATTACAATGGCACTTCACAACTGTGACGAGGTCGCTGTGGCTGGGTTTGGGTACGACATGAACCTCCCTAACGCCCCTTTGCATTACTACGAGACGATCAAGATGGCTGCCATTAAAGAGGTAACGAGAAGTGCTTAAAATTGAAGGCATCGCCTGTACTTTTTTGGCGCATGTATTGCAGCCCTGAGGCAGGCGGTGGTAGGGAAGATCTTGACTATTCTGACAAAATTTTCAATGCCAAGCTGCAGCAAGCAAGGCCACTAGAATATTAGCATGCATAAAAAAAGGGTTTGCACTCAAGAGATAAAACTATAATTCTACCATTTTACAAAACTCTGGTACGGTCACATCTTTGGTATGCCATCCATTTCTGGTCACCAATCCTTGGGAAGGATGTGCTGAAACTGGAGAGAGTCCAGTGAAGGGCAACAATGCTAATAAGGGGGCTGGAGGACCTCCGTTATGAGGAACAGCTGCAAACATTAAACTTATTCTCCCTGGAGAAGAGACACTTAAGAGGAGATTTGATAGCTATATACAAATATCTAAATGGTGATTCCAGCATATGGAGGAAACTGTTCAGTCTTAGGTTGCTCAAGAAGACACGTGGCCACTCTATGAAGTTGGATAAGAAGCGGTTTAACCTAAAACTGCATAGGTATTTTTTTTACTGTTAGAGCAGCAAGAATGTTGAACTCCCTTCTACAATTGGTGGTAGTGCTGATCATTTCGAAACCTTTTGGGCAACTTATTGAACACAATATACAGGGATATGGTAAGTGGTAGAGACCAAAATACACATACCCCCTCACAGTTTGAACTGGATGGACTAGCGCCTTTATTCAACCTTACAAACTATGTAACACATACATGTAAAATGTGGCAAATGGTTTTGTCACAGAGTTTGATGGACTCCTTATGTCACAGGGGCGATGGAGGACTAAGAGGTAGGACAGTTGTGGTGTAAGTCAATGGACAGATCGTCAGGGCAAACAGCAAATCTTAGCAAAGTCAACAAGCTGATGGTCAGATCAGGTGCAAACCAACCAATCCGAAAGAATCCAGACAGGCAGACAGAGAACAGGTTGATAATGACAGAGGTAACAGGCTAACGATCAGGGTAAGCACACACAATCTGAGTAAAAATATAATCCAGACAATTCACAGAAATCATCCAGGGCACAAACAGTCAGGCAGACCTGTATGCAGGGTATGAGCAGTCAAGCAAACCTTTTCATCAGGCACAGACTGAATGACCAGCAGTCTACCTAAGCTCTCCTGATTAGGGCAAAAGTGCACTGCAAAGACCTGAGCTTCAATGATGACTAATGGCCAGCAGATGGTGAAGGCTGATTATTACATATCTTCCAGGACAACACATGAGCGAGTGTGGCTCTGCCCACCTAAAACAGGAAACAAAAGGATCATAGACAATAAAGGAAAAGCTCAGAAAATTCCTAATTTCTTCATATTTCCTCAGGCTTAGCAGGAACAATATTGGAACATTGATATACAAGGCCTTTGTGGTAGTTGCAGGGGCCCCCCATGCTATCTAACTCAGATTCTACCCCAGGGACAGTAAATCTGACTGACTTGGATAGGTGGGATTGGGGAGCGGAGACCTCTTTTGGACTTTCTGGAAGATTTGTAATACTAAATTCTATTCCCCTCCTCTCTTTATGAAGTGTCCTTACTGCCCTTCGGTTTATGTCTTCAGCCACCTTAAGAGGGGCACCCATCCCCACAGGCTTAGTGGTACTACTTGTACTCCTCTTAGACGAATTGGCCAACCCGGTCTTGCTTTAGCTTGACTTCAGAGACCAGTGGAAGAGACATCTCACAGGGCTGTTATGCTGGAATTGAGCAGCCAGTCAATAGTGCAACCAGTGGGCCCATGAGTGCATCTAGTGATGGCTCCATTTGTGCACTACAATGAGGACTGAACTACTCCCGGTAATTCCAGGTTATGAGTGGATGCATTCCCGGCTTGCAAGACTGGGCGCACGCCACATGTCTTGGTTAGATTTCTGCTTACTTCTTTTCCTAGTTACGTAACAAGAAAATAGTTGGCAAAGGTTCTAAGTGGCCCTCCTTCCAAAGCTAGAAAAGAAAAAAAGTTTTGGCTGTAGTTGGCTTTTGGTAAAGGGTTTGAGTAATATAATACAGGTGGTGCACCTCTCTAATATTTTACAGGTGGTACTCTTCCCCAACTTGCTTCTCTTAAACCGTTAGAGGCTTCCCCTCCTTGTGTTCTAAAAGTAGTGCCTAAAGAAGAGTCCTAAAGACAGACACCCCACGGAGAGAAGACAAAGAATGTATAAAAGACATTAAAATTCTTTAGATCTCAACCCTTCTCTCCTCGTTCCCCTTAACACTTCTAAGTGGGAAAGTTTAAACACATGTGAGATCCATTCTGGGGGAAAAAATATCTAATTTATAATTGATCAATAAAATTTCTTTCATGTACAAAATGAAGTCAATGTGTTCAGCATGGACGGGCAGACCTGCTGTGTGTCGAAGTATGGAAACGACGGGTTTATTAGAGAACTTCAAGAGAAATATATGTTTTCATTTACTGTATATATGTATATATTTTAGATATATTTTTAAACTAGTATTGGCAGAAGTAAATCATGCACAGGATGGGGACACCCTGGAACAGTCCATGCAGGTTTCTTCTGCACTTTTATTCAGCAATGCAGTGAACTCAGTTCATTTCAGGAGAACTTTGAACAACAGCCGTTAACTAAACGTAAGTCCATGCCTCTCTAAAACAAACAGGCAGCTCTTTTATCTTTTAGTGTTCTGTCAGCAGTCTGGCTTTTCACCCAGCAGCAGGCTCCCTCAGCAGAGGGAGATCTCTGAGCATCATTTCCATATTATATCATGAGGGAAACCATCCTATTCATATCTCTTATGGCACCATCCCAAACTCATCAATTCTTTTTTTTTTTTTTAAAGTTCTGTTTATTTAGTTTTTTTTCATAAAACATACAACATTAGAATGTGTCAACGTGACACTATCCAGTCTTGGCCCAACATGGCCTACGTAACCTGTCTGACTAACATAGTCCAACTCTAGTATCTCCAATACACGAAAAACTGTTTTTCAGGGCCTTAGTCATTCAAGAAACTAAGGATACAGCTCATTGCTGACAGATGGGACAATTTGTGTCCTTACTCATTAGGCTTCTTAGGTGACATTTAACTTGCATGTGTATGCTTTTGTTACATCTTTCCATGTGGCGTTTTTCTCTCCTCATTACCTTACTCAGCCAATCATTCATCTCCTTCTTAATGGTGCAAAAATGTAGCACATAACTATGGTGCATCAATATCGTAATATAAATGTGATGACAAATGATTAAAGTGAAGTGAATAACCCAGGTTGGATCTAAACCAAACATGTGTCTCTGATACCAGAAAGGTCAAACAAAGGGGATAAATCAAGTCCCATTTATATCTAAACAAAACAAACAGTCACTAGATGGTATGATTCCCAGTGTGTTATGTATGGGTATGCAGATCCATCCGTAGCAGGCATTCATGGAAGGATAAACATCTACGACTTGACAGAAGGTAAATGCTCTTACCAGATCAGGTGGACTCTAGTGTCAGCGACATAGAGTCGTCAGAGCCTTGTGCCACACATGGCAAATGTGTAGGTGTCCTGATGAATGGGACCTCGTGGTGGATTTCAGGGATGCTCCCAGGGGCTTCCGAGTCCAATCACCAATTCAGGACAGGGACTTCCAGATCAAACACCGCTTTAGGAACTCCGAAAATAGTAATCTTGATGGGTAGATGTGGCCAGGTGGGGTGCCCACTCATTCCAAGAGGTTATGCGGAGAGAAAATATTGCTTCCACATAGTGCTGATAAAAACGAGTGGTATTTTATTTATAAAAAAAAATACATTAAAATGTGAACACAAAAGCAGAAGAAAGGCAATGTGGAGAGTAATAAAAGCCGCCCTACGCGTTTCAACCAAAAGGTCTTCTACTGGGGCATAAATCTCCCCTACACATTGCCAATATATATAAAAGAAATCAAAAATAAGGACCAATCAACAGGAAAAACAAAATACTCCATCTAATTGGAGGAAAAATTCATTCCATTCTTAGCCTACAGTTTTCTTAGATTTATACTATGCCTGCCAGAATTTGTCAATTTTTTTGCTACAACCCCTAGCTTCATATGTAGCCCTGTAGTGAGGCATGGAGTTTACCAGGCCTTTCCAGGAAGCCACACTCGGAGCCCTCGGTTTTTTCCAGTTTAATAAAATGGCCTTCCTCCCATAGAACAGTAATATGTTAAGCAGAGTTCTCAGCGCACGAGATGGCACCACGTCATCCACCAGGCCCAGCAGACATACCCTCATTGTCATCGGTACGGGCACTGCCAGGAGGTCCAATATACAGGACGTGATTTCCGACCAAAGTTGTTGGATGTGGGGGCAACACCAGAAAATGTGGTCAGTGTTAGCAGGCGAGTGGGAGCATCTCCAGCACTCCGCTGAGGCTGTATGGAAAATTTTGGCTAGCCTAGCCGGGGTGTAATAGCTCCTATGTAGCAATTTAAATTGTACCAGTCTGTCTCCTGCTGAAACTGGGTGTTTGGTTGTGTCCATAGGTCACCCCAATCTTCCCCCTGTATATCGGGGACCTCCACTGCCCACCTTTCCCTACACCTGGATATTGCCTGAGGTGTCTTTTTGAAGAATTCTTTGAAGGTCACGGAGAGTGGTTTGGCCAATTCCCTTAACCGACAATAGTGTTTCTAGGTCTGATGGTAGGGACTCTACCTTAGTCTCCCTAAACTGTGTCTGGAAAGCGTGTCTGAGTTGGAAAAACCGAAAAAAGTATGAATTAGCGAGATCAGATAGTCTAGATTGAAGCTTGTGGGAAGGTCAAAAGTTCTCCAAAGCATCCGACGTCTTTCAACATTTTTATCCCCTTAATTGCCCACGTTGAAGGATCCAGCAGATTATAAAAGTGGGACAGTGTGGGGTTCATCCATAGAGGGGCAGATGGAGTTACACCTTTGTAGCTAGGACATGCCAATTTCACTGCTGCCTCCCATGCTTTTATCGTGGCTTTCATAGTTAATGTCAATGGTAAGTCAGATTTAATTCCCCTGAACAGAGCCAATCACAAGCTTTCGTATGACCCCAGTTGAGCTGCCTCTAGTACCGTGGCCATATCCTCATCATCTGCCATTACCTATCTATGGGCATACACCATTTGGCCCACTAAATAATACTTCTGCCAGTCCGATAATGCCAATACTCCCAGGTTTAGGTGATGCCTAAATGATTCCGGTAATGCCAATCCTCCCAATGATCCCCAGGTTCCTTTAACACTGCAATGCCTACCCTTGGGGGTTTAGGTGCCCACAGAAAAGATGTAATGATACTATCAATTTTCTTAAAATACGATGTCGGTACCCATGTGGGTGCATGACGTAGGAAGTACAATATCACTGGGAGAAGCTTCATTTTGAGCAGACTAATCCTGCCTATCAAGGATAATTGTAGTTTAGTTCATGCCTGAGTCTTTTGCTTAAGTAAGGGAAGTAGGTTAAGGGGTATGTAGTCATGTACATTTGCTGTAAGTTTAACTCCTAGATACTTAAGGGATGTGACCCATTGTAATGGCAAATTAGGATTGGCCAATTCTTTGGCTTCTGCGTCCAGGGGGAGAATAGAGGACTTACTCCAATTTACTTTTAACCCAGAAAACTTTGCAAATGTTTCGAAAAAATGCCTAGGCCGCCTGCAGGGAGTCTCCTGGGTCGCTGAGGAACAGTAGCATATCATCAGCGTATAACGCTAAAGACTCGTGTATCGTACCTACTTTAATGGCCTGTATCTCCCCCCGATGTCCTGAGTGCAACTGCAAGCGGCTCCATGGATAGGGCGAATAGGAATGGAGATAATGGGCATCCTTGCCTAGTGCCCCTTCCTACTTCAAAGAATTCAGATATGGAAGACCCCAACCTCACAGCCACCCTAGGATGTCTATAGAGCATAGAGATCCATTTCCTAAACTGGCCCAAATCTCATGCATTCCAGGACTTTGAACATAAACTTCCAGTTGACAAAGTCGAAAGATTTCTCAGTATCTATTGAGACTACTATTCTAATCCTGGAACCCAGCGGATCAAGTTGTAAGTGGGTGAACAGTCTCCTTAAGTTAGTGCCAGTGGATTTGCCCGGCATAAACCCCCGTTTGATCTACGTTGACTATGGAGGGGATGACGTTAGCCAGTCTGAGTGCAAGTGCTTTGGTCAGAATCTTTAAGTCCATATTTAGGCGGGTTATGGGACGATAGGAGGCACACTCTGCCGGGTCCTTGCTTGGTTTAAGCAGAAGGATCATATACGCCTCCAACATGGAGTCCGGTAACGTGTCATTTTCGTGACAGTATTCCAGCAGCAGATTCATCCTGGTAGCTAGAAGTTCTACATTGCATTTATAAAAGTCCGCTGGGAGACCGTCAGGTCCAGGGGCTTTCTGGGGAGGGAAAGCGAAAATTGCCCTCTGTATTTCCTTCATTGTGATTTTTAGCGTCCAGGTTCACTGTCACCTTCCGTCAACCTTGACCGCAATATACAGGGATATGTAATGTAATACTGACACATAATCACACACATAGGTTGGACTTGATGGACTTGTGTCTTTTTTCAACCTCACCTACTATGTAACTATGTAACTATGTAACCTTGGGAGCGGCAGACCCCCTAACAGGGAGTCTAAGGCTGATTCGTCATATTGTGGGATAGGGGAGTACAGGGATGAGAAAAAATGTACAAACTCCTGCATAATAAGTGATGGGTCATGGATCATTGCTCCCCCTTTATTTCTAACCACTGGAATGTTGGTAATCGGGTGATAGTCGGCGACTAACATTGCTAGGAGCTTCCCGATTTTGTCCCCTTCCACAAACACTGTCTGTGTCTGTTTCTTCATCTCCGAATGGGTCAGTCCTGCAACATATAATGCTAGAAGGCGGCGCGCCTCTAGCAGAGACTCGTACGAGGCCCTAGTAGGAGACCTCGCATGAGCCTTCGTACTCTCCCTCTCTTGCTGCTGCAGCTGTCTGAGTTCCTCGTTGTCATTTGAGCGGGCTGTTTTAATGGCTGATATGCATTCCCCTCGCACTACCGCCTTAAAGGCATGCCACACCACCGGGGGACCCGTGGATTCTGCATATGAGGACCAGTACGCCTTGATTGAATCCTCCAGTTTGCCAGAAACCTGTTCATGCTGCAACCATCCCAGAGAGAGTCTCCCCCCCCCCTCTCTGCGCCCCGGACGTAAACGTTAGGGTAACAGACAAGAGGTTGTGGTCAGCAGCCCTCCGGCTAGGTATGTATGTAATCTGCATCACAAGGGGTAGTAAAGGGCCATTTCCAAAGGCCAGACCTATTCTGGCTGAGGATCTGTGAGCCGTCGATATGTGAGAGAAGCATCTGTGTGTTGGATGCTTCCACCGCCATAACTCCAACAATCTGGTCACAGAAGCCCAATTACTCAATTCAGAGGACCCCACTCTGTTCGGGTTAGAGGAGTCCAACACCAAGTCCAGGACGGTATTGAAGTCCCCATCAGAACCATCGATCGGGAGATGTGAAAATTGTGCTATCTGAACCAGTAAATCATACAGTAGCTGTACCTTAAATGGAGGAGGTACGTATACATAAACCAGCAATATTCTCCCAGAACAAATGTCCAGTTCCACCGCCACATATTTGCCTCCTGGGTCGGAGACCACCTAGTGTAGTGTGCAAGGGATAGATTTACTAATTAGTATGGAGACACCTCTAGCAAAGGTAGAGTAGGTGGCGTGTAGAGTCCTCTGCACCCTTTTTTTTTTTTTTTTTTTAGAGCTAAAGCCTTGCCGCCATCCAGGTGGGTCTCCTGTAGGAAAACAACATGTGGCTTGGTCTGTTTTAGATATTGGATTATTGAGGCCCTCTTAAACTTGTGGTTAAGGCCTCTAACATTCCAAGACACTATCTTAACTTTCTCCGCCATATTTATCAATTATGTCTATTTGGTCCCAACTGAGTGTCATTAACTCAGCCTTGTCCCCTGTAAGGGTGGCGCAAGCAGTGCTCCCTGAAAAAACAGTGTAAACACATAATACATTTTGTTAAGCTGTGACTTTTAGAATTTCCTTCCCTTGCTGTTAAACCAAAACAACCTCAGAAAAACTGAGGAAAAACACGCTGGTATGCAGCTTAGTCCTTGAACAAAACAAAAAAATTGCGGTGAAATTCCGCCGTAGTACTCGAAAGTTCGGCAGTTCCTTGGTTGATTCTGCATATCCTCCACACGCTCCGTACAACAGAGATATGGAGCAGTAAAAACAAGTATAAAAAAAACACAACTCGAAATAGTAACCCAGCAGTGAAAAAGAGTGTCTCCCTCCATCATCACCTTGAACAAGTGACTCATTTGTAGAAAGTATGTGCCTGCAGCGATAAATCTTCCGTGTGATAGAGTCCTGGGTGTAGCACATTTCACCCATCCTTGCCTTCCCGCTCCCCAGCGCTCAGAACAATATAAAGATTGGAATTTGCTAATTCTCCGGCCATCGCCCACTGTAGCCCCAAATTGGTGGTATCCATAGCAAGGAGTTGGGATAGGTGCTGGACCTAGGGAGCACATGTGGTAGGGTTAACTGCCCGGGCACAACAGGTGCAACAATGAAACAGTGAATTATATTCTCCCCTCACACCCGCCATGACTGGGGGGGTATGTAGGCAGTATCAAACTCAAAGCTCTCTATCCAACCATTCACTCGCTTCCATCGGATTTTCAAAGAACTTTACAGACCCTTTGTATTGAACCCGCAGCTTGTGTCAGGGCTGACTCAGCCCTTCCTTCTCTGAGCTGGCCGCTCAGCTGTCGGCTAATTGCCAGCTCTCATCTCTCTCCACAGTTAACCAGCTGTTGTGGATCTGCTCGTCAGTCCCGCCTACTTAAAGATCTCCAGCTCACTTTATTCCTGTCTTCACCCTGGTCACATCACAAGAAACCATCTCCTGCATTCCTGTTTAAAGACTGGCTTTGCTAACATCCCTTCTGGCTCCTTATCCTGCTCGCTGTTCCTCTACTTGGATCCCTGACTTCTGGCCTGGCTGATTACCCAATCTGGTTACAGAACTCTGGCTTGGCTGACTACCCGGTCCGGTTACTGGACTCTGGCTATGCTTTGACTACGCTTACTCTTTTTACCTTTTTATTTTTATTAATAAACAAGTGTGATTTTACTGTACTTCTGTCTCGGTCTGATTCATGGTTTCTGACAGCTTGCTTGGGTACAGCATGCTATATTTAATCTCTTTCTCTCTCAGGCGTTTGCGTACATCATTAAAGGAGCAACGTTTTTGCTGGGTTGCAGCCGAGAAGTCTGGAAACGGCATCACTCTGGCATTCTCAGGTCTTAACTCCTGATGTTTCCTGGATTGGGTCAGTATCATGTCCTGATCTCGGTAATTAAAAAACGTGACCAGGAAGGGCCTGGGGAAGGCTCCCGGGGGTCTGTTACCTGTAGGGACCCTGTGGGCTCTTTCCACCACATAGGAGGCAGGTCTTGCAATGATAGAAGCTGTTTAAACAGGAGTTCAGCAAACTGTGTAGGCCTTTCTCCCCCTGCTTCCTCTGGCAGCCCGACCACCCGTATATTATTCCTCCTCTGCCTGTCCTCAGCATCGTCTGCCCTGTGCTGTAGTGACTGGACCAGGTCCCGCAGCTCTGACAGATGGGCTCCCTGTGTATGTGAGATGTCCTTCACCTCAGAGACTCTCGTCTCTACTGTAGAGAGGCGGCGTCTGATTTTATCCAGGTCATGTCTTATTAGGGTACATTCTGCGGACAGGTGGTCAGTGTGCCCCATTAGCTCAGCCTTACTTGCATTTATGGCCTCTAGGATCGGTCTGGTGATTGCCTCCGGGTCCATGGCCGTTACCGGATCTTCCCCTGTCTCAGTCTCCGTGCCAAACACCGCAGCGCCCTGCGCCTGTGCCATTGCAGCCGTTGATTTGGCACGCTGTTCTTTCTGCCGAGGAGACAAGATGGCGGGGGCGGAGCTTCCAGCCGCATCCTTCATGGAGCAAATCTGTCTCTTCCCTTTTTGTGCCTTCAGAGCCTTTTTGGAGACAGCGGGTTGCATCCTCGATGTCAGGACTCCTTCCCCTGACTTACGGTAAGTCCGAATTTTGGCAGAAGATGCTCCAATCAATGGATGGTGACAGGATGAACGGAGCTGTTGAGATATGCCTGCGTCCTCAATCACATCTGGCCGGAAGTCTCAAACTCATCAATTCTAATATATCTTTTCTCAAACCCCCACAGTTGTCATGGTGGAGAATGTAACCAAGGGACTTTCAATGCGCCTCAAAGAATATCCATAAAAACAATAGCTTTAGTATAAAATTAAAACATCCTTAAAAACGTGCAACATTGAGATTGTCATATCTAGTACAACACAACTAGTGCTAGTTCATTATTCGAAGACAGTGTGGTGAATCAACGTGTTTCACATTTGTCTGTCTTCTTCCAATCACTTGGATTGGATCCTGAAGAAGCAAGGCAAATGCAAAATATGTCGAGCCACCACGCTATCCTGGAATAATTAACAAGCACTAGTTGTGTGGTACTAGATATGGCGATCACAATATTTCATGTTTTTAAGGATATTTTAATTTTATAATCTTTGAGCATCAGTTAGCTCACATATATAAAGGTCTGTACACATCTGAGTCATCTATTAATGAGGTCTGTGCTTAGTTCTCCAAGATGTTTGGAACAACCTACCTGCTGAGTTCCTTCAAAAACTGTATCCAAGTCTACCTAGTAGAACTGATGCTGGTTTGAAGCCAAAGGGTGGTCACAGCAAATATTGATTTAATGTTTCTTCTGTTTGCTCACGTTGCATGAATAAAAATACACAATGGAAATATATACTTTTGAAGTAAAATACTGTACTTTAACCACTTCCCGTCCACCCCGTTGTCCCTTTTAAAAAGTTTTAAATGCCTGGGTGGTGGGAAGGATTGGCAATCACATGACCATTGCAATTGGTGGTCACATGATCAAGAGCCAGTCCTGCAGGCTGCTGATAGATAGTTCGGACCGAGAGCTGTCTTCGACAGCCCGGTGTCTGTGTTGGGAGCACGCAGTGGGCATTAAAGGCCACTCTTTTGCTGACACACATACACTATATCATCAAAAGTATTGGGACGCCTGCCTTTACACGCACATGAACTTTAGTGACATCCCAGTCTTAGTCCGTAGGGTTCAATATTGAGTTGGCCCACCCTTTGCAGCTATAACAGCTTCAACTCTTCTGGGAAGGCTGTCCACAAGGTTTAGAAGTGTGTCTATGGGAATGTTTGACCATTCTTCCAGAAGCTCATTTGTGAGGTCAGGCATCCCAAAGGTGTTCTATCAGGTTGAGGTCAGGACTCTGTGCAGGCCAGTCAAGTTCCTCCACCCCAAACTTGCTCATCCATGTCTTTATGGACCTTGCTTTGTGCACTTGTGGGCAGTCGTGTTGGAACAGGATGGGGCCATCCCCAAACTGTTCCCACAAAATTGGGAGCATGAAATTGTCCAAAATGTCTTGGTATGCTGACGTCTTAAGAGTTCCCATCACTGGAACTAAAGGTCCAAGCCCAACCCCTGAAAAACAACCCCCCACCATAATCCCCCCTCCACCAAATGATTTGGACCAGCGCACAAAGCAAGGTCCATAAACCTTGTGGACACCCTTCCCAGAAGAGTTGAAGCTATTATAGCTGCAAAGGGTGGGCCAATTCAATATGGAACTCTACCGACTAAGACTGGGATGCCATTAAAGTTCATGTGTGTGTAAAGGCAGGCATCTCAATACTTTTGACAATATAGTGTATATGTTATGCGGGCGACAACAGGTTGATATACTTTTTTTTTTATTTATATATGTCTGGTGTTCACATGTAACATGCGTTTTTCTGCTCTTTTCTTAGTCTTGGACGCATAATATCCAGAAGGAGAAGGAATTCCTACGGAAACTGGTGAAATCACGTGTAATTAATGACCTCACTAGCGGCATCTGATGGAAGCGAGGGACGTTCACCGAACACTAACCAGCGCGGAACTCCCGAACCCTCCAGAGGAAGCGAAGAAAGGCTTGCATGCCATTAGAGCGTCCCGGATTTCCAAGGGGGGGAGGGGGGGCGGCTCACGGACTCAGCTGCCATACAAGGAGGAAGAGTTGTGATTATGGCGACCTGCAAACACACTATTCTCAAAGAACTTTTTTTTTTTTAAAGTAGTTTAAACTTTAAATGAAGAACACTTATAATGCGTACAAGATTCACCGTGCCAAACGTACCTCGGGTTTAGGTTGCGAGGTGCGGAGCGGTACACCATGAATGTATAAAGTATTATTATTTTTAGGTACAAGCATGGGATCGCTGTGTGCGCAGGAGGTGGAGATATGGCGGGAACGACACAAATCCGTCTGCATTGTGACATATCTCTGGCTGCTTCCTGCAGACTTAACTTATCACCGTCCAGGGTTGGGGCATTGTTGGTGCTGCTAATAATGTAGATGGGCAAATATCGGTCTATCTATATATGTCTGTCTTTGAGTTTATTGTTATGTTTGATTGGGATTGAGGGAGGGAGGGGGGACGGGAAACTTGTATACTGTACGATCATCAGTCAGTGTTAGAATTGCGCCGTTGAACAGTGTTTGAATCCTTTGCACCTACAAGAAGTAGAACTGTCGGCCTCGGGGGGGGAGGGGGGATGGGCCGTGTCATGGCCTCCCTTTGCAGCTACAGGTTGACAGCGTGATCTGAGCACAGAGCGGCTCCTCCACCACGGACATATGACTCCCAGACACATCAGCAATACATTTCATATCAGTAATGACTCCTCGGCCAGCACTAGACTTTCATCTCCTGTATATCGGTCCTCATTCCAGGACTGTCAAAGGGTAATTCCTGGAATTGGATGCATCATTAAACTCCATTCTGTGCCAGAAACACTACATCGTGTCCGCCTTTATCTTTAGCCCTGTGATGTCATCGTTGGTGATTGTTTTCGTTTTCTCAGGGTTTTAGAATGAATGAATGAAACCAATGACAAGAAATAACTTCATTTCAGAAGCCTTCCAATCAGAAGTCCCCCCCATCACTTCAGAGCTCCCCTTACATACACTATATTGCCAAAATTATTGGGACGCCTGCCTTTCCACGCACATGAACTTTAATGACATCCCAGTCTTAGTCTGCAACTCCTGCCTCCACACTGCTAAACAAACCTACTACAACCCTATCATCAAAACCCTCTCGTCCAAACCTCGTCAACTCTTTTCTACCCTTAATTCCTTACTTCACTGCCCCCTCCCACCAACTTGTTTTCCGCTCAACAGTTTGCCAACCATTTAAAAAGCAAAATCAACACCATTCGCAAGGAGATATCCAGCATTCAACTTCCTCCCCAACCCAACACATCAGGTCCAACACCACACTCAATACTCTTCTCCTTCTGCCCAGTTACCACTGATGAAGTTGATAAACTCCTCTCCACGGCCCACCTCACCACCTGTCCCCTGGACCCTGTCCCCTCACAATTACTGCGACCACCTTCCCGCTCTATCCTAAACTCCCTAACCCACATCTTCAACCTCTCTATCTCCTCCTTTCCTTCCCTGCTCAAACATGCACTGGTTACCCCCATACTTAAAAAACCCTCACTAGACCCCACCTGTTTGAATAACTTAAGACCCATCTCCCTGCTCCCATTTGCCTCCAAGCTCATCGAACGCCTTGTCCATGACCAAATGAGTCGCTACCTTACGGACAACAACCTTCTCGACCCCCTACAGTCCAGCTTCCGTTCACAACATTCTACTGAAACTGCTCTACTAAATCTTACCAATGACCTACTAACTGCTAAAACCAATGGCCATTACTCCATACTCCTACTCTTAGACCTCTCTGCTGCCTTCGACACAGTTGACCTCCTCCTCAGCAAACTACACTCCCTTGGCCTCCGTGATTCTGCATTATCCTGGTTCTCCTCCTACCTATCTCAGCACACTTTCAGTGTCACTTACAACTCCATCTCCTCTACACCTCTTCCTCTCTCTGTTGGGGTACCTCAAGGCTCCGTCCTTGGGCCTCTCCTATTCTCGCTCTATACCTCTTCCCTGGGCCAGTTGATAACCTCCCATGGCTTCCAATACCACCTCTACGCCGATGACACCCAGATCTTTCTCTCCACTCCTCAACTCACCCCCTCGATCTCCTCACGGATCTCAAACTTACTGAATGACATCTCGGTATGGATGTCACACCACTTTCTCAAACTCAATCTTTCTAAAACTGAGCTTGTAATATTTCCTCCTTCCCGGTCCCCCCCCCCCATGACTTTACCATTAAGATCAACAGCAAAACCATTGGTCCCTCCACACATGCCAGGGTGCTGGGTGTTATCCTTGACTCTGACCTCTCCTTCAGCCCCTTAAGCCTATCCCACACCCACCTAACAACCCCATCAAATCATTCCCCGCATCTATTACCTTTTGTACCACTACCCCCTCCCTTTAGAATGTAAGCTCTACAAGCCAGGCCCTCCTGTCCCTTCTGTATTGTACTGTAATTGTGCTGTCTCCCCTCTACATCGTAAAGCACTGCATAAACTGTTGGCGCTATATAAATCGTTATTAATAATAATAATAGTCTGTAGAGTTCAATATTGAGTTGGCTTCTGGGAAGACCATCCACAAGGTTTAGGAGTGTGTCTATGGGAACATTTGACCATTCTTCCCGAAGCCCATTTGTGAGGTCAGGCACAGATGTTGGACGAGAAGGCCTTGCTCGCATTCTCCGCTCTAATTCATCCCAAAGGTGTTCTGTCGGGTTGAGGTCAGGACTGTGTAGTGGTAATCCTGTGACTACAAACACCCCAAACTCGCTCATCCATGTCTTTATGGACCTTGCTTTGTGCACTGGTCCAAATCATTTGGTGGAGTGGGGATTATGGTGTGGGGGGTGTTTTTCAGGGGTTGGGTTTGGCCCCTTGGTTCCAGTGAAGGGAACTCTTAAGGCCTCAGCATACCAAGACATTTTGGACAATTTCATGCTCCCAACTTTGTGGGAACAGTTTGGGGATGACCCCTTCCTGTTCCAACATGACTGCGTACCAGTGCACAAAGCAAGGTCCATAAAGACATGGATGAGCAAGTTTGGGGTGGAGAACCTGACTGACATGCACAGAGTCCTGACTTCAACCCCATAGAACACCTTTGGGATGAATTAGAGCGTAGACTGCGAGCCAGGCCTTCTCGTCCAACATCACTACCTGACCTTACAAATATGCTTCTGGAAAATTGGTCAAAAATTCCCATAGACACCCTCCTAAACCTTGTGGACAGCCTTCTAAAAAGGGTGCAAAGGGTGGGCCAACTCAATATTGAACCCTATGGACTAAGACTGGGATGCCATTAAACTTCATGTGCGTGTAAAAGCAGGCGCCCCAATACATTTGACAATATAACCGTTTGTAATGGTATACTTACCTGAGCCCAATCTTGATCCAATGATGTGCACGGGAACAGCAGTTGTCTCGACTCTCTCTCTCTCTCTCTCTCCTCATTGGCTCAGGGACAGCTGCAGGAGCCATTGGCCAGTGAGGAGAGAGGGAGCGGGCCAAGTCATGCTCTGTGTGTCCATAGCGGGCCTGGGGGGCGAGCATGCAGGAGTGCCCCCATAGCAAACATGAGTGCACTCATCAGAAGGGAGGAGCGCTGGCGGAGGACCTGTGAAGAGGAGGATCGGGACTGCTCTGCAAAGCCATTACACAGAGCAGGTAAGTATAACAGGTTTGTTATTTTAAAAAAATATATATATTCTTGGATTACAATCACTTTAACTTCAGGATCTGGTAGACACCTGGTAGTGCAGGACCAATACGGATGAGGATAGGATCTGGTGTAAATACAAAAGAGGGGGCGTTGTCTTTGGAAGAGGTGAACCAGCAATGAAAGTTCGGTGTGTGGACCTGGTTTTGGTCTTATGTAACAAAAATGGAAATTGAAGCGTCAAGAACTTCTAAGAGGTCCAGATATAACTTTATTCCAGTAGAAGTCAGGGGGACATTTCAAAAAGTATCCAACACAAAGGTCCCAGAGTGCCTCCTTCATCAGGTCTTCAAAAAAATATAGAGACGCTAAGAACTTCTAATCAGAACAAAGAGGTTTTTTCTAGATCTAGAAAAAACATAATGACATCTCTGTAACAATCTGATATCAATACAATATCCGCTCCTTGTTTTTTTGTTTTTAAATTTGACACGGGGGTGGGGATATTGTATTGATATCGGATTGATCTGTAGATGTCCGTATGTTTTTTTCTAGTCCTGATGAAGGGGGCCTTCTTGAACCCTCGAAACAGATTGGATACTTTTTGGATTGTCCTTCTGGCTTTTATTAGACTAAAGTTGTATCTGGACCTCTTAGCAATGGTGTGGTGGTACAAATTTAATTTTTGTTACATTATACTGCAAGCCAAGGAGACCATGGAGATCCTCTGGGGTTTTCTTCACCTTTATCTCTAGCCCTGTTATGTCATCATTGGTGGAGTTTTCTTTCTGATGGTTTTAGATTACTTGAAAAACAAGATGTGAAGAGCAGTTGTGCTCTCGTAACTTATATCCACCAATCCTGTTCCGGCAACTTGTAGTGGTGTTCTTTGCTGTTTATCTCTGCAGCTACAAATCACTGACCTACCTCGGTCATCTGCTGCTCCATTGGTTTAAATAATTAGCTACTGAAACTGGCGATTCCTAAAGCTTAGCTCCAGGATCTGGTAGATACATGGTAGTGCTGGATTAATAGGGATGAGAATTGGATCTGGTGTAAATACAAAGGGGACAGAGGGGGCATTGACCTTTGGAGGAGGTGAACCTACAACGAAAGCATGGTGTGTGGACCTGGTTTTGATCCTATGTAACGAAAAATTTAAATTAAAGCGTCAAGAACTTCTAAGAGGTCCAGCTTCAACTGTGATTCAATAAAAGTTGGGGACAATCCAAAAAGTATCCAACGTGTCTCAAAGGTGCCCAGAATGCCTCCTTTATAAGGACTAGGAAAAAATATAAGGACATCTCCTCATGACCACACACACTCATACGGGTTGAACTGGATGGACTGGTGTCTTTATTCAACCTTACCAATATGTATATGATCTGTTTCCTGGGCAGGTGGCTTCTGCACCTCAGAGGATCTCCACAATCTCCTTGGCCTGCAGTATAATGCAACAAAAAATAGAAATTGAAGTGCCACACCACTGCTAAGAGGTCCAGATACAACTTTATGCCAATAAAAGTCAGGGGGACAATCCAAAAGGTACCCAACGTGTTTTGGGGTCCAAGAGCACCCCTTTCATCGGGCTAGAAAAAAAGAACATCTCTGTATCAATCTGATGTCAATACAGTATCCCCTCCTTGGGGTATTTGGTTTTAAATGTGATGCTGAGGAGGAGATATTGGATTGATACCAGATTGATTTGGAGATGTTTGTATGTTTTTTTTTTCTCTAGCCCTGATGAAGGGGCATTATTGGACCCCCAAAATGTGTTGGTAATTTTTGGATTGTCCTCCAGACTTATTAGAATAAAGTTGGATCTGTGTGGACCTCTTAGCAGTGTTATGGTTGTGTGTTTCTATTTTGTAACATTATACTAGAAGCCAATGAGACCGTGGAGATCCTCTGGAGTGTGGAAGCCACCTACCCAGGAAACAGATAATTTACATCAACATCAATACGCTATAGCAATACCAGTGAGACAGCCCTACGGGTCAAGCAATATTTTTCCACTTTCCTCAACTGGTTTAGGTCCTAGGCCGCTCCCTCTTGGATTACGATAGAGGAATATCAGAAGATCAAATTCTGGATATCGTCTTAGTTGTGTCTGGGTAAAAACCATCATCTCGCTTGGACTTCACGTATTGGACAGGAACATTAGATACAGGGAAGGCGTTTCAGTGGACAGTGCTCCACCTTCGTCAGGATTTAAAAAATGTCAGCGAAACCTGACCACAATTAGGGCCGCCAAGATTCAGTCGACTGCCCTTACTTCAGACAGTTAACACTGACATTCAGACCAGTTTTAGCAAACTTCTAGGTTTTTCCAGAAAATGCCCTGAAGAAGTGGGAGGCCTACACCCCAAAACATGTTGGCTGCATTTGACGTTCCTGTAAAGTTAACATTTTAAAGAAATTTCCTTGTGAGATGACTATTTCAGTCTGAGCTTTGCTGTACAGGAACTGCAAGAGGCTGTTGATACCAAGTCAAATTCAGGTATGTACACCCCTGCATTCATTAATACATGTCATAATGTAATGCCTTAATTTGTGTCTTTATATCTGCCTGGAATTCAGCTGCTCCTAATACTTGTAAAAAGTCATTTAGACCAGTGGTCCATGGAGCACTGATGATCCACAAGTAAATGTTGGTGGTCCCTAGAGGTTCCGCTGCAAATCAACATTGTGGCGGATGTTTTTCGCCCAATGTTGTTTCCAGTGTTGTTCTCAATGCGTCAGCATGCATTAATACCACATTAGTAGTGCAGAGAGCAGGAGGTGAAGAAGGAGGGGACTTCCAATGGCAGTGCTGATCACAGACTGTGGGAGGGAGCATGGAGCTTGAGCACATAGCTGGATAAGGAGGTGAGATCCAATGATGAGTCTGTGTAAGGCAGCAGTGTGATGCTGAGTGCGGGAGTTGGAGGGGGCAGAGAGCCGGAGCATTGTGTGTATAAAGCAGCAGTGTGATCCAGGTGAAGGGGGGCAGAGAGCCGGAACATTGTGTGTATAAGACAGCAGTGTGATCCAGGGGGAGGGGGCAGGGAGCCAAAGCATTGTGTGTATAAAGCAGCAGTGTGATCCAGGGGGAGTGGGGCAGAGAGCCGGAACATTGTGTGTATAAGACAGCAGTGTGAGCCAGGGGGAGGGGGCAGGGAGCCGAAGCATTGTGTGTATAAAGCAGCAGTGTGATCCAGGGGGAGTGGGGCAGAGAGCCGGAACATTGTGTGTATAAGACAGCAGTGTGATACAGGGGGAGGGGGCAGGGAGCCGAAGCATTGTGTGTATAAAGCAGCAGTGTGATCCAGAGGGAGGGGAGCAGAGAGCCGGAGCATTGTGTGTACAAGGCAGCAGTGTGATCCAGGGGGAGAGGGGCAGAGAGCCGGAGCATTGTGTGTATAAGGCAGCAGTGTGATCCAGAGGGAGGGAAGCAGAGAGCCGGAGCATTGTGTGTACAAGGCAGCAGTGTGATCCAGGGGAGAGGGGCAGAGAGACGGAGGATTGTGTGTATAAGGCAGCAGTGTGATCCAGGGGGGCAGAGAGCCGGAGCTTTGTGTGTACAAGGCAGCAGTGTGATCCAGGAGGAGGGGAGCAGTGAGCCGGAGCATTGTGTGTATAAGGCAGCAGTGTGATCCAGGGGGAGAGGGGCAGAGAGCCGGAGCACTGTGTGTATAAGGCAGCAGTGTGATCCATGGGAAGGGGGGCAGAGAGCTGGAGCATTGTGTGCATAAGGCATGTAAAATTCATGTTAGAGGTCCGTGGGATTCAAAATTGTGAGTTTAGTGGTCCGTGAGGTCCGAAAGGTTGGCAATCACTGAATAATCTCTTGGCACCGATGGCACACAAATATGGGGCCTCTTGGTGGGTGGGCCTTGGCACCGGGTAGCTGCATATTTGCGTACCACATTGCGTGCTCCCGGCACATTTACTGGCGGCTAAGCTAAAGCTCCCGATTGCTTCTTGGAGATTTCCGATCATGTGACAACCAATCACAGCGGTCACATGATCATAGTCTCCGCCCCACCTCCCGGCAGCCCTTAAAGGGCGAGGAGGCGGCAGCCCTAAGGGGCTAAGACAGGTACAAATCTTTCTGATATTCTCTGATAAAAAACTGTAAATATTTTTTTTTTACCAGGGTTAAAAAACTAGGACTGAGCCATTCTATCCCCGCTACAAATCACTCATGTGACAAGGACATTACTCCTACCAACTATACAGCCGTGGCCAACAGTTTTGAGAATGACACAAATATTAATTTTCACAAAGTCTTCTACCTCAGTGTTTTGAGATCTTTTTGTCAAATGTTACTATGGGATACTGAATTATAATTACAAGCATTTCATTAGTGATAGAGGCTTTTATTGACAATGACATGAAGTTTATGCAAAGAGTCAATATTTGCAGTGACGACCCTTCTTTTTCAAGACCTCTGCAATTCTCCCCGGCGTACTGTCACTCAACTTCTGGGCCACATCCTGACTGATGGCCGCCCATTCTTGCATAATCAATGCTTGGAGTTTGGTGGGTGTTTTTGTTCACCCGCCTCTTGAGGATTGCCCACAGGTTCTCAATGGGATTAAGGTTTGGGGTGTTTTCTTGGCCTTGAACCCAAAATTTTCAATGTTTTGTTCCCCAAGCCACTTAGTTATCACTTTTGTTCTATGGCAAGGTGCTCCGTCATGCTGGAAAAGGCATTGTTTCTCACCAAACTGTTCTTGGATGGTTGGGAGAAGTTGCTCTTGGAGTTTGTTTTTGTACCATTCTTTATTCATGGCTGTGTTCTTAGGCAAAATTGTGAGTGAGCCCACTTCCTTGGCTGAGAAGCAACCCCACACATGAATGGTCTCAGGATCCATGACACAGGACTGATGGTAGCGTTCACCTTTCTTCTCCAGACAAGGTTTTTTTTCTGGATGCCCCAAACAATCGGAAACAGGGATTCATTAGAGAAAATGACTTCAGCAGTCCTATCCCTGTACCTTTTGCAGAATATGTCTGTCTCTGATGTCTTTCCTGGAGAGAAGTGGCTTCTTTGCTGCCCTTCTTGACACCAGGCCATCCTCCAAAAGTCTTCTCCTCACTGTGCATGTAGATGTCCTTAGACCTGCCTGCTGCCATTCCTGGTGGTGCCCCGATCCCGCAGCTGAATCAACTCTAGGAGACGGTGCTGATGCTTGCTGGACTTTCTTGGGCGCCCTGAAGTCTTCTTCACAAATGCAGTGGAAATGTGTTTTTTTGGGGGGGATTACATTCATTTTCATGGTATAGAGGGACTGCAATTACCGTATTTATCAGCGTATAACACGCGCCGGCGTATAACACGCACCCCAAGTTTAGGAGGGAATTTTAAGGAAAAAAACTTTTAGGAGGGAAGTTTAAGGAAAAAACTTACATTTAAATGCCCATCAATGCAGCCTCATCAGTGTCCATCTGCAGCCTTGCCCATCATTGCAGCCTTGCCCAGTGTCCATCTGCAGCCTTGCCCAGTGTCCATCTGCAGCCTTGCCCAGTGTCCATCTGCAGCCTTGCCCAGTGCCTTTGCAGCCACTTATTTTTTTAAATTGGCGTCAATCTCCGCTGACTGTGAGCGGAGAGAAGCGAGCGCCGACGAGGTACACAAAGCCGAGTGTAATCGGCTAGTTTCTGCTCCTCTCGCAGTCCCGCCCCTGACTGTGAGTAGAGCCGAGAATAGCCAAGTACACTCTGCTATGTGTGTATCGCTGGCGCTCGCTCCGCTCACAATCAGCGGAGATAGTGGGCAACGGCGTATAACATGCACCCAGGATTTTCCCCTGTTTTTAGGGTAATTGCAATTCATCTGATCACTCCTCATAATGTTCTGGAGTATATGCAAATTGCCATCATAAAACCTGAGGCAGAAGACTTTGTGAAAATTAATATTTGTGTCATTCTAAAAGCATTTGGACATTGCAAACTGACAGCAGATATGGCGGCAAAGACTGGGACCATTGTTGGCAGGTGGCATCGTTCACTGAACGCGGCCCGACGTCAGCACTCATTATTATGGAGGGAGATTGGATGCCGCCTGATGTCAGCACTCGTGTCATTTATGCACTGTCAGTGCGGCGCTCATTATTTTAACACATTAAATACACAGACTCTCTCCCCTGTGTAAACCAATACCTTCCAGCATCTGATTCTGGCGTCACCAAGTCTTACTTGTTTAGACAATTCATGTAAATCTCATGTATAGGTAAATTAGATTTATCCTGACTGCCAGCGTGTTTATAGCAGAGCCAATGGCTGGTATGTCGTTGTGTCTGTCCTGCCACCCGGCCAGAAAAATGAGAGACGTTCACAACTCCCAGTGGAGGGGAGCTCACTAGAAGGAGACCCGCGTGCAAAGGACTCACAACACGAGTCTGCTTTCAGAAGGATGCTTCAGGCTGTATATATAAATCTGAAAGCAGCACCATTCTCAGGTCAGGTGTTATCGGGGAGGCCGTTAGAGGGTTTTTGTCCATCCAGTCTTAAGATTTACACAGCTCTGCCAGACTGGAGACCCAGGGATGGTGACCTGATTTTTCTCTGCTGCAGTTATGCTGGACTGTGGGCAGTGGAAGTAGAAAATATCCTGGGGCCACGTCACCCACCACACGTTGCGGATTGTCACTTTCCACGTCGTCTGCCACCAGATGCGGATTGTCACTTGCCATGTCACCTGCCATACATTGTGGATTGTCACTTGCTGTGTCACTTGCCTGCTACAAGGTGCATATTGTCACTTGCTGTGTCCTAGAGTGAAGGCAGGCAGCAGAGAGATAATGTAATCTCTCTGCTGCCCGCGGCTGCACAGTGTGGGCGGAACTGCGGTGGTGCAGGGTGGGCGGTGAGAGAATATGTCACCTCTTTGCCCCTGCCTGCTCAGCTGCCGACTAGCCTGTTTCGGCTGCTCACTCGCAGGCTCCCTAACTAGCCTGCCCGCTCACCCGCTGACTGGCCCGCCCGCTCACCGGCGGGCACGCTGACTGGATCAGCCGCCTGCCCGTCACTAATTTTGGGGGGGGGCATTTGCCCCCCCTGGATCCACCCCTGAGTGAGAGGAATAGTGCCCCATTGTTGGTGTCAGTGAGAGGAATAGTGTCCAATTGGTGTCAGTGGAAGGAATAGTGTCTCGTATCAATGGAAGGAATAGTTCCCCAAGGGCCAGATAAAGGCAAGCAAAGGACTACATCGGGCCCCTTGGCCGCAGTTTGGAGACCACTGATATAGGGCAATAATCAAGTCAAATAAAGGTATTTATACTAGCTGCATTTAAAGAGAGACTGTCCTCTCGATGCTCTGTTCCATTCTGCAACAATGCACTCAAAAATGGAAAGGCAGTGCTGCGAAACCCAGGTTGGTTTGGGATCGCAGGCCCAACACTCCTTGGCTGGGCCGGTACATAGCGCCGCTCACATCAGGACTGGAGTGTGGACGGAAGTTGGCCACCTCTTTCTCAAGGCACGTTGCATGAGAACCTGGCGCTAAGGCCAACAGGCTGGTTGTACCCAAGTCGATTAATCAATCAGTTTGGGTACATTCCGCCTGCCCATACATGGTTTGACTCTCAACCAGTTCCTGCTGAACCGGCCAAGATGTGAACCGTCTATGGCCAGCTTAAAGGGTAACTCAATTTTCGTGGGAAATAAAATAGCAAATAAAAATCGCATATACAATTGCGACTCACATCATGTTGTGATTGAATGTTATAAAAAATTACCTTTCCTTTCCAATCTGCAGCCACTGTAATTCTCTGAAAATGCAATATGGCCACCTGGAGGTCTTCTGTACACAGAATGTGTACAGACCGCCCTCCAGAAACATAATTTCCTGCTTGTGTGATTGGCTCACTGATTTTCCCAGAAGTCTACACTAAGATACAAGTCTGATTTTTGGCATCCCCTGCAACAAAAATGTCATTTTGGTGAGATTCTCCCAATAGGAAATCACGTCTAAAGGGATGCAGACCCTGACACTTTCCTCATTAGAGCCCTGCAGGCGCAGAAGCTGATTGATAATTATGAAACCACTCCCATTAGATTCACTTACCACATGGACACAGAGAAACACACAGGGATTTCTTCAGGATAACAAAAGGAAGGAATCTGCAACAAAGATTATTAAGATCCCTGGAATGTATATAGGTCGCCCGGGGGGGGGGGGGGGGGGTTCAACAAAAGAGTTACTCCACTTCGTAGATTATCTGATTCTGAGTCAGGGTTTTGTGCGAGAACTATTGAAAGTCATCAAAAGCCAAGCTTCTGTAAAAAAAAAAAAGTAGTACGGGCTTTTTTAACCAGGGTGGCCAGGCACCCTGGGGTGCCTTGAGGTTTCTTCGGGGGTGCCCTGGCAAAATGCCTAAAAATTGCCCAAAAATTGTATACAAGCCGGCGTGTGGATGAAGCCTGCCTTTTATTTACACTAAGTCACAGGTTTTCATTGTGTACCATTACAACCTTCTAGTTGTCGGCGTCCTAACAACCAAAGGCATCATCAGTTGAGAAGGAGGATGTCAGTCGCCTGCATAGCATCCTTGTTTGACCCTCCCCTGCCCCTCTCCATCAGATGGGCAGGGGAGGGGTCATTTTAGCTGACTGATGGAGAAAAACTGAGGGAGAAGAGAAACATTGGAATACTAGTCAGTACCAGTTTGCAAAAGTTCATTTGCTTTGAAAGAATAAATCACCTCTGACGTTGGGTGCCCTACTTGGACAGGTTGATGTTGCTGCATTATGTAAAACTATTAGAATAGTTTTAACATTTTAGAATGGGGGTTGCCTCGAGGCTGCCCAGATTTTTTAAAGGGTGACTCAAAACTCCATAATTTTTTGTAAAGGGTGCCTTGAGACTATCCATAATATTTAAGGGGTGTCTCCACACTGTCCATAATTTTTAAAGCGTGCCTCAAGACTTTTCATAACTTTTAAAGGGTGCCCAGAGACTGTCCATTATTTTTAAAGGGTGCCTTGACTGAAAAAAGGTTGAGAAACGCTGAAGTAGTACATGGAAAGGCAAATGCTCATTGGCTACAGTGTGCAATACAAACCGATTATTCTTCATTCAGATACTTTGATAAACTGGGCCCAGTGAAGTCTCGATCACTCCACCTGCATTGCTCAAAGCAACCCCAAGGCAAGGACAAGGCAAATAGCCTTTTTTTTTATCAATGGTGCCCATTCACACTGATGTCCTGTGTTGGTGTGCGCTGGAAAAAACAATAGAATGTTGCATTGTATCGCAGCGTCTCACATTAAAACACACAGCAGGCAAAAAAGTGACTTAATTTGCACAAGTCCAGAAAAAAAAAACACATCAAAACATTGCAACATACTGCAAAAAGTTCACGTTGCAAGAAGATCTGAACAAATTAATGGGGTGGGCAACTACATGGCAAATGAGGTTCAATGTAGAAAAATGTAAAGTAATGCATTTGGGTGGCAAAAATCTGAATGCAATCTATAGACTGGGGGGAGAACCTCTGGGGGGAATCTAGGATGGAAAAGGACCTGGGGGTCCTAGTAGATGATAGGCTCAGCAATGACGTGCAATGCTAAGCTGCTGCTAACAAAGCCAACAGAATATTGGCATTAAAAAGGGGATCAGCTCCAGAGATAAAACGATAATTCTCCCGCTCTACAAGACTCTGGTCCGGCCGCATCTGGAGTATGCTGTCCAGTTCTGGGCACCAGTCCTCAGGAAGGATGTACTGGAAATGGAGCGAGTACAAAGAAGGGCAACAAAGCTAATAAAGGGTCTGGAGGATCTTAGTTATGAGGAAAGGTTGCGAGCACTGAACTTATTCTCTCTGGAGAAGAGACGCTTGAGAGGGGATATGATTTCAATATACAAATACTGGACTGGTGACCCCACAATAGGGATAAAAGTTTGTCGCAGAAGGGAGTTTAACAAGACTCGTGGCCACTCAATAAAATTAGAAGAAAAGAGGTTTAACCTTAAACTTTGTAGAGGGTTCTTTACTGTAAGAGCGGTAAGGATGTGGAATTCTCTTCCACAGGCGGTGGTCTCAGGGGGGAGCATCGATAGTTTCAAACAACTATTAGATAATCAACTGAACAACCGCAACATACAGAGATATACAATGTACTACTGACATATAATCACACACATAGGTTGGACTTGATGGACTTTTTTTTCAACCTCACCTACTATGTTGCGATGAAGCACAGGCCATGATGTATATTATGAACAATGATGACCGTGGTGTGAATGAAGACGTAGAAGTGAATCTGCCTGCACTCGGCATCCTGGTGATTCCTGTTGATCTTGCCTCTCCATCGGGCTCTGTATCCAGAAGCTCCTCGGCCTTCCAGAGCCTTCCAGAGCCCGATCCCGGAAGAGAGAACAGAGATGTGCTGCGGTGACTTCCAGCGTGTTTTGTGTTTTTTATGCTGCTCTTCTTTGGAGGTTACAAGTTCACATCTATTGTATCATCCTGATTTGCACACCCATAGGACCTGGTGTGTGTGCGGCGCTGGCAGGGAATGTGAGACCTGGGGCTGTGCTGAGCTGGGTGTGGATCGGGAAGGCGTTACAGGAATTTGGCACAAGTGAAAAAAGACGGAGAACATTCTCTGCACAGGGAGAATGACCATAGGGTGCACTCCCTCGCGTGCAAAGATCAACCTCTTGTTTTCTGAATGAATACAGGCGTATCTGAGTCATCACGTCTCTTGAACTGCTAAGGCAAATATTTATGGGAAAACGAATAATTCCGGGACAAGTTGCCAGGTCAGTGCAGGGCGGAGCGGTGTTTCCTGAAAGCACGCGGGCCGCCGTCCATGTCAACGGGAGCCAGATAAAGATTACGGCTACAGAGCCGCCGCATTCACTGGTGTATATACACTGGAGACAATGCTTTACCGGTTCACATCCAGAGGGCATTGCGTGTGCTGATTATCTGGTTGTTGGGATTTTCTGAGAAGATACATTGAGAAAACCAGAGGAAACCTCCAGCCAACTGCTTGGTCCATACAGAAGGCGACTTTGGAGCAGGGGCGGGCCCGTCCATTAAAGAGGTTGTATTGTCCGTTTGGTCATTTTCACCTACAGGTAAGCCTATAATAAATAGCGAATATCCATGCTCCCGGCCCCTATGCAGGATGCCAGACGCATTAATTCCAACAGGGAGGTGTTTTTTGAAGCACCCAATTAGAGCCAGAGGCATCTTTCAAAATAGGATGGGTTCGGGGGGGGGGGGCAGAGAATGAGCCCGCCCAGGTGTGCTTACGGTAGCAAATGAATATTCGCTATTTGTAACACTGAACCTCCTCCCGGGGATCAGGAATCAGCAAGCATGTCTTGAGACCCATCACCCGATTGGCTGAAAGGACAAGCAATCCTATTGGACGCCTAGGAGGAGGGGAGGAGACACACAGCGGAAGCCACCATGATGAAGAAGAGGACGCAGGAGCCGCTGCCTGATGCCCGCCACCTAGATGGGGTAAGCGCCGGACCGACCAGCAGACAGTGGGTGGGTGGGCAGGGGAGGTGCCCCAGGCCGGCTGCCGGGAGGGGGGTGTGGTTGTTTGCCGCCCCCCCCCACCAAAAACAAAAAGACAGCCGCCACAGATCACATATAAATACGCCAACGGTACAGAGGCAGATCCAAAAATATGTAGCAGATGACATATTGGCCTAAATTGATTAGGAAATTTGATTTTTTTTTTCAGTCTTCTTGTTGGATGTGTTTTATAGCAGAAAGTAAAAAATGTTTTTTTGTTTTTTTGTTTCAAAATTTTCGCTCTTTTTTTGTTTATAGCGCAAAAAAATAAAAACCGCAGAGGTGATCAAATACCACCAAAAGAAAGCTCTATTTGTGGGAAAATAAGGACATCAATTTTATTCGGGTGCAGGACGACCGCGCAATTCTCAAAAGCAACGCAACGCCGTATCGCAACAAATGTCCTGTTCATGAAGGGGGGGGGGGGGGTAGATCTTCCGGAGGTCAAGTGTTTAAAAGAGAAGTTCAGGATTTAGGCTACTTTCACACTGAAGGCAGTTTTCAAGCGTTTTAGCGCTAAAAATAGTGACTGTAAAGCGTCTGAAAACTGCCTCCCAAGCCACCCCAGTGTGAAAGCCCGAGTGCTCTCACACTGGGGCGGTGCTGCTTGCGGGATGGGAAAAAAAAGTCCTGCAGGCCGCATCATTGGGGAAGTTTGGGAGCGATGTATACACTGTTTCCAAACCGCCCCTGCCCATTGGAATGAATGGGCAGCGCTTCGGAAGCTGCGTAGATGCTTTGGTAATGATTAAGCACAAGATGTATGTGTGAAACGCGTCTACGTGACCACAGTTTGGTGTCTTTGGTGTTATCTTTGTGAAGCAAATAAAAGGCAATCGAAAGTTCCGGATGTGCAGCCATTTCTTTCTTCTTTCCAAGTTTCCCACGGAGGCGGGCCGGGGCTGGCACTCTGCAAGATACTCCAATCAGCCTTATCTTTATACACCTGGAGCAGCGGTTCTTTTTCTTGTACGCAGTGTGCAAGTAGCCTTAAGAATAAAAAAAACATTTATACTTACTTAGGTGGATGCAGCATGAATCCAATGCTGCATCTGTCCCCCTGGCACCTCTATATGGAGAACTGATCGATCAAAGCCCGCTGATTGCTCAGTTCTTGGTCTTCACTGAGCAGAGAGCCAGTGACTGTCATACTACACTTGATCTTAGCCAAAAGACTAGGGGGGGGGGGGCGATTTAGGGGTTTAGCTACAATCCCATTTTTAAATTTTCTGTTTTAACCACATGCCGACCGCCTCATGTAGATATACATTGACAGAATGTCACGGACAGGCAAATGGGCGTACAGGTATGTCCCTTTAAATTTGCCGCCGTGTGGTCGCCTGCGCGCCGCCGCCGGCATGCGCGCGACCCTGCGGTGAGCTCCATGATAGTGCCCGCGGGACCCGCGGACTCCATGTCCGCCGGTGTCCCGCAATCGTGTCACGGAGCTTAAGAACCGGGAGATGTCAGTGTAAACGCATCTCCCCGTTCTTCTTAGTGACATGTCACTGATCGTCTGTTCTCTCTCATCGGGAGCAGCGATCAATGATGTGTCACTCGTAGCCACGCCCCCTAACAGTTAGAATCACTACCTAGGACACACTTAACCCCTTCCTAGCCCCCTAGTGGTTAACCCCCTTCACTGCCAGTCACATTTACACAGTAATCAGTGCATTTTTAATTGCACTGATCGCTGTATAAATGACAATGGTCCCAAAATAGCGCCAAAAGTGTCCGATGTGTCCGCCATAATGTCGCAGTCACAATAAAAATCACAGTTCGCCGCCATTACTAGTAAAAAAAAAAATTATTAATAAAAATTCCATAAAACTATCCCCTATTTTGTAGATGCTATAACTTTTGCGCAAACCAATCAATAAGCGCTTATTGTGATTTTTTTTTACCAAAAATATGTGGAATACGTATCGGCCTAAACTGAGGAAAAAAAATGTTTTTTATATATTTTTGGGAGATATTTATTATAGCAAAAAGTAAAAAATATTGCTTTTTTTTTCAAAATTGTTGCTCTTTTTTAGTTTATAGCGCAAAAAATAAAAACCGCAGAGGTGATCAAATACCACCAAAAGAAATCTCTATTTGTGGGGGAAAAAGGACGTCAATTTTGTTTGGGAGAAACGTGGCACGACCGCGCAATTGTCAGTTAAAGCGACGCAGTGCCGAATCGCAAAAAACACTCTGGTGTTTGGCCAGCCAAATGGTCCGGGGCTGAAGTGGTTAAACAATATCAAGATTGTCCCATGTGGTGCTGAAAAATGAAGCGTAGTCTATAACAAGGGAAGACAACTTACAAGAGCCATTGGAAAAGTGGAGCAAAACCCATCCACAAAAAAAACCCCAACCCCAAAAACAAATGTGTAACACCTGTGGAAGGTGGTCTCAATGGGAAACTTTGGAGGTGAAACGCGTAAATGTTAACAGGTGGTATGTGTACATATACTATATTGTCAAAAGTATTGGGACACCTGCCTTTACACACATGTGAACTTTAATGGCATCCCAGTCTTAGTCCGTAGGGTTCAATATTGAGTTGGCCCGCCCTTTGCAGCTATAACAGCTTCAACTCTTCTAGGAAGGCCGTCTACAAGGTTTAGGAGGGTGTCTATGGAAATGTTTGACCATTCTTCCAGAAGAGCATTTGTGAGGTCAGGCACTGATGTTGGACAACAAGGCTTGGCTTGCAGTCTCCGCTCTAATGCATGCCAAAGGTGTTCTATCGGGTTGATGTCAGGACTCTGTGCAGGCCAGTCAAGTTCCTAAACCCCAAACTCTCTCCTCCATGTCTTTATGGACCTGGTTATGACTGGTTACACCCTTGGGCACAAAATCTTCTTTGCCACTGACCTTACACAGTCACTGTCACATATAAATATTTAAAATATACTTTTTATTCGTCTTCAAAATGAATACTGCCCTCAAGGCACTTCTGGAACACCAAACTTTAACCACCATATCTAGAAAAAGAACCTCTCTTATAACACCGCACAAGCCTGGCCAGAAAAATGCTTTATGTAATGACCACCCTGACAATGAAACCGTGCTCAGAATTCCAAGTCAACAGCATATATTCCTATATAATAATAATATACTTTCTTTGAATATATACAAGAGAGCACAATCCATAATGTGTATGTAGCAGATGATACAGTCTCACCATGTCATTTCATCCATGGTTCTGAATGTTCCTGCCATAGAATGCCACCATTGCCAAAGGGGGACTACCATCTGGGGGCCAGTGACTCTACTGTATATCTTGTGGGCGAAGTGAAATTAATTAAAAAATATCATGAAAATAATTGAAGAATATTGAGCATTCCATATGGCTTGAGGAACTGGCCACGCCAGAAACTTAACAACGATTTTCTGTAATGACACAAGCCTCTTTGTTAATTAAGAGTGACCTGCTCCATGTTCTATGCCATGTCTAAACAGGTGGAGCAGGTGGAGCAGCAGAGATGGAGATGCTTAAGCTGGCCTTACACCTATAGAAATGTTCCAACGTTCAGAAAAGAATGTAGAAAAAAAAACGCTCGTCTGACCATTCGATGATGCCTTCATGGATTCGACCGACTTGGAAGTACCTTCAGGTGCTCGAATTTTTGTTTGATTACCACCTACTAGCCATACCATGACTTGAATGAAGAAGAACCTTCACAGGCATACTAAACAAAAATGTTATTTCTGTCTGTGTTGCCTTTGGAGAAGTACACCTCACATCCTGTCTGGTCAAACTTTGTCAGCATGACAGGAAGTGTTGGAAAATGTCTCTAATGGAGCCTAATGCCGCGTACACACGGTCGGACTTTACGGCAGACTTTGCCCGGCGGACTTTTTGACGTACTTTACGACGGACTTTCTGAATGAACGGACTTGCCTACACACAATCCACCAAAGTCTGTCGAATTCGTACGTGATGACGCACGACCGGACTAAAATAAGGAGGTTCATAGCCAGTAGCCAATAGCTGCCCTAGCGTGGCTTTTTGTCCGTCAAACTAGCATACAGATGAGCGGACTTTTCGACCGGACTCGAGTTCGACGGATAGATTTAAAACATTTTTCAAATCTAAGTCTGTCCAACTTTTGAGCAAACAAAGTCCCCTGGAGCCCACATATGATCCAATTGTCCAAAGAAATCCCGTCCGCCGGGCAAAGTCTGCCGTGAAGTCCGCTCGTGTGTACGCGGCATTAGACAGGTGTTCTAATCCTTCCCCACTTGTTCCAAAATGAGAAAAAAAAAGCTTTTGGCTCGACAATAACTTTAACATGTTAAGAATATAAAATATTTTATTGTAAATCCAAAACCGGTATAGAGGCACTCGGTCTTTCAGCTGAGATGGATCAAGACAACGATGTTTTATCATCGATGTTTTGATGGACCTCAGTCCATCTTTCTCAAGACACTAAAACATGGAAGTGAACAGACTAATATATTTGATTGTGATGCCAGTTGCTTAAAAAGAAACCACCTGTTGGTCACATAGGTACCCCTTTGGTCATTACTTTGAAGAACCACCTACAGCTGAGGGTCTTCTGGGGTCCCCATCTGAATCCTGCATTTTTTTTTACATTTATCATTGTAGAGTTGTCTAGTTATTGGGTTAGATGGGGTTTGTTGGTGATTTCCAAGTGTTGTCAGAAATGATCCATTGAATTAAAGTCATTCCGATTCTTTTAGCCCCTCCATATTAGTGCTGATTGTGTCTGGGGTAATTTTTCTGCTGGAAGGAGAACCTCATCAGCCTCAGGTCACATACTCAGGTCCAGACTGCAATTGTTTTTTTCTCTAGAACTGTCCCATATTTGACTCCATTCATCTCCCCCCCCTTTCCCTACCAGCTTCCCCATACATCCCAGTGAAAAGCATCTTTACGATATGATGCCTCCACCACCATGCTATAGAGTGGAGAATGTGTTCTCAGCATGGTAAGCGTTGGCTGTCCAGCACAAAAAGGCCAAAATGTTCAGCTTTCATCACATCAAACCAAAGAACTTTTTACCAATTACGGTTGTGTCTTGTCTCCCACATGCTTTTTAGCAAACACCAGATGGGATATGGATTTTTTTTTTTTTAACAGTGGTTTTCTTCTGATCACTTCTCCTTGAAGCCCAACATTGTGCAGGGTCCAAGTTATCCTAAGGATGTTCTACGCTTTTACAGAGCTGTCACTTACTCAGGATAGAGGTTGGTGTAGAAATCAACCGTTTCCCACAGACACTGAAGGATATGTTTAAATATTTTTATGTAACGCAGTTCCAAGTTCAGTCTGCAACATCCGAGTTTGGGTCCAAGATGGCTTAGATACACAGAGTAATAAAACGTTTCCTTCAAAACCCTACAAGTCTCTCCCTTTTGGATCTCAGGCTTTCCACAGCCTGGAAGCTCACCCACTCCTTCCATTATTCCCATCAGCATACATTTTGCCATTGGCAACATTTAACTGTAGTAGAAGCTCTCGATTACAGTCACTTAGCTGTTTGAGCAAAACGTATTAAAAAAATAAAAAGTAATTTAATGTATTTCATTTTTAATTTTTGTATTTGTGTTTTATTTTTTTTATGTATTTGTGTGTCGTTTTTGTACTGTTGCTTTTTTACATTTTTTTTCCAAACATATTTTATTGAAAATATATGTTGTGTCCAATACAAAGAGGTATCATTCGTACAATGTAATTCCAAGTTTTAAAAAAACAGAATTATAATAAAAAAAGAAAAAAAAAACATTATTCATATATACAGTAGAAATATATGGCTGTAGGCGAACATCATAACATAATGTAAAGAAACACTGGAAATCAAATGGCAAAGTTCTATCTTTAAACACAGGAGTGTACAACCAAGACTTATTCACATAGAGCGAAAGAGAGGATGTAAATATGAGATGGTGGGTGGCTAAGGCCTCATACACACTGGTTTCTTCAGTTTAACAGAGTTTGGAGTCCCAAAGCAACCTTGCTTCTGAAGAGGCTGAAGAAGAAGCAAGGTTGCTTTGAAACACGTTCCAGCTCCAGCATTTTCCTACTACATAAGGTGGCTTCATACCCTGGGCTCTGTGTTCCATCCATGGCTTTGGCTTTCCAGTGACAGCAGTTCCCTGCTTCCAATCCACCTCTGTTCCCTTTCCGGTGGCCAAGGCAAGGCATCCTGGTTGCGTGTCTGATCTTTGTCCCAGAGGCAACCTGACTGTCTATTTCATCTTTGTGAGTGCTTTTTTATATTTTCTATAAAAATGACACTATACATACTACACTATGGTTGTTGCCCTTCTCTCCCCCTCCCAACTTTTTGTCTCCTACTACCAACATATACATTGTGGTGACAAACTTGTGGCTTCATTATCACCCAGTTGTACAGTATCTCACAAAAGTAAGTACACCCCTCACATTTTTTGTAAATATTTTATTGTATCTTTTCATGTGACAACACTGAAGAAATGACACTTTGCTACAATGTAAAGTAGTGAGTGTACAGCTTGTATAACAGTGTAAATGTGCTGTCCCCTCAAAATAACTCAACACACAGCCATTAATGTCTAAACCGCTGGCAACAAACGTGAGTACACCCCTAAGTGAAAATGTCCAAATTGGGCCCATTAGCCATTTTCTCTCCCGGTGTCATGTGACTCATTAGTGTTACAAGGTCTCATGTGTGAATGGGGAGCAGGTGTGTTAAATTTGGTGTTTTCGCTCTCGCTCTCTCATACTGGTCACCGGAGATTTAACATGGCACCTCATGGCAAAGAACTGTATGAAGATCTGAAAAAAATAATTATTGCTCTACATAAAGATGGCCTAGGCTATAAGAAGATTGCAAAGACCCTGAAACTGAGCTGCAGCACGGTGGCCAAGACCATACAGCGGTATAACAGGACAGGTTCCACTCAGAACAGGCCTCGCCATGGTCCACCAAAGAAGTTGAGTGCACATGCTCAGCGTCATATACAGAGGTTGTCTTTGGGAAATAGACGTATGAGTGCTACCAGCATTGCTGCAGAGGTTGTAGGGGTGGGGGGTCAGCCTGTCAGTGCTCAGACCATACGCCGCACACTGCATCAAACTGGTCTGCATGGCTGTCATCCCACAAGGAAGCCTCTTCTAAAGATGATGCACAATGAAGCCCGCAAACAGTTTGCTGAAGACAAGCAGACTAAGGACATGGATTACTGGAACCATGTCCTGTGGTCTGATGAGACCAAGATAAACTTATTTGGTTCAGATGGTGACAAGCGTGTGTGACGGCAACCAGGTGAGGAGGACAAAGACAAGTGTGTCTTGTCTACAGTCAAGCATGGTGGTGGGAGTGTCATGGTCTGGGGCTGCATGAGTGCTGCCGGCACTGGGGAGCTACAGATCATTGAGGGAACCATGAATGCCAACATGTACTGTGACATACTGAAGCAGAGCATGATCCCCTCCCTTCAGAGACTGGGCCGCAGGGCAGTATTCCAACATGATATAGACCCCAAACACATCTCCAAGATGACCACTGCCTTGCTAAAGAAGCTGAGGGTAAAGGTGAAGGACTGGCCAAGCATGTCTCCAGACCTAAACCCTATTGAGCATCTGTGGGGCATCCTCAAAGGGAAGGTGGAGAAGCTAAAGGTCTCTAACATCCACCAGCTCTGTGATGTCAGTTCAAGGTGATATGGTTATAGAACATACAAATTTCTATTTTTTATTGAAACAACAAACATAAAGGCTCAGGAACCATTGCCCCATGAGGCAGTCCGATAGGGAACAGGATTCTGCACTAAGCACACTAAGTATGAGGATCTATCTCACTGGAAAATTACATCCACCCTGACCGATTATCTCTGAAGGTTTCTACTTTGTCTTAAAAGGTAAGTACCCATCTCTCTGCCTCCATTATTCCGTCCACCTCCGCGTTCCATTTAAGAATAGTTGGCCAAATGTCTCAATTCTAATATCTAGGTGTTAGAATTTTGTCTGCATTTAGGCATCACACTATTCCTGCAGGACCTAACAGGATGGAATAGTGTGAAGAAGATAATGGGGAGGGGAAGACCTAATGAGCGGTTTTATGTATCCATGGTGATATATCACTCCAGAATTTTTGGATCCTACGACACATCCACCAAATATGGAGGAACGTTCCTTCTTGTTTACAACCTCTCCAACATCTGGAAGATGTACCAAGAAAGATGTTGGCCAGGCAGGAGGGGGTCCTAAACCAACGAGACAAAAATGTATACCACAATTCCTGTGTTCTACTGCAGATAGATGAGACATGAGAAATCTTTATTATCTTGTGTAGTTGGGTTGGAATGAACTCTAGCCCTAAGGGCTCATTTACACTTGCTTCGACTTGAATACTCATTAAAGCTCCTCCCGCTTCTACATGCTTTTTTCATGTGTTTTTGATGCTTCTGTGATGCCTTTTTGAAGCTTTAATGAAGCTTGGCAATTGCTTTTGTGTGTGCATTGGTTTTCTATTTGTTTTAGTAGTACCCCCAGTCAGCAGATCACCTGCTCAGTATTACTCCCAGCTCTGCTGATGCCCCACTCAGTAGTAACCCCCAGCTCTGCTGATCCACTGCTCAGTAGTAACCCCCAGCTCTGCTGATCCCCAGATCTGTAGTATCCCCCAGTTCTGCTAATCCCCCGATCAGTAGTATCCCCCAGTTCTGCTAATCCCCCGATCAGTAGTAACCCCCAGCTCTGCTAATCCCCGATCAATAGTAACCCCCAGCTCTGCTGATCCCCGGATCAGTAGTAACCCCCAGCTCTGCTGATCCCCTGATCAGTAGTAACCCCCAGCTCTGCTGATCCCCAGATCAGTAGTATCCCCCAGCTCTGCTGATCCCCAGATCAGTAGTATCCCCCAGCTCTGCTGATCCTCAGATCAGTAGTAACCCCCAGCTCTGCTAATCCTCAGATCAGTAGTAACCCCCAGCTCTGCTAATCCCCAGATCAGTAGTAACCCCCAGCTCTGCTAATCCCCAGATCAGTAGTAACCCCCAGCTCTGCTGATCCCCCGATCAGTAGTATCCCCCAGCTCTGCTAATCCCCGGATCAGTAGTACCCCCCAGCTCTGCTGATCCCCCGATCAGTAGTACCCCCCAGCTCTGCTAATCCCCGGATCAGTAGTACCCCCCAGCTCTGCTGATCCCCCGATCAGTAGTACCCCCCAGCTCTGCTAATCCCCCGATCAGTAGTAACCCCCAGCTCTGCTGATCATCTGATCAGTAGTAACCCCCAGCTCTGCTGATCATCTGATCAGTAGTAACCCCCAGCTCTGCTGATCCCCCCATCAGTAGTAACCCCCAGCTCTGCTGATCCCCTGAGCAGTAGTACTCCCCAGCTCTGCTGATCCCCCCATCAGTAGTAACCCCCAGCTCTGCTGATCCCCTGATCAATAGTAACCCCCAGCTCTGCTGATCCCCTGCTCAGTAGTAACCCCCAGCTCTGCTAATCCCCCGATCAGTAGTAACCCCCAGCTCTGCTGATCCCCCTGCTCAGAAGTAACCCCCAGCTCTGCTGATCCCCTGCTCAGAAGTAACCCCCAGCTCTGCTGATCCTCCGATCAGTAGTAACCCCCAGCTCTACTGATCCCCTGCTCAGTAGTAACCCCCAGCTCTGCTGATCATCTGATCAGTAGTAACCCCCAGCTCTGCTGATCATCTGATCAGTAGTAACCCCCAGCTCTGCTGATCATCTGCTCAGTAGTAACCCCCAGCTCTGCTGATCATCTGATCAGTAGTAACCCCCAGCTCTGCTGATCATCTGATCAGTAGTAACCCCCAGCTCTGCTGATCATCTGATCAGTAGTAACCCCCAGCTCTGCTGATCCCCCGATCAGTAGTACCCCCCAGCTCTGCTGATCCCCCACTCAGTAGTAACCCCCAGCTGATCCTCTGGTTTGCTGTTCCACCTCTCTCTCTGGTCCTCGCTCACCTCCTGCTATATTGCTCCCAAGATGCAGTGCACGTGTGACATTGCTGGTTTCTCCTGCTCTGGCCCCCCAGATCTGCTGATCCTCTGCCGCTCAGTCCTCTCTCTCCGGTCCTCGCTCACCTTCTGCTACAGCATTCCCATGTTGTGTGCTATGTGTGCCGTCTGCTCCACTCTGCTCCAGGCCTCACTCACCTTCCTGTTGCTCCTCGCTGCACACCAGATGTGACGTCTGCACCAGACACTACAAGAATATATATATACACATGAACCGGAAGTGACCGATAATGATGTTTTTCTGAGAGCCAGCTGTAGTCGTACAATATCAGAAAACACTCTAAAATCTTGTGGAAAGCCTTCCCAGAAGAATGGGGGCTGTTCTGGCCACAAAGCGGGAGGGTTAGTGGCAACATGCCTATGATTTGGAACGGGATGTCTAAAAAGCTCATCCAGGTATTATGGCCTGGTGTCCACAAACCTATAACTATATAGTATATGAGCCAGAAATATGTGTTACGTTGCTTTTAAAACTTTAACTTGTTATCCAGTGAAAAGGGAGACAGAATACCCAGAGAGAATTAGCTTTTGTATAATATATATAAATATTGCATTTATTTCCAATATATTATTTTCCTCATTAGTACACAGATTTTTAAATTAAAAATCCATCAGTGGCTCTATTAGGTTTAAATCTGGATGGAAAGGTTCACTTTTTGGTTTCCCAGTGCATCCTGGGATATCTCATACCTGCAATACCCCCAAAGCAAAGCTAAAGCTGAATAAAAGCCTCTCAAAAGCTTCAGGTGCTTCAAGTGACTTTTATGGAGGCTTCGGAGTTGGCCCCATTGAAGCACCAAGAAAGCAATACGGGGTCTGCATTGTAAAGCAAATCAAACACAAGGTGCAAACAGGACTGTAAGTTCACCATTTTATTTAGTGACAGGGGCTTTGATTGGCATTCGGAGTGCTTTAACCACTTCCGGACCGCCACACGCCGATATACGACCTTACTTTGAGGATGGATATCGTTGTTATGGCAGCAGCTAGCTGCCATAACCCCAGTATCCTCGTGTTCGGCCGGCGGTCCGCTACGAGATAAAAGTGGTCTCTGCGGCGGATTCTCCGTGAGATCACTTTTATTGGCGGGACTTTTATTGGCGGGAGGGCCCCCCCCTCCCGACGATCTCCGCCGCTTACCAGAGCCGTCGGCAGCGGCGGAGGCCATCCAGTCCTCTCTGTGGCTGGGCATGGAGACGAGTGAGGGGAAGATGGCCCCCAGCCGTCTCCATGACATTGCAGGGTGGAAGCAACGTCAAAACGTCACTTCCGTCCATAGCTCTTAAAGGGCCCTTTTTTTTTTTCAAATCATTTTTTTAAATGACAAATTTATTTCATTTTTTTTATTGCATTTTAGTGTAAATATGAGATCATTTTGACCTCAGATCTCATATTTAAAGGATAACTAAAGCTATTTTTTTTTTTAAATAACAAACATATCATACTTACCTCCACTGTGCAGCTCGTTTTGCACAGAGTGGCCCCGAACCTCCTCTTCTGGGGTCCCTCGGCAGCTTTCTCGGCTCCTCCCCGCAAGGACTCAACACTTTCATGGGCGCTCCCTCGTATGGTGTTGAGTGCTTGTGGGCGCGCTCCCGTGATACAGCCAGCGGCCATAGCCGCTCACTGTATCACTCGGCCCCGGGCGCGCCACGTCATTGGATGTGATTGACAGCAGCGCGAGCCAATGGCTGCGCTGCTTTCAATCCATCCACTCTAGCCAATCAACGGCCAGGCTGAGCGGCGAAGAGGATGTCGGGAGCGAGCGCGGGACTTTTGAGGGGTCAGGTAAGTAAAACGGGGGGGCTGGGGGGGGCCGGTATTGCCGGATGTTTTTTCACCTTAATGCATAGAATGCATTACGGTGAAAAAACTTTTACCTTTACAACACCTTTAAGAGGTCCTGTCAATTTTTTTTTTTTAAACAGTGTAAAAATAAAAAAATAAAAGGTAAAATAAATAAGAAAAATGTTTTAAACATTTTAAATGCGTCCCGTCCTGCCGAGCTCGTGTGCAGAAGCGAATGCAGAAGCGAATGCATACGTGTGTAGCGCCCGCCTATGAAAACGGTGTTCAAACCACACATGTGAGGTATCGCATGAGCGAGAGCAATAATTCTAGCCCTAGACCTCCTCTGTAACGCAAAACATGCAACCTGTAGAATTTTTTTAAACCTCGCCTATGGAGATTTTTAAGGGTAAAAGTTTGTCACCATTCCACGGAGCGGGCGCAATTTTGCAGCATGACATGTTGGGCATCAATTTACTCGGCGTAACATTATCTTTTTTTATATCATTATCATGATATAAAAAAAAATTGGGCTAACTTTACTGTTGTCTTATTTTTTAATCCAAAAAAAAGTGCGCTTGTAAGACCGCTGCGCAAATACGGTGTGACAGAAAGTATTTGCAACAACCGCCATTTTATTCTCTAGGGTGTTAGAAACAAAAAAATGTATAGTGTTTTGGGGTTCTAAGTATTTTTCTAGCAAAAACAAAACAACTGTTTTTAACTTGTTAACAATACATCTCAAAAAAGAGGCTCGGTCCTTAAAGCGGGGGTCCACCCACACCGCCAAAAAAAAAAAAATATTAAAAGCCAGCAGCTACAAATACTGCAGCTGCTGACTTTTAATACATGGCCACTTACCTGTCCCAGGGTCCAGCGATGTCGGCAGGCGACGCCGAGAACCCGCTCGGTTCTCGGCAGCTGCCGCCGCCATCCTAGGTGAGGGAATCAGGAAGTGAAGCGTTGCGGCTTCACTTCCCGGTTCCCTACTGCGCATGCGCGAGTCGCGCTGTGCGTCCCAAGTGGTCCCCGCTCTCTCCTGGGAGCTGTATGTTTCCCAGGAGACAGCGCGGTGGGGACGGGAAGAGGCGTAGACTCCCGTGGGAGTCTATGCCGGAAGTGGGTGCAAATACCGGTCTTAGACAGGTATCTGCACCCCCCTCCCCCCTGAAAGGTGCCAAATGTGACACCGGAGGGGGGGAGGGTTCCGAAAAGGGGAAGTTCCATTTTTGTGTGGAACTCCGCTTTAAGTGGTTAAAGTAGCGTCGCCACATTCTGAAGCCCCTAGTTCCCTTTCCCATTCCGCAATAAAACATGGAGGCTGGCCGGAGGGAATCTGCGGAGCTTGATCCTGGACCTGTTTTGGAAGCTCTTGGGTCTCCTCCATATTGTTTGTCTAGATGTGTTTTCTGGGGCCCTCTAGAGAGCCGCTCTCTCATTACGATTGTTGGAAACGTAATTGAGCGCAGCTGGAGGCCATTCAAACCAATGACGTGGTTTCTGGAGATGATCGGTGGCATCGGAGCTTCTTTGGGGGTTTTACTGCAGTGGCCATAAATACAATCCAGACATTTGTATATAATTTGGAAAATGATGTACATTTTTTTCCCCCCCAACTTCTCATTTATGGACTACTTTGAAAGGATCGGTGACATAAAATCCATTTTTTATTTCAGGTTGTAAAACGACAAAAATGTGGAAAAGTCGGAGAGGGACGGATAATTCTGTAAGGACTACAAGCTAAGATTGCAAATATGAAAATGACCACACACAGTCCTCGAAGGATCCAAACATAGACCAACAACGTTTGTTTTCTATTTCAGATGGTGTTTTGCATGTTTAGAGCGGTTGTAATCCTCGGAAATGAAAAATGAAGAAAAAGCATATCCTTTATAATGCCGCTTATACACAATCGGATTTCCCGACAACATTCCGAAGGGCGTCGGCTCAAACTTGTCTTGCACACACACGATCACACAAATGTTGGCCCAAAATTCCGAACGTGAGAACGCGGAGATCTACAAGACGTACGACGAGCCGAGAAAAAGGAAGTTCAATAGCCAGTGCGGCTCCTTCTGCTTGATTCCGAGCGTGCGTGGGCTTTTGTGCGACGGACTTGTGTACACACAATCGGACTCTTCGACAACAAAGTGAAGTTGGCGGGAAAAAATTTGGGAACCTGCTCTCAAACATTCGTGGCCGGAAATTCCGACAGCAAATGTTAGATGGAGCCTACACATGGGTCGGACTTTCCGACAACAAGCCCCCATCGAACATTTCCCATCGGGAAGTCCGACCCGTGTGTAGGCGGTATTGGTGTATACTCGTCTTTATCCGAAGCACAGAGTGTGATTTCTGCCTGCGCTCTTTTCCCTCTTCTATCTTCTAGAGTCACTTCTGATATCTGTTATCCAAAGGATCCAGGAAGACCACCTTGCTCCCCGTCCAGCATAAAGAAGGCGATTGACAGCTTCAGCTGTGTAGGTTTCCCTATGACACTGTGTAGATGTCCCTTCCTTCCACTTAGGTCTCCGATTACACTCAGCTCTCTGCTCTATGCTATGCAGTATGTAAATGATGTATGTAAGATTCTTATCTAAACCATCCGACTAGAGAAGCTTATCTATCAAGACAGGGGAAAATTGAGGCAAACTTGACAAATTTTGGTCCTCCTGGCTAGAAGTGCCGGGTTTAGCACCGGAAGACCGAGTTCTGGACCGAATATTCTAGCAATTGACAGAAAACCTGCAAAGCAATTTGAAGGTTGATTGTCCAGCGGCACCTTGCGATGTTTGGTTAGAACGTGTAGGTAAGAGGTACAGTGGAACCTCGGATTGCGAGTAACACAGTTTACGAGCGTCTCGCAATACAAGCTGTTTTTTAAAAAAAATCCCGACTCGCTTTGCAAGTGTAGTCTCGCAAGACAAGCAGGATTCCAGCAGCCAGGGTGTGCAGTACCGCATTTGGCGCCGCAGTGCTGCATGGGGCGCCAGTGATGCTCAGAGACACTCGGAGACACTTGGAAACACTTGGTTACCGAGTGTCCACGAGCGTCCCCGCGTGTCTCCAAGCGTCTCCGAGTGTTTCCGAGCGCCTGAGTGGTCTCTGAGCATTGCCGAGTGTCTCCGGCGCACCCACACCTCTGGCCACATGCGGTACTGCATAGACAAGCAGTGGCTGTGGAACGGATTATCTGAGTTTCCATTATTTCCTATGGGGAAACTTGTTTTAATATACGAGTGCTTTGGATTACAAGCATTCTTCTGGAACAAATTATACTCGTAATCCAAGGTAATACTGTATATCATTATGTCTAATGTGGTGTACAATGCATTGATTCCTTATACATATCTGCAGACCTTATGTACTTATTTTGCTCTGGCACATGTATGTTTTATTTCTTATGCTCAATAAAAACCTTTTTGTTTGCGAAAAAAAAAAAAGAATCCCTGTCCTATGCTATGCAGTAAAGATCCCTACTTTCCGGAGCTGAGAAATGCCCTGTAGATTCTGCACTTTGAACAGATGTAGATGAGAGGCTGCAGATAAACAGGTACAACTTATGTTGGTTGGATATTGAGGCCAGTCACTTCACTGGGGCTATAGAAGGGTTTACAACCACTTAAAAGCAGAACTTCAGTAATTTTTTCATCTTTCCGTCTATTAAATCTTCTGCCCTTGTTGTTGTTTTAACTTTGGATAGTAAAACATTTTTTTCCTGCCAGTAAATCCCTTATACAGCTCACTTCCTGTTTCCTGTCTGGTCATTGGCCTAGGATTATGACATCATACACAGCTCTCTCTCTCACTCTCCTGAGAGTTTGCGAGGAAGGGAGAGGAGTGAGTCATAAAAGGGCCAAAGAGAGCTTCAGAGCTGGAGGTGTGCCTGTGTGTAAATCCAGGAAGTGAACAGGCAGCAGCTTCAGCTGCCCACAGTTAAAATGGCTGCAGCCAGACTCAGTGGAGGGAGATTTCTGCAGCATATTTGGCAAGTACAGAATCACAGTATATATATAAAATAATATGCAAAGTGGTTGGAGGGAATTCGGTAATTCGAAAATTTGGTATTCGGAAATTCTAAAAATTCGGAAATTCAAAAATCCTGAAATTCGAAATTCGTAAATTTGGAAATTGGAAAATCAGGAAATAAGAAAGAAAATCAGAAAATTTGAAAGAACAAAAATCTGAAAATTCCAAATAACAACTAACTAATAAATTATAGGTATTGGAATTTCCTTTCAAATTTGGTTGTTAGTGAACGTAACGAATACAAATTTATCTGAAGTTACGAATTATCCGAAATAACGAATGTCACATCTAAACAAATGGAATGGAACAAATTTAATGATAAATAATAATAATAAAAAGGTTTTGTTATTATTATTGTTATTATTATTGTTATTTATTATTATTAATTTGTTCTGTTCCATTCGTTTAGATGCGCCATTCATTATTTCGGATAATTCGTAACTTCAGATAAATTCTGATTCATTACGTTCACCAACAGCCAAATTATTTCAGATTTTCAGACTTTTGTTCTTCTTTTCGGATTTTCGTTCTTTTGAATTTTCGGAGTTTCATTCTTATTTTCGGATTTTCACATTTAAGATTTTTTTTGGATTTTCGAATTTCAAGTTTACAAATTTTCAAATTTACGAATTTTCGGATTTTTTAATAGAGAAACTTTAGAATTTCTGAATTTTTGAATTTACGAATTCTCAGATTTTCAAATTTCCGAATTTTCGAAATTTAGAATTTTCGAAATTTATGAATATTGAGAAAAATTCGGAAATTTGAAAATTCGTATATTTCCGAATTAACAAATTTGTCGAAATTCGTTAAAAAAAATTATTTCAGAACGAAACGAATTGAACATGTCTACGCCACGGCGCCTCTTCTGGTAGTGGAGATTTTGATCTCAGCCAGTCTTACTGCCCTCCATCACATCGAGGCATCATGACTTCACCCTTTCAAGACTACAGAATCTTCTGAAGACCCTCCTTTGATTGACACTCTTGTCAGCCAATAGCCTGTCCCCGGGAGGTGATGTGGGCACTGCAAGGAGGACCTTCCCACACTACAGACTACAGGAAAAAAGAGTTGTGACCCGGCCTGCCTCCTTAAATTAAAAATATGACTTGGCTGGAGGTCTGTGGAATACAAATTTATTTTTTTTGCCCGGAAGTGAACGCCCAATAAGCCTTTCACATCTAATGACTAAGTTATGGTGACTGTTTTTTGGGATGACAAGGGTGTCTTTCGTCTTGATTTCCTGAAACATGGCCGTGACCAGCGAGCAGAACATTGAGATATCTAAGAAGCTTAGAGAAACCATCAGGAGGAAGAAACCAAACAAGAATCTGGAAATGATCCACATTCACCATGACAATGCGTGACCACACACAATTTTTGACAACAAATCAGGAATTCAGCAAATTCGTCTGGTCAGTGCCCCCCCCTCCCCATCCAACGTACAGACCAGATTTGGCACCCTCTGACTTCCATTTGTTCAGCCCAATGACGAACAGTCTTCATGGTTTGATGACACAGATGAGCTGAAAGTGGCTGTGATGAAGTGGGTATGACAGGGCAAACCTGAATTTTTTCAAAGAGGATTCGAGAGTAGACATGGGCACTTCCGAAAAATTGGAGAGCAGACATGTGCACTGCCGAAAAATTGGAAAGCAGACATGGGCACTTCCGAATAATTGGAGAGTAGACATAGGCACTTCCGAAAAATTGGAGAGTAGACATGGGCACTGCCAAAAAATTGGAGAGCAGACATGGGCACTTCCAAAAAATTGGAGAGCAGACATGGGCACTTCCGAAAAATTGGAGAGCAGACATGTGCACTGCCAAAAAATTGGAGAGCAGACATGGGCACTTCCCAAAAATTGGAGAGCAGACATGGGCACTTCCGAAAAATTGGAGAGCAGACATGGGCACTTCCGAAAAATTGGAGAGCAGACATGGGCACTTCCGAAAAATTGGAGAGCAGACATGGGCACTTCCGAAAAATTGGAGAGCAGACATGGGCACTTCCCAAAAATAGGAGAGTAGACATGTGCACTGCCGTAAAATTGGAGATTAGACATGTGCACTGCCAAAAAATTGGAGATTAGACATGTGCACTGCCGAAAAATTGGAGAGTAGACATGTGCACTGCCGAAAAATTGGAGAGCAGACATGTGCACTGCCGAAAAAATTTGCTCATTTTCGTTCCAGTCGGTTTCGTTTTTTTTGTTTTTTTCAGGTCATTCGTTATGATTCCAATTCATAAATTCGAAAATTCGTAAATTTGGAATTTTCGTAAATTTGCAAATCCGAAAATCCAAAAATAAGAAAGAAAATCCAAAAATTCTAAAGAATAACTAACTAACAATAACTATTAACCACTTCCCGCCCGGTCAATAGCATATTGACGTCCGGGAAGTGGTTCTGTTATCCTGACTGGTCGTCACATGACGTCCAACAGGTTAACAATGCCGGCGAGCGCCCGTGGGGGTGCGCAGCGTGGTGATCGTGGGTGTGGCAGTCTGACACCCCGCATCTCCGATCGTGATAAGGAGCCTCTGTCTGAGGCTTCTTACAACGTGATCAGCTGTGACCAATCACAGCTGACCATCGCGTGAACCAGGAAGTGCATTCCTCGGTTCGCGCTGACAGGGAGAGATGATCGGTGGCTCTCCCTGTCAGAGGGGGGGTCTGTGCTGATAATCAGCACAGTCCCATCAGATGTGCCAATCACATGCCAATAAGTGCCCAGCAGTGTCCCCATAATAAAAGACTGCCAGTGCCCACCACAGTGCCAATCAGTGCCCATTACAGTGCCAATCAGTGCCCAGCAGTAACACCTGTCAGTAACACATCAGTACCTCATCAGTGCTACCCATCAGTGCCACATGTCAGTGCCAATCAGTACCACCTATCAGTGCCAATCAGTGCCGCCTGTCAGTGCCTATTACAGCCACTTGTCAGTGCCCATCAGTGCCACCTGTCAGTGCCCATCAGTGCCATTTACCAGTGCTGAATATGCGTGCCGCCTATTGGTGCCCATCAGTGCTGCATATCAGGGCCCATTAATTCTACATATCAGTGCCTCCTCATCAGTGCCGCCTCATCAGTGCCGCCTCATTAGTGCCCATCAGTGAAGAGGAAACCAAAATTTACTGACAGAAACACTTTTTTTTTTTCAAAAATTTTGGTATTTTTTAGTTTGTTTAGCAAAAAATAAAAACCGCAGAGGTGATCAAATACCACCAAAATAAAGCTCTATTTGTGGGAAGAAAATAATAAAAATCTAGTTTGAGTACAGTGTTGTCTGACCGCGCAATTGTCATTCAAAGTGCGACATCGCTGAAAGCTGAAAATGATCCTGGGCAGGAAGGGGGGAAAGTGTCCGGTAGGCAAGTGGTTAAAATATAGGTATTGGAATTTCCTTTCAAATTTGGCTGATAGTGAACGTAACGAATACGAATTTATCCGAAGTTTTACGTATTATCTGAAATAACAAATGCCGCATCTAAACAAATGGAACTGAACGAATTAATAATAAATAATAGTAATAAAACGTTTTTATTATTATTGTTATTTATTATTATTGATTCATTACGTTCCATTCGTTTAGATGCGGCATTTGTTATTTCAGATAATTCATAACTTCGGATAAATTCGTATTCATTACGTTCACTAACAGCCAAATTTAAAAGGAAATTCCGATACCTATCATTTAAGAGTTAGTTATTAATTCAGGTTTTCGAATTTTTGGGTTTTCGGATTTTCGGATTCACGAATTTACAAATTTATTAATTTTCAAATTTACAAATTTACTATTTTACCAATTTTCGAATATTCGAATTCACGAAAAATTGGAAAAATTTGTTAAACAGGTTTTTGTTAACTCAGATGTTTCCCAATTACCGAATTTGTTGAAATTCGTTAAAAAAAAAAACCAATTCGGAACGAAACGAATTGCACATGTCTATTCGAGAGTGGGCTTCAACAATGGCACAAATGCATTGTATTGAAGACTACGTTGAGTAGCGCCTTTGTATAGAGGAAGAATTAAGGGCCGTACTCGTGGGGCCGAATATCAGGCGGCATCGGCTGGTTCAATAGGAACTGGCTGAGGTTCGGCCCGCGTGGACGGCAGCCGTTCTGACAGAAGTTGGCTTCTGTTGAAGGGCCAATGACCTGAAAAAGGTCTGCTGGTCGGCATCAGATCAGTCCTCTCAGCTCCAATGGCTGAGAGGGCCAATCGGTGTGTTCTGGTGGGGGGGGGGTCCCGCTGTCATAAAACAATGGCTCACTTGGGGAGATTGTTGTACTAACATTGGATAGTTAGTACAGTGGCTCCTCCCGAACGCTTCAGTTTTTTTATTGAATGGGTTGAATGAAAAAAAAAAAAAACTGTTAGTATGTACCAAGCATTACTCTATCAACATGTTTGAACAACCTATGTGTAGCCATGGTGTTACAGCTGGTAATAAATAATCCACCAATTCACCCCACTGCCAGACTTCATACATCACTTGTAGAGACAATGAAGTCTTTTGCGAGTTTTGTTTTTGTTGTTTTATTGGGGAATACAACATGGATAGAGATTAGGAATATGGGATGCCCATGAGATTCGTCATTGCCATCATATTCTATAATGTAAGAACAAAAAGCACAATGTTAGAGCCAGAAGAATAGATGTGCATGGATATCGAATACAAATCTCCTCCTTCATCTCCCTGCAGACTGCTACTCCTCCTGCACAGAGGAGTTGCTAGGTCTACAAAAGATCTGGGGCTAGAGCCTATAGCAGCGTAGTAAAGAAAGTCATACGCTTGGGCGGGCATACATAGGTATATAATATACATGTGTGTGTGTGTATATATCCCCAGAGAGCCCCCCAATTACATCAGGGTCCCCAGAGAACCCCTGCAGAGACACAGGGCTATGGGCCCCAGATTCGGGGCTATAGCCCCAAAAGCCACCCCCTAGCGACGCCACTGCTCCTGCACAAACTTGGTTCCCTCTTCCCACACTGGTTTCCTCCTGCGCAAACTTGTAGTTACTGGATTAAACTATGTCACATCTTCTTCTATTGGGTAATAGGGACCCACTCTGAAGAAGCCCCTCTACAGGCTCTGGCTGCTCGCTGCTACTAGGCCTGAGGCCTGCAGAACCTCTCCCCGGAGGCCTAGTAGGTTAAAAGCTTGTCTTTAGGTGATGGACGACTGTTCCCAGCCAGCCCAACTTACAAAAGTGCCCTCTGGTCAAACTGATTTGATACAGATCCACACAGTCTCTTCTCTGATCCAGGACTCCCCATCATCCACCATGTGAATGATGAAGACTTTGCAAAGTTCCCTCACAGATTCCCTGGCACCTCCAGCCCCCCACTGTGGTAACACTCACCGACCTTCCACAGCCCTGAGTCCTTGATGAGGAACTTGACCGGACCATGAGTTCCGACAGCTTCACCTGCCCCTCTGCTCCAGGAGTTCTCTACCAATGTACAACGTAATAATAGAAATAATGCACTTCAATCATCCTGACACCATAACAACCATGGTGCCGGGATGATTGAAGTGCTAACACCAGGTGTTTGGAGTATCTTTCGTTCGCGGGCCAAACCTCAGCCGGTTCCTATTAAACCAGCCGATGCCGCCTGATATTCGGCCCACCAGTACGACCCTTAATTCTTCCTCTATACAAAGGCGCTACTCAACCGCAGTCTTCATTACAATGCATTTGTGCCATTGTTGAAACCCACTCTCGAATAGACATGTGCAATTCGTTTCGTTCCAAATTCAACAAATTCGGTAATTTGGAAACATCTGAATTAACAAAAACCCATTTAACAAATTTTTCCGAATATTTCGAAAATTAGTAAGTTAGTAAATTCGAAAATTCATAAATTTGTAAATTTGAAAATCCGGAAATTCGAAAACCTGAAAAAATAACTAACTCTTAAATTACAGGGATTGGAATTTCCTTTCAAATTTGGCTGTTAGTGAACGCAACGAATACGAATTTATCCGAAGTTACGAATTATCCGAAATAACGAAATGCCGCATCTAAGCGAATGGAACGTAATTAAGTAATAATAATAAATAACAATAATAATAAAAAATGTTTTATTATTATTATTTATCATTAATTAGTTCTGTTCTATTTGTTTAGATGCAGAATTCATTATTTCAGATAATCCGTAACTTTGGATAAATTCGTATTCATTACGTTCACTAACAGCCAAATTTGAAAGGAAATTCCAATCCCTAAAATTTAATAGTTATTGTTGGTTAGTTAGTTATTCTTTCGAATTTTTGGATTTTCGTTCTTTTGAATTTTTGGATCTTCTTTCTTATTTTTGGATTTTCGGATTTGCGAATTTACGAAATTACGAATTTTCTAATTTATGAATTGCAATCATAACGAATGAATTGAAAAAAAACGAAACCGACTGGAACGATAAGAGACCCACTGACAGCTCAAAGAACCGAGCCTGAAAGTATCGGTTTCAGATATCGGTGCATTTGCACGAGTACCGATACTTGTGCAAATACTCGGTATCGGCACCGATACCGATACTAGTATCAGTGCAACCCTAATTAAAAATCTTTGTGGTGCCAATAGAAACCCAAGTCTTTCTAATTCAACAAACACAAGAAAACCATTGCAATTTTAGTGATTGGGTTTAGATGTACCTGGCTTCCTTCGTATACATCTCCATTCTCTGAGCACAGGGCCTACATGAAATAACGAGTCATTCTCTTACTATGAAGGGTAATACTTCTGAAGTATCTTTTTGTTCCTCCACTGAACAGCAGAGGTAGGACCCAGTGTACCGGCTTTCTTCCCTGCTTGTCATGAGGGGTTAAAGCCCCCTGGCCTCCACCTGCTCAGACCATAACTGCTAGCTGTGTTTATGTTGGCCCTCGCAGCTGCTTGAAGTTGGGTCTTTATATAACAGAGCAGAAGCACTAGTCTGTCTTTTTCATAGGAAACAGCTCAGGAATTCAAATCTTTACAAGAATTTAGTCTTACGAGCCTCAGAGGAATGGAGAGAGAAGATGTTCCCCAGTCCTTTCACTGCGAGTCTTTCTATAATAAGTATCATAATCAGTTTTTCTCTGGTTTATGTTCGTGTGTCCCAACAAGGGAAAACCTCGCTGTTGACGTGATGTAATGATGATACGGGAGGGAGCGGGGTCAGCAGAAGACAAGGACAACATGGGAAGGGTTTCAACAGTCTTTACTGCAAGCCAAAACTGGAGGCAATAAACTCAAAACTGGTCACCATACTCTTTTTGGTGAGTTGTTCAGAAGAGTTGTCCTAAAGCAAAAGGTGTCTTTACCACAAACCCCAATCCCAATAATAAGTCTTCATTTTTCCAAAATAGGAGGAGTCACACAAGTCATTCTATTTTGCCCCTGAGCCAAGTGTACTTCCAGGACCAGCGGGTTATACTACAGGTACAGCCTAATATTACAGAGCAACTTATTATAAACTGCACACCATAGTCTCGGGATTGTTGGCCATCATCAGTGCGGTATATGGAAGCAAAAGTGAAGCTTGAGGAGCAACAAGAAAGTATAAACAGGCTGTGATAAGGTGGGCCAAAAGGCACCAAACAGTTTCTACTGAACTAGAGCAAAGCACAAAAGGGCCTTTTTAAAGCTGAAGGTCACTACATGTCCTACATCCCTCAAAAATCAAAAGAAGGAATTTATTCACAGTTCAGTCCTATGCTGAGCTACAGTCTCTGGGAGCCTCACACCTACCAGGACACCCTGGACAGACTATTTTAGACTATTTCCGGTAGGAACCTTCCTGTATGGGTTCTTAGGTTAGCCCCTTCTTCCTCCAACACATGGTCCCAGCGTAACTTACTGGAAAGACCTTCTGCCATCATGGACACCTCTGAATATTACTTCTTCATCCAATGCTCTAAACCCTTGGTGCCCAAGCTGTGACCCCAAGGCTGCATGCATCCCTGTGACAGTTACTGTGTGTCTCTTGGGGCCAATGCAAACGGTGATCTCATTTTGGTGTTTCAGGCCAGTGAAATACATTTTTTTGAGTGGATTCCAGTAGTTAATGTTTTGGTTTATTTTTTTTTCAGTATATATTTTTTTATAATGTCCATGCCTTTTCTCTTTTTGACATTTTTGTTTTTTTCTTCGATCTTTCATAATGTATCTTGCTGAGGGTAATATCAAAGTAAATTGCAGGAGGGCTGTAGGGAGCACAAGTGTGGAAACACTGACTTCTAAAGGAGCTGTAATTGCAGTCATCTCTATCAGTCTCATGTAACGTGTCTCCAGTCTATGGTTGGCTCCTGAAGAATGTCCCCAGTCTCCAACAACTCCTTTAGAACTCCTATGGTCACCGGCCATCTCTTTTTGCCATGTCCTTAAGCTCTGACAGCATTTGCAGGATTGCATTCATGTGGAGCTTATATCAAGGACAACACTTGAGACTATTTTAGGTTGACCACCACTGCTCTACACCATCTTCCCAAACATCCAACCTTTACTGGTTCCATAAAATGTTGCTGACCTACATTCATGAAAAGACTCCATGTCTATCACTATTGTCAATTAGAGGCTAAAGCTGGGTACACACGGCTGAAAATCAGCTGAATTGGCCAACTTTCAGCCCTTGTGTACAGCTGGCTGTTCTACAAAAGCTGGTCTTGCGACTGGCTTCTGTGAAACAGACATCTGATCGGTGCTATGTCAGATCTATGTCAGTGCTATGTTATGACAAATTAAAGTTGACCTGTCAGTTACTTTACAATTCCTCATGAATAAATTCCTATATGTCACAATATATAGCAACAGTATACTTTTTCAGAAAAAAAGCAGCACCAACTTATAAACATCTAGGTACCTATGTTCCAGACAACTTGGTAATTCACTATTCACTATTAATTTTTATTGGCACATTTAGGTATTGTCTTTTTTCACTTTCCTTGGTATTCTGGTCCTTATCTTTTACCACTTTATCCATCTTTACTTTTATTGGTTGGACTTCACCGACACTTCCTAATTTTCTAACTTTTCTGCTCTTTACCAAGTGTAGCGCTGGTAGATTTGCGATCTACCATATGTTAGGTAAATTTAGTAACTTGTTCGTTAAATAGGTTAAGTTTGCCTCTGTTCCAGCTTGGCTGACATTGTGTGTGTTTCCAGACTGACCGGTGGGTGTCGCTGTTATCACTGGTCAGTGTTGGAAAGGCAACGTGTCAAAGCGTATGGATGCTCTTCTGTCCCGGAGACAACTCGGTGGAGGTGGTCCTCCGAGTTGCATTCTGGGCGAGGGTATTTATGGGACAGACGCCATATTGTGGGGTTTGTTTTACAGCCACCTGCTGGCCCTCCTGGCCGACAGGTATGCGTTAGAAAAGCAATCTCGTGGTCCTCCGTTCCGGAGGCCAACGCCGCTGCGGCGCAGGGGTGGGCCCAGAAGCTTGTCTGGGGCCTACCACAGCAGCCGAGGAATGGTCCTGAGCTGTCTATCCAAAGGGAGGAAGCTGGACAACCGAGGAGATCCCAGGGGAGGACCCGTCATGGAGGGATCACACAGCGTGCTGGTCTGGAGAGGGGCCTGGTGACTCGGTTGGAGGACATATCCTAAAAGTAACTATACAGCATAGTGTTGCCGGGTTGGCTTAAAGGTTCAAGCACTGTGACTGATGTTCATTGCAGAAAACCCAATACGTCCTGTGGCAGAGGATCGTACCGGTTTATCCCCAAACAAGTCTGTGGCAGAGACTTTTGTTCGTGCTACTTGCTGGCTGCTAGGCAAGTGAGAGAGGCCTATCCAGGCGAGCAAGGAGTGTGTCCCACGAGGGGAGCGCATTCTATTATAATATTCAAATTCTACCAGGAACCTTATGAGAGGATATTTGAGTTTCTTCTGCAGTTTCCCTTCTGCCTCTTTCCTGCTATTTCCTTAGTAAATTGTTCATTAAAGCATTGAAAACGTACTCAAGTGTTGGTGCGTGTATCGTCCAGAGGTAAACTCAACGGAACCCCTAGACCCGGTGCCGGTAAAACAGAGGGAAGGAGAGTGAAGGTAACAAGCCTGCTTAAACCAGCAGCTCCACCGAGATATAGTGCTACACAAGTACAGAACATATTGCACAAAATATATATTTATACCATGGTCTTAGAAGTACTCTTTTGTTGTTTTAGTACTCATGGTCACTCATGATCATTTTCACCAATTGGCAATCTGTCCTCCATGGATGTTATCCTTGCTGGGCTCCAGGCGGCCCACACCACCTCAGCTCCCGGTAGTGAAGCCCTAGTGAAGCCCTTAGGGGGTCTCCGATCTCTAGTGCCATACTCCTATTATATAGTCACACCTATAAGTATTTCAGAGGAGGGGGGGGGTTTATAGTCTAACTCCTGTTTCAAGATTGATACCAATTTCCTTTTCCCTCAACAGGGTCAGACCTTATAGAAATCCTTTCTATTATATTATTTTTCAGACTCAATCCACGTGCATGCTCCTGAAAAGTAGCTCAATCTACGAAACGCGTAGAGCTGCTATATGCCGTGTTTTAAATTCATCATATGTTTCACCAGTACTATGTGATTAACTGTCTGAAATTTATGGCTATTCTTGCCTTATTGTATGTATATATATCAATTGTTATTTACATGATTATTATTATGTATCTTATTAGCATATACAATTAAATTGATTATTATACCTACATGCTTCATTCAAAGTCCCACTTCCCCTCCCCTTTTTTCTTATCAACATAAAGACATCCTTGAGCTCAGTACTGAGACAAGGTCCTCTGGCACCCAACGTGAAGATGCCAAAGACCCCGAACGACCTGAGGTGGGGATAGAGCTGGCACATCAGTGGAGTAGCCAGGCTGGTGTGAGGTACAGAAATGACAGCTGCTATCTGCCAGCCGTAGGATTACCACCTTTAAGTCAACTGAAAACAGGATAGTGGGGGGGGGTCAACTTGCATTAAAGTGAAGCTGAGCTCAGGCTAAACTAAAATACTCACATTTTGATAACAAATAGTAAACTTGATTTAAACATGTTCCTAATGACCTCCGTAACTGGAGCTACTGTGGAGCAATTTATCCTTAAAATTCTCAAGGGAAACACTAAAGTAAGAAGCCAGTTCACTCCCCCTGCTCCTCCTTCCAGCACTGACTCAGCAGCTTGGCAAACCCCTCCCAGCTGTGATTCAGCAGCTCGGCTCTCCCTGCTTCTCCCTCCCAGCAGTGACAATGCAGCTTTCCCTGCTCCCCCCTACCAACAGCTCAGCTCTCCCTGCTTCTCCCTCCCAGCAGTGACGTAGCAGCTCAACTTTCCCTGCTCCCCCTACCAGCAGCTCAGCTGTCTATGCTCCCTCCCCCCAGCTGTGATTCAGCAGCTCAGCTCTCCCTGCTTCTCCATCCCAGCAGTAACATAGCAGCTCAGCTTCCCCTGCTCCCCCTACCAGCAGCTCAGCTGTCTGTGCTCCCTCCTTCCAGCAGTGACTCAGAAACGCAGCCCTCCCTGCTCCACCTACCATCAGCTTAGATCTCCTTGCCCCCCTCCCACCAGTGATTCAGCAGCTCAGCTCCTCTTTCTCCTTCTGCCAAGCAGTGACACCACACCTCACCCTGCTCCTCCCTTCCATCAGTGACTCAGCAGCTCAGCTCACCCTATTTCTCCCTTCCGGTGGTGACTTTGACTTCTTTCAGCCTTCTGCCCATGCCCTCATTCCTACCCCATGCCGATCATCGCAAACCAAATCATGGCATCTTCATCTCCACTTTTAAGAGGACCTGTCACCCCTCTACAGTCCCATGGAAAAGCAGATTCTCTGAGCCCTGGTGCTGTGTTCTGCAAGCTCGTTGCTCAGAATTTTTCTTTTTGTGGGTTATGGCTTTAACACGAGAAGTCAAAGTCTTTCCTTCCAGTCACATCTTAGCTGTCTTGTGATGTTGAGATTCATCTGACCTCAACTCACAAATAAGCATTTAAGTCCTGGAAGCCCCCGGAGTATTAGGAGATATATTGCCGTATCACCTCCAAATCCAAGGCTGCACATCTGTAACGGAAATTTACGAGGAATGGTGATTAAAAATGTTTGTAAAGGTCTCAGAATCAAATATTCATCTTTAGAGATTGTACAGGAGTTGCCATGTGATCCTCCTCCTTCTGGAGCCTCATAATTCACCATCGCAAGAAAACCGTAAAAGGACTTCACTGTGTTATGGCGTCATTTTCTTGCCCCTCCAATGTTCGTCTCGTTCCACCCACCAATCTAATATTGTAGAGACTAACGCTACATCATCAGCAAAAAAAAGCTGTAAGATTTTCTTTAAAAAAAACTAAAACAACACCGCACAGTACCATTTTTCATAAAAGTTGTTATTTTCTTCATAAAAAAAAAAAGCCATCCTTGAAAGCAGTCAGTGACTTCACCTAGGCTGAGCTGATGTCATCAGTCTGCTGCAGGCAGGAGCGAGCATTTCCTCAGTCCTCCCCAGTGATCGGACTGCAACATTGTAACCTTGTAGCAAGTCACAAAGCGCTGATCTGTTGGGCTTTTTTTGGTAACACAGCCCAAGGACTACACAGGCATCAGGATTTACACCATTACGTCGTCTATGAGCCGGCATCTCAGTCCAGGAAGTGGGTGGGAACCCAGGATGATGCTTGAACAAAGATGACACCGCCAGGGGGAGTACTGTGATCTCTATGAGAGGTAATAAAGACCTGGAAGTGCTACACTGATACTGATACTTACCATGCTGCACTTATCACAAAATATATATCTGATGACAGATCCGCCTTTATAACTTTGGGCCACGAGTCAAGCATGAAATCAATTTGGTAGATAAAATTTCAGGATGTACTTCTTACTATTATCTAACATCTCTGTTATCAGATTTCTGTGGAACTTCTTGGACTGAGAATAAGTTTTGGTATACACAATGTTAGTGCCAAAAATACAGCAAAAGTCAACTACTTGCAGGAAACTCTTGGTGTCAGATTCTGGAAAACTTCCCATGAAAACACCTTCATTGCCCGCGAGTGAAGGAAACCCAGTAATGAACTCAAAGAGGATCTAGCAGATTATAATCCACCAGAAGATAGCAATTTATGGATTTATGGCTTCCTGGACTAAGCCAGGCTTTCTTTGTTTTTCTTCCTTGGTTTGTGCTTCAGAGAGATTTTTACAGACACATTATGAGTAGCAATGTTCGTAAGCCACCCCACACACACTGCCCATCTAAACCAGCCTTTTTAAACCAAAGTGCCTTCAGATTTCTTCAGGCAAAATGCCTAAAAACTGCCCAAAAACTGCATACAAGCCCACGAGCGGATCAAGCCTGCCTTTTAGTTACACAAACCCACAGATTTGCACCATTACAACCTTCCAGCAGCAGGCGTACTTACAACCGATAACGTCATCGGCTGATAAGGAGGACGTCAGGTGTCTGTATAGCTTCTTTGTTTGCCCTCGCCCCCTCCATCAGCTCTGGGGTCATATAAGCTGAGGGAGAAGAGAAACATTGGAATACTAGTCAGTGCCAGTGTGCAAAGGGGTATTTGCTTTGGAAGAATAAACCACCTCTAATGTTGGGTTGTCCTACGTGTGTGGATGTTGCTGCGTTATGTAAAACTATTATTTTCGTTTCTTGAATTTTAGAATAGGGTGCCCTGAGATTATACATCATTTTAAAGGGTGCCACGACTGAAAAAAGGTTGAGAAACACAAATCTAACCAACGAAAGAACAAATATTCTTAAAGGGGTCACTGGAGCACTAATATGTAGGGACATTGGAGAACCACCAAAGATCTCCAGCCCATTCTTGATGGTATGATGGACAATATGGTGTCTTAGCAGTTGGCACGGTAGCCTATTAAGTTCTGATGGGTCTTAGGATCATTTTTCACCAGGTGGTAATGTATGAGGGTGGAATTTGCCAATTAGTTGGTGGAAAGGTTTGTTAGGGAAGATGGCAGTTGGCTGATTGTAGGCTACATGAGTGGAGAGGGTAGTCGACTGGAGGATGAATACCTTAGGGGGATAGCAGTTGACTGGTGGAAGGGTATGTTAGGGAGAATAGCAGTGGGCTGGAGGAGAGGTACTGTTACGTACCTCGTAGTAGAGCCTGACTTGTAGGAGGAGACCTCTCTTACAGCCCTGGCTCAGGAGCCACTGGAGTTGGGACAGTGGCCTCGAGAGCACAGTGAGGTAGGAGTGCCTGTGAGATCTGTGGTAGCTGGCACAGATGAATGGATGATGAACCACCATTAAGGACTGGGATGCAGATGACAGCAGAGGCAGATGCAGGTCAGTGACCCGGTGAGCTGGATGGTGCAGGATCAGCAGCAGGCTGGAGCAGGGTGAGACAAGCCGGGTCAAACACAGGCAATCAGACAGAGCAAGGCAGTAAGCTGGGTCAGATGAACAGGCAGAGGTTGGCAACAGGATATCAAGCAGAAAGTCTTTAAGCAGAGTCAAGGCAAGCCGAGGTCAGGATTGGAGATATCAGGTAAGTCAGCAGAGCCGCGTCAATACAGGTAATCAGATAGCAGGCACAGGTTTCAGGACACGGTAAGCTGCAGATCAAACAGCACTACATAAGTGCAGCTGCTGTTCTTTTTTTAAAGGCCATTGGTGCCAAGCAGCGTCTAGCGGTTGGTGGGAGGGAATATGAAAGGATATGGAGGTTGGTTGGTGGTAGGGGATATGAAAGGAGACGGTAGTTGCCTAGTGGTAGGTAATATGAAAAGATATGGAGGTTTGTTGGTGGTAGGGTATATGGAAGGAGATGGTGTTTGGCTGGTGGTAGGGTATAGGGAAGGGGATGGTGGTTGGCTGGTGGGAGGGAATATGAAAGAATATGGAGATTGGTTGGTGTTAGGGAATATGAAAGGAGATAATGGTTGGTTGGTGTTAGGGAATATGAGCCGAGATGGTGGTTAGTTGGTGTTAGGAAATACGTAAGGAGATGTGATTTGTTGCTGGTAGGGGATATGAAAGGAGATGGTGGTTGGCTGGTGGTAGGGAATATGAAAGGATATGGAGGTTGGTTGGTGGTAGGGTATATGGAAAGAGATGGTGGCTGGCTGGTGGGAGGGAATATGAAAGGATATGGAGGTTGGTTGGTGTTAGGGAATATGAAAGGAGATGGTGGTTGGTTGGTGTTAAGGAATATGAAAGGAGATGGAGGTTGGTTGGTGTTAGGGAATATAAAAGGAGATGGTGGTTGGTTGGTGGTAGGTAATCTGATATGAGATGTTGGTTGGCTGGTGGTAGGGTATATGGACGGAGATGGTGGTTGGTTGGTGGGAGGCAATATGAAAGCAGGTGGAGGTTGGTTGGTGGTAGGCAATATGAAAGGAAATGGTGGTTGGTTGGTGGTAGGGAATATGAAAGGAGATGGTGGTTGGCTGGTGGTAGGATACATGGAGTGTGATTGCAGTTGGCTGTTCATAGGGTATATGGGGAGAAGTGCACTTGGTTGGTTGTATTTGGCGTGAGGTGGCAGTTGGCTGGTGATAGGGCACTTTGGGGCAACATAGTATCCTAGTTTGGCCCTTTCCTTCTCTGATCAGCTCGTTTGTCCTCTTACAGAACCTGTGTGTTGTAATTATTATTTCGAAAAAGATGTTCTGGCAACACAATGGAAGGGGTAACTGACTCCGGACATTTTCTTCTCCACTGTTTAAGCATTTAAGCCTCCAGTGAATGAGCTGAAATTTATTTAGCAACTTCAACAATTGAAATGGTTTACTCACTCTGCCTGGATGAATGCTGTAAGAATGAGAGAATATCCTAGGGATGGGGAGTTGGAGGTTTGGAGCTTCTGGGTGGGATGGCCCTGAGTTGTAAGGTGATGGATGGGGTTGAGGAGGTAAGGCACAGGAGAGGTTGGGTGAAGCTTTACTCTGCTTTACTAACTGTGTGTTAGAAATGGTCAGCCGGTTGGGAGGTGTGTGTGTGTGTGGGGGGGGGGGATGGATGTGCTCTGTCAAGTTAGTCAAGTGAATTAATGACACTATGAAAGGCCATGAGAAAGCTTTGCACTTAGAAGCAATAAAAGTGTAATATATGCGAGCAGCTTCCAGTAAAAGTGTTAGTTCTTCAGACGAATGGCTGTCAGGTGCAGCTCCAGGGCAGTCCATCGATGAAGATCTGTGAGCTTTCTATTGTTCAATCCACTCAGCATTAATAGATTTTAAATAAACAAAGTGTAATGCCGCGTACACACGGTCGGACTTTTCGTCTACAAAAGTCCAACGGACGCTGACGGACTAAAGCTGGCTGGTAATCCGATCGTGTGTGGGCTTCTTCGGACTTTCAACGTACTTTTTTAGCCTCAAATCCGACGTACTTTAGATTTGAAACATGCTTCAAATCTTTACGTCGTAACTACGACGGACCCCGAAGTCCGCTCGTCTGTATGCTAGTCCTACGGACAAAAAAATGACGCATGCTCATAAGCAAAAACTAAACGGAAGCACTCGGTCTAGTAAAACTAGTGTTCGTATTGTAGGTAGCACATTCATCACGCTGCAAAATCTGTGATCGTTGAATGCAGCGCATTTTATTTCTTCTTTACGAATGCTCTAAAGAACGAAGGTGTTTTGCTGTTCATAATCAGAGTTCTCCCAAACTGATTTCTGAATTCTTTTTCTCTTTGATCTCATGAATGATATAGTATGCTTTTTATAAACAATGTTTCCATACTAATAATACTTTTTCCCTTATTTTTTTTTTTTTTTTAGGTTTGTAAAGTTACCACAAAGAACCCATTATTCTTTTCTTTTTTTTTTCTAGTGATTATTTTTTATTTTTTAGATAAAGTTAACCCAAAGCACCGTTTTTGTTTATGTATATTTTTTTTTTTTCAAGACTTACCACTTGAACATTCTTAACATTAGTAATGTATTTTTGATGTGTTTTTTTAAAACTCAATGAGATTGTTGTCCCTTGTTAATTTAACATTGTGTGTAAAATCAATGATTTAAAAGAAAACACATAAAGTCTTTTGCTAAACTCAAAAAAAATCCATTTATTCATGGTCAAAATAAAATAAAGAGGAAGTCAACGCTGGAAAAAGCCGGTGTACAAGAAAATTGGGATCTTGAGGAGTCCATATAAGAGGGAGCACAATCTGGTCCAAGAATCCCAGAGATCAACAGCACCAGCAGATGATCTAGATGTCCCCAGACTGTGGTCCTACAACAGCCTGCGTCTTCTGTCAGACCAGACTGAACCCAGGTCATCACTTTCTTCTCTTCCCTGCAGCCTTTCCTCCACGCTGCCCTGCAGCCTTCCCTGCAGCCTTCCCTGCAGCCTTCCCTGTAGCCTTCTTTTGAGGCTGTGGCTCTGGTGTTTCAGTTGTGGCAGGAGGAGGAGGAGGAGGAGGAGGAGGAGGAGGAGGAGGGGGGGGGCTGCCTCATGTAGTTGGGTGTTTTTTGTTAGCGTGCCCTGCAGCCCCTTATGGATTGTTTCCCCAAATAGGCGCTCACAAATGAGGCGCTGCTCCCAATCCATCTGAAGAAGCCTGCTGGCTAAGTAGCAGCCATAGGCTTCTTCCGCTTCGGGGGGGCTTGTTAAAAAACGGGTGGCCTGTTGCATGAGGCGCAGGGACGCGTCCTGTGTGACCATCCCCTTCTTGGCCCTTTTTTTGGGAAGGTGGAGGGGAGGCACTTGGGATTGGGTGAGGCTCCTACTGGGCCCAGCCACCTCACTTGGCCCAGCCACCTCACTTGGCCCAGCCACCTCACTTGGCCCAGCCACCTCACTGGGAGCAGCCACCTCCTGCCTGACACTGGGCCCAGCCTCCTCCAGGATGATGGTGAATCCGGCCTCCTCCAGGCTGTCCATGGGCCCGGTCTCCTCCTGCCTGCCACTTTCCCCACATTCCTCCTGGATGGACTCATCCTGTGTATAAAAAAAGGACAATAGTTTTAGTTTCTTTTTTTGGGTTCATCAATGACACACAGTTTGCTTCTCATGACTAGCAAATTCAATGTGAATACATCTCTTTAATAAAAGAGTCTAATCAGACACCCTAATTATTTCAAGCAGGTGCCAAACATATTTAGTCACTACTATCATTTGATATGTATACACAATTTGGAGTGCTAAATTATTTGAGACAATTATAACATCCAGTTAACATCATTAATATTAGTACAGTAAATATTTGTTAAAATAATTTACCTGACTCCAGATGGTCATATCCGGTTCATCCAGGATGGAAGACCCAGCTTGCTCCTCATCAGCCTCTGCTGGGGTGGAGGGAAGGGTGGAGGGAAGGGTTGAAAGTGATGCCCTGGCTTCATTCTGGTCATCAAGAAAACGGAGTTGATTGTAGTACCACAGCCTGGGTACATAAACATCATCTGCTGATGCTCCTGATCTCCTTGATTCCTGGATCTTCCTATGCTCCCTTTTATACATGTTCCTCAAGACCCCAATTTTCTTGAGCACTGTCTCCATTGTTGCTCCCGGGATGGTCTCCTGGACAAAGGACAGAAGTCTCTCCAGCGTTGACTTCCTCACATGCTTGGCATAATACTGAGGGTGTTTCACCTCCCACAAATTCCTCATCTCTCGATATTTTGAAATAAAAGAAGTAAGGAACTCTGGATCCTTCAATAGGGGATTCATTATATCTGGAAAAGAGAAAGTCACAAGACCAAAAACACTTATTATATGTTTCTGCTAACCCCTCATCATCTTCTCCCTATGTAGGCCTCATCAATCTATCAAGCCATATAGGCCGCTTGCTACAAAGTCATGACCATAAACCCCCCAAAAAAAAAAAATATATATCTCAAATTACCTTCGTTTTGTAACGTCCTGTTCCACTATCACCTACGCACAGAACGTACGTACGACACGCGCGAAAGGCCCTCCTTTATACACTACGCATGTGTGAAACTCCGCCTGCGTCGCCCGCCCCTGACGTTCGAAATTAACTCATGTTCTCCGCCCCCTAATTCGACGCACAGAACGTACGTACGACACGTGCGCAAGGCCCTCCTTTATACACTACGCATGTGTGAAACTCCGCCTGCGTCGCCCGCCCCTGACGTTCGAAATTAACTCATGTTCTCCGCCCCCTAATTCGACGCACAGAACGTACGTACGACACGTGCGCAAGGCCCTCCTTTATACACTACGCATGTGTGAAACTCCGCCTGCGTCGCCCGCCCCTGACGTTCGAAATTAACTCATGTTCTCCGCCCATTTTTTGTTACGGCGCGTAGTGGAGTTAAAGAATGGCGGAGACACCTGAAATGTTGACGACCTCAGGTAGTGGAGACAGCCCGGAGGCTGGAACGTCTGGAACGTCAACGAAATCTATGAGGCCTAGATTTAAGGCCTCTAATATGAGTTTCAAAGAGATGGTGGAGATGGTGGCCATTCTTCACAAAGACGACTATGATGGCAATTATGGGCCGTACGCACGGCCAAATTTGCGCAAGGCCAAAATAATGGCGAAGGTCGTGGAGACTTTGCAGGCATCTTTTGGGGTCCAGCGCTCCAAAGATCAATTGCGAAAAAGATGGTCTGACCTGAAACTCAGGGAGCCGGATCAATACCGACGTATCCGGAAAGTTCTTAAAAAAAGTAAGTACTTGTCGTGTTTTTCTCTTGTGTTTATTACCTTGTATACTGCTCCATGTGCTTTTCCTTCCTATACGATTTTTGTTCATCGTTTTAAACGATCTTTTAATAAACCTCGTTACATATCCATATCTATCTATATCTAGATATATCTATCTATCTATATCTAGATATATCTATCTATCTATCTATCTATCTATCTATCTATCTATCTATCTATCTATCTATATATATATATATATATATATATATATATAAATATATATATATAAATATATATATATATATATAAATAGATATATATAAATAGATATATATATATAAATATATATATATAAATATATATATATAAATAGATATATATATATATAAATATATATATATAAATATATATATATATATATATATATAAATATATATATATATAAATATATATATATAAATATATATATATATATAAATATATATATATAAATATATATATAAATATATCTATATATATATATATATATATATATATAAATATATATATATATATAAATATATATATATAAATATATATATAAATATATATATATATATATATAAATATATATAGATATATATATATATAGATATATATAGATATATATATATATATATATATAGATATATATATATATATATATATAGATATATATATATATCTATATATATATATAGATATATAGATCTATATATATAGATATATATATATATAGATATATATATATATATATCTATATATATATATCTATATATATATATCTATATATATCTATATCTATATATCTATATATATATCTATATATATATATCTATATCTATATATATATATATCTATTTGAAGTTCTCTTAATTTTTTGGATTTACATTTAGTTAGATATTTAGAGATTTTGTTCCAGATATAGAGAGAGATCAAAAGATTATTAACTATATTTTGAGATATTGATATCTATCTATCCGGTATGTCTTTATAATTTTAAATATTGAACTAAAATAGGAACTCTACACAAACCACTTCCCTCCAAATGTTGGAAAATTATTATGTCCTAAAATATCTGTGTGCTAATTAGATTACAAATTTTTTGTTTCACATAGGGGAAAAATCACTCAGCCAACCACAAGAAGACAGTCCACCCCAAGCAAAACAGGATTGGGCAATCAGCCCAAGTCCCATTGACGATGTGGAGGAAGGAGAGGTGGGCGACATGGGCACCCCACCAGGTGAGTGTCTGACACACCAGCTTACGTTAATCTATGCATGGCTGCCTTTTGTTTAATTGAATTTGTCTACTCTATTTTAGGGGATCTGGTTGTGCTTCATTCAAGCAACAGTGACACCCCCGAGGATGTGGAGGAATTAGGCTACATGGCCACCCCACCAGGTCAGTGTCTGAGACAACAGCTTTATTTCTGGTAAGGTAAACTATGTATGTGTGCATATTTCTAAAGACATTTTTTGGTTTCATTCCACTTTAGGAACAACAAGAAGTGACTATTTCACCTCTGAAAGTGCCCAACGTCTAATTGGTCAAATAATGGCCTGGAATCAAGACATGGATCAAATGCGTAATCGGCTGGATCGTATGCAGCAGGAAATGAAGGACATGATTGATGTTTTGGGTCGAATCTAAATGCCCTTTTTTAAACCCCAAAACATCAATCATGTCCTTCATTTCCTGTTTTGCTGACCCCATTCTGGGCCTTCTCTTTCTTTTTTTGGCAGAACATAAATGGCTGTTTAACCTAATGTCAAAAAGGAGGACTGTTTCTCGTATATCCCTCAAAAATCCACAAAAAAATAAAAATTGATTTTCTAAAAAACACCAAAAAAAAAAAAAAATTTGATTTTAAAAAAACCCAAAAAAAAAAAAAAAATTGATTTTAAAAAAACCACAAAAAAAAAAAAAAATTGATTTTAAAAAAACCAAAAAAAAGAAAAAAGTGATTTTAAAAAAACCAAAAAAAAAAAAAAATTGATTTTAAAAAAACCAAAAAAAAAAAACAAAAAGTGATTTTAAAAAAACCAAAAAAAAAAAAAATTGATTTTAAAAAAACCAAAAAAAGAAAAATAATTAATGTTAAAAAACCAAAAAAATTCAAAAAATTGATTTAAAAAAACCAAAAAAAAGAAAAATAATTAATGTTAAAAAACCAAAAAAATTCAAAAAATTGATTTTAAAAAACCAAAAAAAAGAAAAATAATTAATGTTAAAAAACCAAAAAAATTCAAAAAATTGATTTTAAAAAAACAAAAAAAACAAAAAAAATTGCTTTTAAAAAAAAACAAAACTTGATTTTCCAAAAAAAAAAAGCCTGTTTTCGAAAATCAAAAAGCCAAAAATATTTTTTTGTGGATTAGGTAGAAATATTTAAATATAATTATATTTTGCTACATCATTAAGATACCATTATATTTTTGTCTATGAACAGTTTATACTAAATGCAGAACTGAATGCATAACAACCATTAATAAAAACATCTCCTTATAGGATTTTAACAAATGTGTGGTTTGTTATTTCAAGGCTCAGTATCAGTTTGGTTATAATTGTCAAAAAGTTGTTTACAGTGGCAATGGAGCTTATTTAGACATTTTTAAAATTCAAATACAGTTGGCACTACAACTGCTCGACCATAACCTAGGAGACAGCCCAAAAGAAAGGCAAGCAATAAATATAATGCCAGATTTCAGCAATATTTTTTTTATTGTCAAAAAATTATATATCCTGGCCCATTGCAATGGCCCCCCTACCCATAAAATAATCAACATATTGCTGTCTAACTTGACGGGAACTTTGGGGGGCCAAGCCAGTACGGACAGTATCCAGGCCTGTAAGGTTGGCTTCTATTTGTCCGGCCTCAGGCCCAACTGTGCCTATATAATTGGCAGAATGCTTATTTAAAAAGTTGTGCAGAATGCAGCACGATAAAATTATAAAATTAAGTTTGTATTCCGCCAAATTAATGGCTGTTTGAAACAGGCGGAACCGGCTGGCCAGAATTCCAAACGCATTCTCAACCACTCTTCTAGCTCTGGCCAGCCGGTAATTAAAAACCCTCCTCTCCGGGGTGAGGGTTCTTTGGGGGAATGTGTACATATAGAAAGTGCTGCGCAAAATAAAAGTCCATACAAAGATAATAAAATTAATACAAAGAGCAGAAACCACCGGTGACAATGGATATCTGGATGGTGACTTTATCCCTCCACCACTTTAAGATGGCCCCTCACCTCAGATATTCGACCTGAAACAGGTCACACCGCTTGTAAGGATTGAATGGATCTGTTTACTCCTTTACTCCCTTCAGCTCTCAACGCTCAGGAAAGCCAGATGGTATATAGAGTAAAATAGAAAGCAACAGACCATAGTGTTCTCCGTGTAACAGTATTTAATAAATAAATAATGAATAAAGAATCGAATAACAAATCGAATAAAAAATCTTTAATGACACTCACATCGAACCGGCACTCCGTTCCGAGTGCCGGCCAGCAGGCTTGTGATCGTATCTTGTCGGATGACCGCGGGTGACGTCACACGCTCCTAACCCCCGTACGCGTTACGTCCTGTGGGCGGGACTTCATCGGCGTGGGGCGGGATCTCGCCCCACGCCGATGAAGTCCCGCCCACAGGACGTAACGCGTACGGGGGTTAGGAGCGTGTGACGTCACCCGCGGTCATCCGACAAGATACGATCACAAGCCTGCTGGCCGGCACTCGGAACGGAGTGCCGGTTCGATGTGAGTGTCATTGAAGATTTTTTATTCGATTTGTTATTCGATTCTTTATTCATTATTTATTTATTAAATACTGTTACACGGAGAACACTATGGTCTGTTGCTTTCTATTTTACTCTATATACCATCTGGCTTTCCTGAGCGTTGAGAGCTGAAGGGAGTAAAGGAGTAAACAGATCCATTCAATCCTTACAAGCGGTGTGACCTGTTTCAGGTCGAATATCTGAGGTGAGGGGCCATCTTAAAGTGGTGGAGGGATAAAGTCACCATCCAGATATCCATTGTCACCGGTGGTTTCTGCTCTTTGTATTAATTTTATTATCTTTGTATGGACTTTTATTTTGCGCAGCACTTTCTATATGTACATGTTTCTGAGGTATTTTTTGAGTTGACCTTTGTGCTTGCTTGCATTTATATTTTCTAATCAATCAGCGCTGAATTTATTTACATTTTCTTTATTCTTTGGGGGAATGGCCTCATGAGGTGCTTGCTCAGAGCGAAGGCTTCATCGGCAATGAAGACAAAGGGGAGTCCTTCCACGTTATCCTCATCAGGTGGCAATCCCAGGCCACCACTCTGGAGACGCTGGCAGAACTCCGTCTGGGCAAATACTCCTCCATCCGACATCCAGGCCCATTCTTCCCCACGTCCACATATAAAAAATCATAGTGTGCCGACACCACCGCCATTAAAACAATACTGTGGAACCCCTTATAATTTAAATAATATGACCCCGAATGGGGTGGTGGCACAATGTGGACATGTTTCCCATTTATAGCCCCTCCACAATTGGGAAAGTCCCAACGGCTGGCAAAATGGGATGCCACAGTCTGCCATTCCTGTGGCGTTGAAGGAAACTGGGGAATCAAACAAGAAAACCAAAATCAATTAATTTGGAAGCTAACATTGCAAGAAAATTAGACAATTAAAAACATTATTCCCCAGCATCAGTATAACATTCAATAATTTAATTCTTCTGGAATAACTAATATGGAAAAAGGCACACTTATCAGATTGCTCACCCCCTCTGATAGAACATTGATTACATTTTAGGGGGTTGTGAAATCCCTAAAAAAAATTACTTTAACAACACGCAGGAATTTAGGGACTAACAAAGGCTACAAGACTGCAGTTGTCGCACTCTGGAGGTGCAGTTGCTAACCAGCTTACAGTAAATGAGGTAATGTCAAAAGGCATTCATGTTGCAAAGAGTACACAATCACATGCAAGGGCAAATAATGAAAACACTTTGAGGCTTGCATATGATTTGATGATGGAAATCAGCAGAGCTTCTGCTCATTTACTAAAGCACTGGAACAAATGCACTTGTAGAGTGCACATGCATTTTGCTAAGTGCAACATAGATTTGCTTTAGACAAATCAACACCACAGAACATTCAAGCAAATTTTAATGAGGGTGGGGGTGGGGGGGTTGTGAAATCTAGCTAATTGCTAATTAGCAGCACACTATTTGGAGTGAGTTCAGGTGGGGGGGGGGGTTGTGAAATCTAGCTAATTGCTAATTAGCAGCACACTATTTGGAGTGAGTTCAGGTGGGGGGGGGGTTGTGAAATCTAGCTAATTGCTAATTAGCAGCACACTATTTGGAGTGAGTTCAGGTGGGGGGGGGGTTGTGAAATCTAGATAATTGCTAATAAGCAGCACACTATTTGGAGTGAGTTCAGGTGGGGGGGGGGGTTGTGAAATCTAGCTAATTGCTAATTATAAGCACACTAAATACACTCCAACAAAATACATTCAAAATGAGTAGACTAGGTGGATATGTTCCCATCACTTCATGCTGGGAAGGTTATTGAAGGAAACTATACATGCATGACAAAAAATAACAGGAAAAAATCCCAGCATGTGTGAGGATAAAAAGGGGACATTCACACTATATTGCAATGATGGGAAGTAGTGTTTGAAGCAAGAAATACATTACATTATCAAAGATTACATAAAAGAACATGTGATGCTAATAAAAGAAAAATATCTTACCTTAATATAGTCCTTCTGCAGGACCTGTATGATGGCAGAACAGGTCTCTGGGATAATGATCCCCAGAGCCTGGGGGGAGATGCCTGTCGAGAACTTAAGGTCCTGCAGGCTTCTCCCTGTGGCCAAATCCCGCTAGGTAGCGACCAGCCTCTGCTCCGGAGTGATGGCTTGCCTCATGCAGGTATCCTGCCTGCTGATATAGGGGGTCAGCAAAGCCACCAAACGGTCAAAAACGGGGTCCGTCATCCGGAGAAAGTTCCTGAAATCCTCAGGATTATTCTCACGGATCTCACGGAGCAAAGGCATGTGACAGAACTGGTCACGCTGAAGCAACCAATTCTTGGTCCATGAACTCCTCCTCGCCCTGTTCATGGACTGGTCTTGGGCTGAAGAATAAACTACAGCACCAAGCACATACAATGCACGAGCTCTACGACGAGTACGTACAGGTAACATGGCTTCAAAACGGTCGGCTGGTCAGAACGCACTAAACAGAACGCACTGAAGAACAGCAAGGCCTGTGAAGAACGACCTGAAAATCAGGAACGAGCGGCCAATAAAACAAAGATTTCTCAATGCCAACTGACCAAACGCACTGAAAAGCAGATACAAACCTCACAAGCACAGACTGAACAACAGTTAAAACGAACTGAAAAATACGAGTCTCACAAGCACGAATCGTCTCTCACCAAACTTCTACTAACACGAGATAAACACGAGATTAGCAGAAGGAGCCCAAAGGGTGTCGTACGGGCTATTGAACTTCCGTTTTATAATCTCGTCGGACTTGGTGTACGTCACAGCGTACTAAGCTGGCGTACTTTTGTGTGGTCGTGTGTGGGCAAGTCCGTTCGTAAGAAAGTCTGCCCCAAGTCCGCCGAAGGTACGCCGGAAGTATGTCGGACAGGCTGTCCGACTTTTGTAGCTGCAAAGTCCGACCGTGTGTACGCGGCATAAGAAACACAATGTTCACTCAGCCTGTTCTCCACCACAAGCATTGTGTACAGCAGTGGTTCTCAACCTCAGTCCTCAAGTACCCCCAACGGGCCATGTTTTGGGAACTTCCCTTAGATAAATTAGCTTTTATGCCACGTACACAGAGGCGGACTTTTCGACCGGACTGGTCCGACGGACTTTTGACGGACTTTTGACGAACTTCCGACGGACTTTTGAACGAACGGACTTGCCTACACATGATCACACCAAAGTCCGACTGATTCGTACGTAATGACGTACACCGGACTAAAATAAGGAAGTTGATAGCCAGTAGCCAATAGCTGCCCTAGCGTGGGTTTTCGTCCGTCGGACTAGCATACAGACGAGCAGATTTTTCGTCCGGACTCGAGTCCGTCGGACAAATTTGAAACATGTTCCAAATCTAAAGTCTGTCAGATTTTTTACAGAAAAAGTCCGCTGGAGGTCCGATGGAGCCCACACACGGTTGGATTGTCCGCCGGATTCGGTCCGTCGGACCAGTCTGGTCGAAAAGTCTGCCCGTGTGTACACGGCATCATCAATACCTTGTCATTGATATTGATTTAACCACCTGGCATCCGCGCTATGGCCGAACGACGGCCACAGCGTGGACCTGAATTCCCGGGAGGCCTCCCCTGTGCACACGCTCTGCCGAGCGCGCCATGCAGGGCGCGCGTCGAGCGTGCTGTGATCACCAAATCACTGAGACTCGGGTGATCACCGATCTAAGGAAGGGGCCAGTCCCGCCCCCTTACCATGAGATCAGCTGTCAGCCAATGACAGCTGATCACATGATGTAAAAAAAAGATCGGTAATCGTTTTTTTTTCTACTCACGCTGACAGCGTGAGTAGAAAAAAAAGCCGATCACCGGCTCAGATGTCAGGGACATCGGTCCCGAAGTGGAAGAGGCACATCTGCCTCATCAGTGCCATCTAATAGTGCCACCTAACACTGCCCACAGTGCCACCTAACAGTGCCCACAAGTGCCACCTAACAGTGCCCACAAGTGCCACCTAACAGTGCCCACAAGTGCCACCTATCAATGCCCACCAGTAGTGCCAATCAGTGCCACCTAGCAGTGCTAGCAGTGCTGCCTTTCAGTGTAACTGATCAGTCCCCATCACTGCCGCCTCATCAGCGTACATCAATGAAGGAGAAAAATTACCTGTTTTAAATTTTTTATAACAAAATATAAAAAAATTAAATTAAAAAAAAAAAAAAATTCATTTTTTTACATTTTTTTAACAAAAAGTAAAAACTGCAAATGTGATCAAATACCACCAAAAGAAAGCTCTATTTGTGGTGAAAAAATTATAAAAATTTCATATGGGTACAGTGTTGTATGACCGCGCAATTGTCATTCAAAGTGCGTCAGCGCTGAAAGCTGAAAATTGGTCTGGATAGGAGGGGGGTTTAAGTGCCCAGTAAGCAAGTGGTTAAAGCAGCTGTGCAAAGTAAAGGAAAAACTGAAAACATGGCCCGTTGGGGGTACTTGAGGACTGAGAACCACTGGTGTAGATGCATTGACACGCCTTTCTAAATGAGTGACACCTCAATGCAGCTACACAATGCACCGCTACACAGTGCCTGGGGTGAAGATGAAAACTCCCTCCCCTCCCAGCACCCCACCACTTCCCCCATCAGACACCCCAAATTCCCCTTCCCCCTAGGAAACACCACTGCTGCTGGAGCTCCCAGTGTGTCCCCCCCCCCCCTCCCCTGTGCACATACAGATACTGCCCCCGGGGCACATCTTCCTTCTACCCCCCTTGTCCCAGCCCTGTAATAAAGCACATTTTTCTGTATATTGCTGCCATGGACTGGTGTGAACGGACCCCTTAAGCCCTGGCATATACTTGCAGTAATTCACAGTAAACAGCATTACAACAACGCATACTTCCTTCTGCAATGCACCCTAATGCCCAACCCCAATGAACCCCAATGAGCCAGCATTTTACCGCACTACAATGTGAACCATCTATGCACTGAATAAAATGTAGATTCATTACGGTACATCGGCAGCCCATTTAAAATGCTTACTGCAATGCATGATTGATAACGCATTGGATTTCTTCCATGGTGTTTCAAAAAATATCATTCCATTTTTCGTCTTGTGGGATACACATAGTTGTTTTATTGACTTGCATAGTTCTTGGATTGGATTTAAAAACTCCACTTCCATGAAAAATAATATACCATATACAATATAGACACACAGTGTCCTTGGTGATTGAGTAGGGGATACTATGTAGCCCCCTACTCATTCACATAGGAGGGAGGCCGGGATCTGGGGAACCCCTTATTAAAGGGGGCTTTCAGATTCCGATAAGCCCCCCCACCCGCAGACCCCCACAACCACTGGCCAGGGTTGTGGGGAAGAGGCCCTTGTCCCCATGAACATGGCACCCTCCCCATGATGAGGGCATGTGGCCTGGTATGATTCAGGATAGGGGGAGGGGGGTGCGCTTGCATGCCAGGCTGCATGTTCAGATAATGGCGGAAAAACGCATCAACTGTAGCATCATAGATGTGAACCTAGGGTTAAAATGCATCCAGAACACATTTAATATAATTCTCATGTATTCTAATGGCCCTCGTTCACACCAGTGCAGTCACTTCCAGTGCTTTCAACACAAGCACATCCTGCTGCAGTTTTTTTTTTATCCCAAACGCATTAAAATGTGTGTAAATGTTTGTAAACACGCCAGAATGCACATAAGAAACCTTTGTCCTAAGATTTTTCAAGAGTCAAAATAAAAAAAAAGAGAACAAAATGCACTGGAACACATTAAAAGCACCTCAAAAACACATTTAGGCTCCTTTTACACTTCTGCGACTTGGGATCCATCTTGTGAGACCCCCCCAAGTGTCAGGACATGTGAAATTCAATGTAAGTGTCTTTCCTACGGATACTACTAAAGTCGCTGCGACTTCAGAAAAGGTTCCTGTGCTACTTTGGTCTGACTTTTGATGCGACTTTGGTCCAGAGATTGTAAAGTCTGATCGAAGTCGCACCAAAAGTCGCATCAAAGTCGCCCTGTAGAGTCACAATACAAGTCGTGCGACTTTGTCGTCTCTAACGGAGTGCTGAAATGGGGAGGAGGGGGGGGGGGGTGAGCCGGTGCTCAGTCTGCACAGGACACGGGGATACAACAGAACAACAACAGGTAGGAATCTGCTACATGTATGTTATGTTGAAAAAGAATAAATACACACAGTACAGAAAAGGAAAATAATTCAATAAAACTTGTCATTCCAGTACATTAAATTATATAGACAATTACAATTTACAGCTAAACCCTAATATTAACCCCTAATCCTAACCCTAATATCAACCCCTAAACCTAACCCCTAGTCCTAATATAAACCCCCAACCCTAATTTTAACCCCTAATCCTAACCCCTAGTCCTAATATAAACCCCTAACCCTAATATAAACCCCCAACCCTAATATCAACCCCTAATCCTAACCCATAGTCCTAATATTACCCCTAATCCTAACCCCTAACCCTAATTTTAACCCTTAACCCTAATATTAACCCCTAATCCTAACCTCTAACCCTAATATTAACCCCTAATCCTAATATAAACCCCCAACCCTAATTTTAACCCCTAATCCTAACCCCTAGTGCTAATATAAACCCCTAACCCTAATATAAACCCCCAACCCTAATATCAACCCCTAATCCTAACCCCTAGTCCTAATATAAACCCCCAACCCTAATATCAACCCCTAATCCTAACCCATAGTCCTAATATTACCCCTAATCCTAACCCCTAGTCCTAATATTAACCCTTAACCCTAATATTAACCCCTAATCCTAACCTCTAACCCTAATATTAACCCCTAATCCTAATCCTAATATCAACCCCTAATCCTAACCCCTAGTCCTAATATTAACCCCTAATCCTAACCCCTAACCCTAATTTTAACCCCTAATCCTAACCTCTAACCCTAATATTAACCCCTAATTCTAACCTCTAACCCTAATATTAACCCCTAATCCTAACCCCTAGTCCTAATATTAACCCCTAATCCCAACCCCTAACCCTAATTTTAACCCCTTATCCTAACCCTTAACCCTAATATTAACCCCTAATCCTAACCCCTAACCCTAAATTGAACCCCTAATCCTAACCCCTAACCCTAATATTAACCCCCAATCCTAACCCTTAACCCTAATATTAACCCCTAATCCTAACCCCTAACCCTAAATTGAACCCCTAATCCTAACCCTTAACCCTAATATTAACCCCCAATCCTAACCCTTAACCCTAATATTAACCCCTAATCCCAACCCCTAACCCTAATTTTAACCCCTAATCCTAACCCTTAACCCTAATATTAACCCCTAATCCTAACCCCTAACCCTAAATTGAACCCCTAATCCTAACCTCTAACCCTAATATTAACCCCTAATTCTAACCTCTAACCCTAATATTAACCCCTAATCCTAACCCCTAGTCCTAATATTAACCCCTAACCCTAATATTAACCCCTAATCCCAACCCCTAACCCTAATTTTACCCCTAATCCTAACCCCTAACCCTAAATTTAACCCCTAATCCTAACCCCTAACCCTAATATTAACCCCTAATCCTAACCCCTAACCCTAATATTAACCCCTAATTCTAACCCTAATTTTAACCCCTAATCCTAACTTCTAACCCTAATATTAACCCCTAACCCTAATATTAACCCCTAATCCTAACCCTAATATCAACCCCTAAACCTAACCCCTAGTCCTAATATAAACCCCCAACCCTAATTTTAACCCCTAATCCTAACCCCTAGTCCTAATATAAACCCCTAACCCTAATATAAACCCCCAACCCTAATATTAACCCTTAATCCTAACCCTAATATCAACCCCTAATCCTAACCCATAGTCCTAATATTACCCCTAATCCTAACCCCTAGTCCTAATATTAACCCTTAACCCTAATATTAACCCCTAATCCTAACCCCTAGTCCTAATATTAACCCCTAATCCTAACCCCTAACCCTAATTTTAACCCCTAATCCTAACCTCTAACCCTAATATTAACCCCTAATTCTAACCTCTAACCCTAATATTAACCCCTAATCCTAACCCCTAGTCCTAATATTAACCCCTAACCCTAATATTAACCCCTAATCCCAACCCCTAACCCTAATTTTAACCCCTTATCCTAACCCTTAACCCTAATATTACCCCTAATCCTAACCCCTAACCCTAAATTGAACCCCTAATCCTAACCCCTAACCCTAATATTAACCCCCAATCCTAACCCTTAACCCTAATATTAACCCCTAATCCTAACCCCTAACCCTAAATTGAACCCCTAATCCTAACCCCTAACCCTAATATTAACCCCCAATCCTAACCCTTAACCCTAATATTAACCCCTAATCCCAACCCCTAACCCTAATTTTAACCCCTAATCCTAACCCTTAACCCTAATATTAACCCCTAATCCTAACCCCTAACCCTAAATTGAACCCCTAATCCTAACCTCTAACCCTAATATTAACCCCTAATTCTAACCTCTATCCCTAATATTAACCCCTAATCCTAACCCCTAGTCCTAATATTAACCCCTAACCCTAATATTAACCCCTAATCCCAACCCCTAACCCTAATTTTACCCCTAATCCTAACCCCTAACCCTAAATTTAACCCCTAATCCTAACCCCTAACCCTAATATTAACCCCTAATCCTAACCCCTAACCCTAATATTAACCCCTAATTTTAACCCTAATTTTAACCCCTAATCCTAACTTCTAACCCTAATATTAACCCCTAACCCTAATATTAACCCCTAATCCTAACCCTAATATTAACCCTTAACTCTAATCCCTATATCAACCCCTAATCCTAACCCTAATATTAACCCCTAACCCTCATTTTAACCCCTAATCATAACCTCTAACCCTAATATTAACCCCTAACCCTAATATTAACCCCTAATCCTAACCCTAATATTAACCCTTAACTCTAATCCCTATATCAACCCCTAATCCTAACCCCTAACTCTAATATTAACCCCTAATCCTAACCTTTAACCCTAATATTAACCCCTAATCCTAACCCTAATATTAACCCCTAATTCTAACCCTAATTTTAACCCCTAATCCTAACTTCTAACCCTAATATTAACCCCTAATCCTAACCCCTAGTCCTAATATTAACCCCTAACCCTAATATTAACCCCTAATCCTAACCCCTGGTCCTAATATTAACCCCTAACCCTAATATCAATCCCTAATCCTAACCCCTAACATGAACCCTTAACCGTAATCCTAACCGCTAACCCTAATATTAACCTCTAACCTAACAAAACAAATAAATAATAATAATAAGTAAATAAATAATAATAAAATTAATTAAATAATTAACCCTTAACGCTATCCCTTTAACTCCTAACCCCGTACAAAAAAATAAGTTAAAAAATAAATAAATCATAATAATTAAATAATAAATAAAAGTGCATGAAAAACTGAAAAAACGTAGCAACAAATGATGAAACAGATGACATTTTTCTCTATTGGCTATTAAAACCTGCTGTACAAAAATACTCAAAAACGCCCATACAAACGCCTGAAAAAATGCCAGGAAAAAACTTTTAAAAACACAAGCGCTTCAGGCTTTTTTGTTTAGCCAATAGAAAGCACTAGAGGGAGAAGATTAGGGGTGGAGAGCTGCTGTTTGAGCAGAAAACGCGCAACAAAACACTTAACCCCTAACTTTAATATTAACCCCTAATCCTAATCTTAAACTCTAATCCTATACCTAATATTAACACTTAATCCCAAACCCTAATCCTACCCCTAACCCTAATATTAATCCCTAATCCTGAACCCCAATTCTATTCCCCAACCCCAATCCTAACCCCTAACCCTAATAATAACCCCTAATCCCAAACCCTAATCCTAACCCCTAATCCTAACCCCTAACCTTATTATTAACCCTTAATCTTAACCCTAATATTAACCCCTAATCCTAATCTTAACCCTAATATTAACCCCTAACCCTAATCTTAACCCTAATCTTAACCCCTAATCCTAACCTAAAAAAATAAACAAATACAGTTATAATAATAATAAGTAAATAAATAATAATAAAATAAATAAATATAATAACCCCTAACCCAGGGGTCTCAAAGTACCGGCCCGTGGGTCATTTATGGCCCAAAGACCGGTTACAAAGGTCCCGCAGGACTGGTTCACCATGATCAGGGTCGGACTGGTCTACAGGGATACTGGGGAATTTCCCGGTAGGCCTCCTGCCCTGGGGCCACTTTGAGCTGTGGCTGCAGCGGCAGGGCCGATCCTGGGTGGGTGCACAGAGTGCAATGCGCCCAGGCACCACAAGCTGAGGCAGATTGGGGAAGCGCCAAAGTGCCAGAGTGCTCCCCTCCCTCCTCCTCCTCTTGTGTACGTCACGCACAGCGGCGATCTCCCGCTGTGTCACAGAGCTTGGGTCTGAATTGTTCTGTCTGTGATAGGCGGCACACTGATCCAATGCCATGAAGTTGAATCAGTCTGACATGTATCATGGGAGCCGGTCTAGGAGGCGGGACTTTGTTACAGTGGTTGCCCTGGCAATTCAAATCCAAGCTCTGTGGCACAGTGGGAGATCGCCGCTCTGTGTGATCCAGGCTGCATTTGATGGGCACTGATAAGGCTGCAGTGACTGGTAGCAAGCAGTAACTACCACTGTACATACAGTATCTGACAAAAGTGAGTACACCCCTCACATTTTTGTAAATATTTTATTCTATCTTTTCATGTGACAACACTGAAGAAATGACACTTTGCTACAATGTAAAGTAGTGAGTGTACAGCTTGTATAACAGTGTAAATTTGCTGTCCCCTCAAAATAACTCAACACACAGCCATTAATATCTAAACCGCTGGCAACAAAAGTCAGTACACCCCTAAGTGAAAATCTCCAAATTGAGCAAAAGTGTCAATATTTTGTGTGACCACCATTATTTTCCAGCACTGCCTTAACCCTCTTGGGCATGGAGGTCACCAGAGCTTCACAGGTTGTCACTGGAGTCCTCTTCCCCTCCTCCATGACGACATCACGGTCAGGGAGCTGGTGGATGTTAGAGACCTTGCGCTCCTCCACCTTCCGTTTGAAGATGCCCCACAGATGCTCAATAGGGTTTAGGTCTGGAGACATGCTTGGCCAGTCCATCACCTTTACCCTCAGCTTCTTTAGCAAGGCAGTGGTGGTCTTGGAGGTGTGTTTGGGGTTGTTATCATGTTGGAATACTGCCCTGCGGCCCAGTCTCTGAAGGGAGGGGATCATGCTCTGCTTCAGTATGTCACAGTACATGTTGGCATTCATGGTTCCCTCAATGATCTGTAGCTCCCCAGTGCCGGCAGCACTCATGCAGCCCCAGATCATGACACTCCCACCACCATGCTTGACTGTAGACAAGACACACTTGTCTTTGTCCTCCTCACCTAGTTGCCCCCACACACGCTTGTCACCATCTGAACCAAATAAGTTTATCTTGGTCTCATCAGACCACAGGACATGGTTCCAGTAATCCATGTCCTTAGTCTGCTTGTCTTCAGCAAACTGTTTGTGGACTTTCTTGTGCATCATCTTTAGAAGAATCTTCCTTCTGGGACGACAGCCATGCAGACCAATATGATGCAGTGTGCCGCGTATGGTCTGAGCACTGACAGGCTGACCCCCCACCCCTACAACCTCTGCAGCAATGCTGGCAGCACTCATATGTCTATTTCCCAAAGACAACCTCTGGATATGACGCTGAGCACGTGACCTCAACTTCTTTGGTGGACCATGGTAAGGCTTGTTCTGAGTGGAACCTGTCCTGTTATACCGCTGTATGGTCTTGGCCACCGTACTGCAACTCAGTTTCAGGGTCTTGGCAATCTTCTTATAGCCTAGGCCATCTTTATGTAGAGCAACAATTCTTTTTTTCAGATCCTCAGAAAGTGCCATGAGGTGCCATGTTGAACTTCCAGTGACCAGTATGAGAGAGTGAGAGTGATAACACCAAATTTAACACACCTGCTCCCCATTCACACCCGAGACCTTGTAACACTAACGAGTCACATGACACCGGGGAGGGAAAATGGATAATTGGGCCCAATTTGGACATTTTCACTTAGGGGTGTACTGACTTTTTGTTGCCAGCGGTTTAGACATTAATGGCTGTGTGTTGAGTTATTTTGAGGGGACAGCAAATTTACACTGTTATACAAGCTGTACACTCACTACTTTACATTGTAGACAAGTGTCATTTCTTCAGTGTTGTCACATGAAAAGACAGAAGAAAAGATTTACAAAAATGTGAGGGGTGTACTCACGTTTGTGAGATACTGTATACGAGACTGTCTGTATATATGTATTAAATACACTGCAGCTAACTGAATAACCTGCCTGCTCAATCTAAATGAGACTCTCTCTCCACGCCAACAACACACTACACGAGGCCGAAGTGCAGGCAGCCTGATATAGTGTGGGTCGTGGATTTAGTCCCCCTGAGCCCCTGAGCCATGATTGGTGAAAGGCACCCTGCCTTTGGCCAATTATGGCTCTCTTAGCTGAGGGCGCTGTGATTGGCCAAAGCATGCAGGTCATGATGCATGCTCTGGCCAATCACCATACAGCAATGCACTGCACTCTCGCAGTGCATTATGGGCCATTACGCACCGCTCAAATTTGGCGCGAACGGCCCATAATGTTCGGTTTTCTACGAACAGGGAAACAGCCAATGTTCCAATCGAACTCATGTTCGACACGAACAGAAAGCTCATCCCTAGTAACGAATGCCCTATCAAAATGAATGAAACATAATGAATACAAATGCATATGAAGTTACGAATCATGCAAAGTATCGAATGCCGCATCTAAATGAATGGAATGTAATGAATGCAAATGATCCGAAGTAACGAATGATCCGAAGTAACGAATGCCGCATCTAAACGAATGGAACGTAATGGATACGAATGCGTCTGAATTTACGAATCATCCGAAGTATCGAATGCCGCATTTAAATGAATGGAATGTAACGAATACGAATGATCCAAAGTAACGAATGCCGCATCTAAACGAATGAAACATAATGAATACGAATGTGTCCGAAGTATCGAATCATCCAAAGTATCGAATGATCCAAAGTAACGAGTGCCGATTCTAAACGAATAGAATGTAATGAAAACGAATGCGTCCGAAGTTACGAATCATCCGAAGTATCGAATGCCGCATTTAAATGAATGGAATGTAACGAATTACGAATGATCTAAAGTATCGAATGCCCTATCTAAACGAATGAAACATAATAAATATGAATGCATCCGAAGTATCGAATGATCCAAAGTAACGAATGCCGCATCTAAACGAATAGAACGTAATGAAAACGAATGCGTCCGAAGTTACGAATCATCCGAAGTATCGAACGCTACATTTAAATGAATGGAATGTAACGAATACGAGTGATCCGAAGTAACGAATGCCGCTTCTAAACGAATGGAACGCAATGAATACGAATGCGTCCGAAGTTGCGTATCATCCGAAGTATCGAATGCCGCATCTAAACGAATGGAATGTAACAAATACGAATGATCCGAAGTAACGAATGTCTTATCTAAATGAATGAAACATAATGAATACGAATCATCCAAAGTATCGAATGCTGCATTTAAATGAATGTAATGTAATGAATGCGAATGATTCCAAGTAACAAATGCCCTATCTAAATGAATGAAACATAATGAATACGAATGCATCCGAAGTATCGAATGATCCAAAGTAACGAATGCCGCATCTAAACCAATAGAACGTAATGAAAACGAATGCGTCCGAAGTTACGAATCACCTGAAGTATCGAATGCTGCATCTAAATGAATGGAATGTAACGAATACGAATGATCCGAAGTAACGAATGCCCTATCTAAACGAATGAAACATAATGAATACGAATGCGTCTGAAGTTACGAATCAGCCGAAGTATCGAACGCCACATTTAAATGAATGGAATGTAATGAATTTGAATGATCCAAAGTAACGAATGCCGCTTCTAAACGAATGGAACGCAATGAATACGAATGCGTCCGAAGTTGCGTATCATCCGAAGTATTGAATGCCGCATCTAAACGAATGGAATGTAGCGAATACGAGTGAACCAAAGTAACGAATGCCGCATCTAAACCAATAGAACGTAATGAAAACGAATGCGTCCGAAGTTACGAATCACCTGAAGTATCGAATGCTGCATCTAAATGAATGGAATGTAACGAATACGAATGATCCGAAGTAACGAATGCCGCTTCTAAACGAATGGAACGCAATGAATACGAATGCGTCCGAAGTTGCGTATCATCCGAAGTATTGAATGCCGCATCTAAACGAATGGAATGTAGCGAATACGAGTGAACCAAAGTAACGAATGCCGCATCTAAACCAATAGAACGTAATGAAAACGAATGCGTCCGAAGTTACGAATCACCTGAAGTATCGAATGCTGCATCTAAATGAATGGAATGTAACGAATACGAATGATCCGAAGTAACGAATGCCCTATCTAAACGAATGAAACATAATGAATATGAATGCGTCTGAAGTTACGAATCATCCGAAGTATCGAACGCCACATTTAAATGAATGGAATGTAATGAATAAGAATGATCCAAAGTAACGAACGCCGCATCTTAACGAATAGAAGGGAACGAATACGAATGCGTCTGAAGTTACGAATGATCCAATGTAACGATTGGCGGTCATAACGAATGATCTGATAAATGAAAAAAAAATACAAAAAACGAATGCAATAAAAAGGAAAGGAATGTCTCGGTAGTGCACACATTAATGCGCTCCCAACATGCACGGTGGGGTGTTTTAGACACCCGTGGGAATGAGCCCTCATGTACCATCACATGCATTTTTTTGTACAGTCAGCGCAGATCTGCGTATTTTATGACTTCCATGTGCAGAAAGGAGTGAAGTTCTTCTTGTGATTTGGATATCTGGAACGTATCATTTGATGCAGGAGGACTGCGAGGAATCCGAATGTATCATTGGTGAAGTCTTTGATGTGTCGGAGGAAAGTATCTTCTTTTTATCTTCCTGCCTGTGAAATGCTGAGATGGTGTGAATGCAGAACGCAGGGCGTACAGAGAGGGACACCCCCCCCTCCCCCCCAGGAGGTGGGAGCAATTCTTGTCAGCTGAGAAGAGGATAGGATCAGCACAAGTCCTTCTATCCCAGAGCATGCCATGGGGTGGGTCAGAGAATCATCCGTCTGCTTACAAGTGAAGGCAGACCAGCAAGGTGAGTGAGATGACATCTACGTCTGCGAGTCGCGTTGGGGGGGCTCCCAGGTGGGCTGTACAAGGTGGACCGGGGGGGGATGGGGGGGGGGATCCAGGAAAATAAAAGTCCCAGGCGGAGGACGTGTGTCCAGTCCCATGCTGATTATTTTATCTGGGCTGCCTTCCACCCTCCGGATCATGGACGCACAGCTGGAATATTCGTAGGAATTTACAGAAGGTGTGCGCGGATCGTCACTTTCACCCAAAGGGAATTCCTGCCAGTCGTAGCTCTGGGCGCTCCTCCTGCATGTCTGTGCACTTTCCCTGCACCGTGGGGGTGCTCCGAAGATATTGGGGAAGAGTTGCCCCCCCCCCCTCCCCGGAGGGCAGCTGACTGACAGGCGGCGTTAACCCCTTACCAGCCCAGAGCACAGCCTTGCCTTCCACCAAGGGTTAAGTCCCGTCACCATGTGTGGATGTCGGCAAATATTTGCCGATGAATGCATCAATCCCTCCGCTCTGAACCTTGGATTGTGTACGCTGTATTGTCCGCTCACATGAGCGCATTGTGGCGGGGCGGGAGGATCGATCGTCCCCTTAACAGCTTCGCTACTGCACAGGTCAGCACTTGACGGGGAGTAGTTGGTGTTGTACAACCGTCTACCAGCCGGGACCTTCCACCTGGGGGGGCTCATCAAGATGGGACTTATTCCAGGTCTAGATCGCTTCCAGTCGTATGAGTGCGTCCGCAACAACGTAGCTCCGTCATTGATACTTTGGGGTCGTGATTTACTAAAACTGAAAAAAAAAATATAAAATCTGGTGCAGCTCTGCATAGAAACCAATCACCTTCCAGATTTTTTTTTTTTTTTCAAAGCTTGATTGAACAATCTGAAGTTGGAAGATGATTGGTTACCATGCACAGCTGCACCAGATTTTGAACTCTCCAGTTTTATAAAATTAATCGCTTTGTTTTATTTTTACAACAGTTACATTTTTCAGGATGAGCTTTGGGGCGGCGGGGGGGGGGGGGTCCACCTCCTCCCCCTCCTTCTTCTTCTTCTATATCCAATCCTCTGTACACATATATGTGATTTTTTTCATCAGCTGTAGGGGCCAGATTTAGACCTTGGGGGGCCCGGGGCACTTCAGGTGGGGGGGGGGGGGCTCATACACGGAGCTGGTTTACATTCTCAATGACAGTCACCTATTTTTTTAAATCCATGACATAACGTCATTCTGAGGTCATGCGTGCACACACACACACGTGCAGTCATAACGCTCTATTTGTGGCTCGCTTGAGCTGCCAAAATTTGTTTTTTTAAAACGATATCATATACCAGTCCAAAAACTTTTACAGATGGTGGGCGGCAAAATATTACTTCCCAAGATACATTTAATAAAAGAAAGTAATTTTTTTATTAGTATATGTATTATATTATTTTCTTAGTATATATTGTAGATTATTTTATTAGTATATATTTTATATTATTATAATATTATAAACTTTAGATTATTTTATTAGTATATATTTTAGATTATTTTATAAGTATTTTATACTATTTTATTAAATATTTATTGTTTATTATTTTATACAATTTTTTATATTGTTTTCTATTATTTTTGTATAGAAAATCATTTTTTATTACTATATATTTAATATTATTTTATTATTATATTTATTAGTATATATTTAATATATTTTTATTATTATTATTTATTGTTTATTATTTTATACAATTTTTTATATTGTTTTCTATTATTTTTGTATAGAAAATCATTTTTTATTACTATATATATATTTAATATTATTTTATTATTATATTTATTAGTATATATTTAATATATTTTTATTATTATTTTTTTTTTTTTTACAGAAAATTTTTATTAAACAAATCAGCATTACAATACAAAAAATTAGTACAGTCATTGTGGTAATAATAATGATAAAAAGATCTATCTTCAACCGATAGCCACTATTTATCAGCTATTCCAGTGGTGTAAGTGTCAGAAGTTTCGCTTAACAATACTCCTATGGCATTACATCCTTATAAATTCTTAGATAGTATAAAGTAAATACCCAATATTCACTTAAACCTGGTGGGGACAGCGGGGAGGGGGGGGGGAAGGAAAAGGGGGGGGGGGCAGGAAGGAAGGGGAACTGGCATAAAAAGAATAGACCTGAAAAATAGGATGTCCTCTACTGTGCTTCACATCCTAATTATGGGGTAGGGGGTTCAGGGTCCCCGGAGGCGTCCACCCAGGAGGACCAAATTTTATCGAACTTCCCCGGGCATTGCCTACATTCATACGTCAATCTATATAGGGGGATTTTTTATTACTATATATTTAATATTATTTCATTATTATATTTATTAGTATATATTTAATATATTTTTATTATTATTTCTTTTAATTATTTTATACAATTTTTTATATTGTTTTCTATTTTTTTGTATAGAAAGTAATTTTTTATTACTATATATTTAATATTATTTTATTATTATATTTATTAGTATATATTTAATATATTTTTATTATTATTTCTTTTAATTATTTTATACATTTTTTATATTATTTTTGTATTGAAAGTATTTTTTTATTACTATATAATTAATATAATATTTATATTATATTTATTAGTATATATTTAATCTGATTATTATTTTATTATTTTATACAATTTTTTTTATATTGTTTTATATTATTTTTGTATAGAAAGTAATTTTTTATTACTATATATTTAATGTTATTTTATCATTATGTTTATTAGTATATATCTAATATTATTTTATTATTATTATTAGAATTTTTTTATTATTTTATACTATTTTTGTATAGCGGGGGGGGGGTCCTTCTGTTGGGAGGCCCAGGGCAGTTGTCCCTTTTTGCCCTCCTATAACTCCTGCACTGGTCAGGTTCACTACGGCGTCGTTTCCTAAGGTGCCTGTTTACACAATGCAACTCTTTTTTTTTTTTTTTTTTTTAAATGCCTCCTTTGGTCCAATGTTGGCCAATAACATTGTATTAAAAATGCACGTGCGTGTGTTTTATGTACTTTTTTGATAAGCTTCTGCTACAACAACAAGACAGCAGATAATGCTTATCATTGGCCAAAACAAAAATGCGCGAAGCATAAAAACACATAAAAGAAATGCAACAAAAAAATGTACAAAAAATGCGTGAAAACTACAGAGTCTTGGCTGTGAGTACTGCTTGGACCGAGGTGACCGAAACGGTAGACCCCTCGCAGCTCGCCTTGAAATATTAACTGTTGCACATGAAGAACTATAGAGTATCACAGACAGAATTCAGCGATGAGATTACGATCTGTAAAATATAAAAGTTGTAGAGAAAGCGGCGGGTGGGAGTTTTTTAAACTTGAGACCCTTCGCTGATGAAGGAACTCATAATTCTGATTATGTCCTCCTCGTATTTGATGATTAGTTCCAAGTTCGGCTATCATTCCTCATATTTAACCACCAGCTCCATGGTGATTCATAAAACAATTGTGTTGGAGGAGGGAAGGTGTTTACTACACTCGGGACCTGTAGAAATAAAAAAAAAAAAAGACACCAAACAGGAATTTGTGAGATTACCTCTCAGCTATTCCTGCAACTCGTAGGCAGAGAATCATATTACTAGGTGAAGGTTAACAATTTCGGAGTGAAGCTACAGTAAATTGTCTCGGCTTGTCTCAGGCGTGACAGTGCGGCAAACCCTCTGCTGAAATCAGAAGTGTCTCCATGTAAACTCTCCTCTCGTTTAAGGGGGTCTACAGGCAGTTTTGGATGGAGCTGGGAAATATTATTGTCATCCGTGTCGAGTCAACCCTTGACCTGTACTGGTGACCACTGTCAAAGAGAAAGAAAGTGTAGGGGGACTCTAAGAGTAGTCACCAGAAGAAGAGGTGAGGGAAAACTGTTGATGGTGACACCTGTTCTGGTGACAACTGTCACTGGGATGTAAAAGATAGGGAGAAAACTAAATTTTGAGATGACATCAGAACAGGAATAGAAAAGCCACCAAAACAGGAATAGAGAAGCCACAAGAACAGGAAGGGAAGCCACAAGAACAGGAAGAGAATCCACCAGAAGAGGGTAAGAGAAGCCACCAAAACAGGATTCGAGAAGCCACCAAAACAGGGTTAGAGAAGCCACCAAAACAGCAAGGGAGGCAACCAGAACAGGAAGAGAAGCCACCAGAACAGGAAAAGAGAAGCCACCAAAACAGGAATAGGAATAGAGAAGCCACCAGAACAGGAATAGAGAAGCCACCAGAACAGGAATAGAGAAGCCACGTAAACAGGGATAGATAAGCCACCAGAACAGGAATAGAGAAGCCACCAGAACAGGAATAGGAATAGAAAAGCCACCAGAAAAGGAATAGAGAAGCCACCAGAACAGGGATAGAGAAGCCACCAGAACAGGAATAGGAATAGAAAAGCCACCAGAACAGGAATAGAGAAGCCACCAGAACAGGAATAGGAATAGAAAAGCCACCAGAACAGGAATAGAGGAGCCACCTGAACAGGAATAGAGAAGCCACCAGAACAGGGATAGAGAAGCCACTAGAACAGGAATAGAGAAGCCACCAGAATCGGAATAGGAATAGAAAAGCCACCAGAAAAGGAATAGAGAAGCCACCAGAACAGGGATAGAGAAGCCACCAGAACAGGAATAGGAATAGAAAAGCCACCAGAACAGGAATAGAAAAGCCACCAGAAAAGGAATAGAGAAGCCACCAGAAAAGGAATAGAGAAGCCACCAGAACAGGGATAGAGAAGCCACCAGAACAGGAATAGGAATAGAAAAGCCACCAGAACAGGAATAGAGAAGCCACCAGAACAGGAATAGAGAAGCCACCAGAACAGGAATAGGAATAGAAAAGCCACCAGAACAGGAATAGAGGAGCCACCTGAACAGGAATAGAGAAGCCACCAGAACAGGGATAGAGAAGCCACTAGAACAGGAATAGAGAAGCCACCAGAACAGGAATAGGAATAGAAAAGCCACCAGAAAAGGAATAGAGAAGCCACCAGAACAGGGATAGAGAAGCCACCAGAACAGGAATAGGAATAGAAAAGCCACCAAAAGAAGGAATAGGGATGCCACCAGAACAGGGATAGGGAAGCCATCAGAACAGGAAGAGAAGCCACCAGAGCAGGAAGAGAAGCCACCAGAAGAGAAATAGAAAAGCAATCTCCCAATAGGGACACCTCTTCTGGTGACAACTGTCCAAGAGGGGAATCCCCCTCTCTTTGTAGAGCTTCCCTCTAACTTCCTGCAGTGTCTCTGGGACAGTAAGTGATGGGAAATGTCCCCATGTACATAGACAGTTAAAAATAACCCAACAAGGATTTTAACCTTTGCCTACTGTATCCAAAACAAGCTGACCATACACATAATGGGGTTGATTTTACTAAAGGCAAATAGACTGTGCACTTTGCAAAGCGCAGTTGCTCTCTGCAGGTGCAGTTGCTCCAGAACCTAGTAAATAAGGGGAAACTTCACTTTGCAATGAATACCCAATCACATGCAAGGTATTATTTTTTTATTTAAACTGCATTTTTGCTTGCACATGATTGGATGATGGAAGTCAACAAAGCTTCTGCTCATTTACTAAGCTCTGAAGAAACTGCGCTTGCAAAGTTCACAGTCTATTTGCCTTTAGCAAATCAACCCCCATTGATTCATGATTGATGAAGGTACAGTTAGAAAATCTATGATGGCGAACATAAAATACAACCTATCAGAAATTAGCTATTGAAAATGATCATTTCTTCGAACTGTTTATTGCTGGCCATGCATACTCGAATAAATGATCAATTTCTTCTCGGTCGCTTCCGATGGGAATAATTGATCTATAGTTGGAAAGTTGGAAGTTAAGATCGTAAGTTATCGATCTCATGCATGCATCTGATCGGTCGAAATGCGAGCAACTTCATGCTGATCATTGCAACATGATCAATCATTTTCTGCCTTGGCTGATCTTCTCAGTTCGATCGAATCTGATCTAAATTGAGTCAACATCAATCAAGAAGGGAAGTTATGGCTGATCTATCAACCAGTAAAATTCCACCGCAGCCAATTGATTTGCCATAGTTGAAATTGATCTAAAACCGATCGAATGTAGGGTTTGTGGTTTACAGTTCTTATATAGTATATATCCTATAGTTTGACCACTCTAAGGATTGATAGAATGATCATATTGATACATGTGGGGCGACCTTTGGATACACAAACTCTTTAATTCTTCCTGAATGGTATGATCTTTCTCACGGTGGGATATATTTTGGCACAGCATGGTGGTTTGCTACTTAGGTCACCAAGTAAAGACTCCTCCGTAGGATAATATGTCAGATAATGACATTTTATTCAGTCAAAACATTTTGGAAAGGTCTCAGATTCCCGAAAGGCTCTGCTAACAATCCTCAAATGTCATTGACAAGTACATAGAGAAGGAATCCACCCTCCCCCCCTCAGTAGTCACACACTGGGAGTCCACATTCTCTGCTGCAATCTTCAGCACTTTGGTTCAGCCTCAGAAGCGAGGGTGTTATGATGTCATGTCAAGCAATGGTGTTATGGTGTATTGTCGAGCGATGGTGTCATGTTGGGTTCTGTAGGCTACTGTAAGCAATTACTGCTCGGATTTCACCGCTGTAATGGAGAAAGGTCTTTCGTGTTGAGTCAGTAGCGGATTTCCACCTTGGTGATGGGATATTATGACATAATGAGCACACATAAAAGGTTGCATGTTGCCCAAAGTAACTCATTAAAAAAAATTGGCCATCATTTCTTTTCGCAACAAAGAAAAAGTTTTTGGTAAAAAAAAAAAAAAACTTTTGTCAGCAACATTTTTTGAATATATTGGCAGGTTATGTGATGGATATCTGTAGATATGACAGGTACTCTTTATTGGCGGAGGAAGTGATGATTGTAGCCAAAGGTTAGACATGCTGGAAGAATCTAGATGTCACTGCTCTCTAGATGCAAAGTAGAGCACAAAGTGACATTTGCATATTAATTAAAAAAACAAAATGTATGGCCATCTGTAAGGATCCTCCTGTGTAATACAAAACCCTCTACATTTATAAATGTATATTTAGTATCGAAAAAATGACCTAAAATCAAAAATGCAAAACACGGCCATGGCCTTTTTATGAGTTGAACATTTGAATAGTTCTCTGGTCACCTCTTCTTCTATGGAAATGTTTCTTTTCATGCAAGACAATGCGAGTATTTCATTTCCATGTCCTGCGTTCGGCGCTTTTGTTTCTGCCATTGGTAGTTCAAGAAGTGGATTTGCATGGTCAGACCATGGCACTTTCCATCTCTTTCCGCCGTGTTGATAGAAAAAGACTTGTGTCCTTTGATAATGTTGTGTAGGGGGCCAAGAGCAGTGCCTTACCCTCAACCCTTTGGTAGCATCACCATGGTGGCAATTTAAAACTTGATTTTCTGTTACTGAGATGACATTTGTGTTACATGAAGCTGTGTGGTCATGGTAGGTACACAACTAGTGTGGTAAGTTATCAAAAGACACAACTTTAAAATCTGATCTACCTTGTTATTTCAGACTATTGGTCGAGAATATAAACATAGGACACTATATCAGAACTTCCAAATAGAATCACTTCATGGGGCAGAATAATGCTCCTGACCTTCTCTCTACCATTCCAACCCTGGGATATCGCACCTCCAACATGACCATCCATAAGCTAGAAAACACTCTGCTCTTGACCTTCTCTCTATTATTCTGAGTACATCCCAACATCGGGATATCACATCATCCAACATGACCCTCCATAAGGTAGGAAATACTTTGCTCCTGACTTTCTCTCTAGCTTTCTGAGTACATTCCAACACTAGGATATCACACCATCTAACATGACCTTCCATACGGTAGAAAATACTATGTTCCTAACCTCCTCTCTACTTTTGTGACTACACCCACCACTAGGATATCACATTTTCCAAAGTGACTATCCATAAAGTAGAAAATACTCTGCTTATGACCTTCTCTCTACCTTTCTGATTACACCCACTACTGGGATATCACATCGTCCATGACTTTCCATACAGTAGAAAATACTCTGGTTCTGACCTTCTCTCTACCTTTCCGAGTACATTCCAAAAATGGGATATCACATCCTCTAATCTTTTGTAGGGTCTTGTTTGAGGGTGTGTTATTTTCTGGTCTTGGGCGTAATCAGAAAGGAAGAAAAATGGTCAAGAGCATGAAATGTTCTACCTTATGGAGGGTCATGTTGGAGGATGTGATTACCCCTGTGTTGGAATGTACTCAGAAAGTTAGAAAAAAGGTCAGGAGCAGAGTATTTTCTACCTTATGGAGGGTCATGTTGGATGGTGTGATATCCCGTGTTGGAATGTACTCAGAAAGGTGAAGGGAGAAGGTCAGGAGCAGAGTATTTTCTACCCTATGGAGGGTCAAATGTAAGGTGGGAAATCCTGGTGGTAACTTTAAGTGTAGTCAGAAAGGTAGAGAGAAAGTCAGGAGCAGAGTATTTTTGTATCTTATGAAGGGTCATGTTGGACAGTTCGATATCCTGGTGGTGGGTATAATGAGAAGAGTAGAGAGAAGGTCAGGAGCAGAGTATTTTCTACCCTATGGAGGGCTATATTGAAGGTGGGATATCCTGGTGGTGGGTGCAATCAGAAAGGTAGAGAGAAGGTCAGGAGCAGAGTATTTTCTATCTTATAGAGGGTCATGATGAAGGGAGTGATATCCAGGTGGTGGGTATACTGAGAAGGGTAGAGAGAATGTCAGGAGCAGAGTACTTTCTATCTTATAAAGGGTCATGTTGTAGGTGGGATATCCTGGTGGTGGGTATAATGATAAAGGAAGAGAGGTCAGGAGCAGAGTATTTTCTACCTTATGGATGATCCACTATACCATGCCTAAATCACAAGATTTATGTTTGCAGAAATAATTTTAAACAGGAATTTTGAGCATGCAAACTTTCTGATAGTCTGCAGTCCAGAAACTTGAGGTATCCAGTAATAACATGGTTAATTCAAGCAGGATTTACAAGATGTTGCCCGCCAAGGTCCTGCGTCATTTTACTGACCCTGGAGAGCAGCCTATTACTCAATCAAGTCATTGTGCTTGGTCGCTCTGAGTCTATGTGACAGCGAGATGACTTGTACAATCTGTAAAGTAATAAGGAAGGATCACCCGTGATGTGTGTCAGTGGTCAGGATACACATGGATGCTACGCTATCATGCTTTACTGACGTTGTATTGTGATATTGTTTGCCAAGCCCCACCAGCCCTAATTATTTATGCCAATCAGAAGATGGAGCAGCTCCAGATCTGATTGGGCGAAAAATGTGATTGCAACGTTGATAAAGTTATGGGCAGACACTTGGGAGTTCCTAGATAAATGACATTTGCTTTGTACTTCTCTTCTTCTCCTCTCTCCCCGCAGGCACACAGTGCGTCTACTCCGAGCTCGCTGTGGTCCACCCATCATCCCTTGTCACAGTCATTCCTAACCGGTGGGCTGGACAAGTTTCGTCCCACAACAGATTATGGTGCTGTGGAACTGGATTTAAACTGGGCTCACCCCCTGGAGATGCTCAGTTTTGCCCTAGGGGACCTCACCGTCACTTTACAACACCACGGGAGGAATCAGATACAGATCTCCAACCAACTGCCGGGAAGGATTGTACACTATGGGTGTGTCTGCGGGGAGGACAAATTGAAATTGACAGAGGAACACTATCGTGAATGGAGCGCAGAAGATAAGACGTCTGCTCAACTAAACACTCGGCTCACAGCAGTTTGGGATCCACAGCAACCTGAGAGATTGTCTACTGAGAGGGGCAGCAGAGAAGACCTAATTCACGGTGAGTTCTGTTCATCTACTAAGAGTGGTGTGTGTGTGTGTTCATATAATTAATATCAAGAGGTTCTTCTAGAGCAGTCATTCTCAACCAGGGATCTTCCAGAGGCTACTAGGGGTCCCTTGAGCTGTGGCTGATGGACCTCCCATCTGATGGTGTCTGCACAGTTCCAGAGCCAATGCAAATTAGTAGAGCCAGCAACATGACACCAAAGATTTATTTAGCTGTCTGGAAGGGTGGCATTCAAATCACAAACATTCTTCCCATTAACCACCAATGTAAGGGACATCTGTCCTACTGACCCCCAATGTAAGGGACATTCTTCTCACTGATTACCAGTGTAAGGAGCATTCTTCCCACTGATCACCAATGTAAGGAACATTCTTCTCACTGATCACCAATGTAAGGAACATTCTTCTCACTGATCACCAATGTAAGGAACATTCTTCTCACTGATCACCAATGTAAGGAACATTCTTCTCACTGATCACCAATGTAAGGGGCATTCTTCTCACTGATCACCAATGTAAGGGACATTCTTCTCACTGATCACCAATGTAAGGAGCATTCTTCCCACTGACCACCAATGTAAGGAACATTCTTCTCACTGATCACCAATGTAAGGAACATTCTTCTCACTGATCACCAATGTAAGGAACATTCTTCTCACTGATCACCAATGTAAGGGACATTCTTCCCACTGATCACCAATGTAAGGAACATTCTTCTCACTGACCACCAATGTAAGGAACATTCTTCCCACTGATCACCAATGTAAGGAGCATTCTTCCCACTGATCACCAATGTAAGGGACATTCTTCCCACTGATCACCAATGTAAGGAACATTCTTCCTACTGATCACCAATGTAAGGAACATTCTTCTCACTGATCACCAATGTAAGGAACATTCTTCTCACTGATCACCAATGTAAGGAGCATTCTTCCCACTGATCACCAATGTAAGGAACATTCTTCCCACTGACCACCAATGTAAGGAACATTCTTCTCACTGATCACCAATGTAAGGAACATTCTTCTCACTGATCACCAATGTAAGGAACATTCTTCCCACTGATCACCAATGTAAGGAACATTCTTCTCACTGATCACCAATGTAAGGGACATTCTTCTCACTGATCACCAATGTAAGGAACATTCTTCTCACTGATCACCAATGTAAGGAACATTCTTCCCACTGATCACCAATGTAAAGGACATTTTTCCTACTGACTAAAGAAGAACTGATTTGGGAAGGGTTTTTGGAGACCTGAAATTTATGTGAATGGTTCCTTTGGGGTAAAAAGGTTCAGAACGGCTGTTCTAGACCAACTACAGTGTATAATCCGTCATAATCTAAATGTTTAGTGTTCACTGTAAAGTAATTTTTAGATGGGACTTTCACATTTTTACATGTTTGCAGTTCCATTCTCTAACGTTGTTATATTTATACAGATTTGTAAATTCAAAACTTTATGTGCAATTATCTGTAATACAATGCATTATGATTTTTAACATTTGTTTTTTGGGGTTTTTTTTTTGCTCTCTTCACACCAAACGAATGTTCACGCCCTTTCACTGGGTGAATTGCTATGCAATTTTTCAAGTATGTCAAGTGGTGATCGAATACCACCAAAAGAAAGCTCTATTTTTGGGAAAAAGTTATATAAATTTGGGTACAGTGCTGCATGACTGCACAATTGTCAGTTAACCACTTGCTGACCGCTGCACGCCGATATACGTCGGCACAATGGCAGCGGTGGGCAAATGGGCGTACCTGTACGTCCCCTTTAAGAGCCGGGGATAGCAGGCGTGCGAGCCCGCCACGTACAGCGTGACCGTGCCCGCGGGACCGGCGGACTCGATGTCTGCCGGTCTCCCGGCGATGGTGTCAAGGAACCTCAGAACGGGGAAGTGCTTATGTAAACAAGGCATTTCCCTGTCCTGGCTAGTGTCATAACAGAGATCACTGCTCCCTGTCATCGGGAGCGGTGATTGCTGTCATGTGACTGGAGCCCACCCCCCTCCCCCCACAGTTAGAATCACTCCCTAGGACACACTTAACCCCTTCATCTACCCCTAGTGGTTAACCTCTTCCCTGCCAGTGTCATTTACACAGTAATCAGTGCATTTTTATAGCACTGATCGCTGTATAAATGACAATGGTCCCAAAATAGTGTCAAAAGTGTCTGACATGTCTGCCATAATGTCGCAGTCCTGATAAAAATCGCAGATCGCCGCCATTACTAACAAAAAAAAAATAAAAATAAAAATGCTATAAAACTATCCCCTATTTTGTAGACGCTATAACTTTTGCGCAAACCAATCAATATACGCTTATTGCGATCTTTTTTTACCAAAAATATGTAGAAGAATACATATCGGCCTAAACTGGGGAGAAAAATAGTTTTTTCTTATATATTTTTGGGGGATATTTGTTATAGCAAAAAGTAAATGATAATGCGTTATTTTCAAAATTGTCGCTCTTTTTTTGTTTATAGCGCAAAAAATAAAAACCGCAGAGGTGATCAAATACCACCAAAAGAAAGCTCTATTTGTGGGGAAAAAAGGACATCAATTTTTTTTGGGTGCAACGTCGCACGACCGCGCAATTGTCAGTTACAGCGACGCAGTGCCGTATCGCAAAAAGTGCTCTGGTCAGGAAGGGGGTAAAATCTTCCAGGGCTGAAGTGGTCAATACGCCCCCTTTGTGTTTAGCCCAAAGTTTAGCTTTTTAAAGATTGAAAATGACTTTTGAAACAAGTTAAATCTCCGTTAAGTCTTTATAAATTGTCAGCGTTATCCGCAGAGCTGCATATGATGAAGTTGCTCCAGGGCTGGTCTTAGTTATTTGCAGGGCTGATAAATCCCAATTAAGCAGTAAAAAATAATGTAAAATAAGCAAACACACAGAACACGGCAGTCATCTAAGTATTTGTTATCAGAACTCAGCTTAGCCTGAGATCATTTTAGCAGAGCAATTCTCTTTATCCCCTTTCAGATACACCGCCGTCAGAAAAAAAACGTGAACTCTCAGGCCCATGTATGTCGAATTCCTTCAAAAAAAAAAAACCCAAGTGAATGGTTTATTCCACAACTCACAGTTCAATGACCAGAAGGGCTCCATGGATGAGAATTCTTGGCATAGCTGCTGGGTGGGAAGAAGGAATCCTCTGAACATGAATGTGATAGTACCCACAAATGGGGCTTAATAAATGAGGATGAGTGCAATTATCTGCTGTAAGCGATCCCATTAATGAACTCTCTGGGTTGGAGCCTAAACCTCGAGGGTTTGAGGTGTATGGCACTTATGTCCACAAAGTCAAGGTCAGATTCCTTTCTCATCCTGATTCTTTCTACGCACTGATATGGGACTGGCCCCCTTTTTCTGAAGGCAATTATGGAGAATATTGAAGCATTCACATTAGTCTCTGCCCAAAGGCCCTTTAAAATGAAATGTCTCCACCACACATGCCTATAGATCCAGTTATAATGCCTGTATGTTCAGGATTGTGGAATGCTACTTCAAAGCTCAGAGGAAACACACAAGCAAATGGATAACATACAAACTCTATACTTAAAATTTAATAAAAATAATTTTTCAAAAAACATACAAACTCCGTGTAGATTGTGTCTTTGGTGGTATGCAAACCCAGGACTTAGCGCTGCAAGGTAAAAACGATAATCAGTTTCGTTTTATCTATAATAGGAGTTTGCTTTATGAAATATATAGTTTTCCTTCTGTGTTAATTATATTTTAGTACTTCATCTTTCAAGTCCCAGACCTCCTAGAAACTATTGCTCTATTTTTTTAGGTTACATAGGATCTATTTTACACAAGTAGTTGTTCAAGAAGTCCTAGATGCCAGTACAAGGATGGATGAATAAAATGTCTTGTACAAAATCAATACTGAAAACCATTTCCTTCTATAGTCACCATAACCCTTAGACCTCCTAGAGTCACCACAAGACTGAACCCTTCTAGACTCTCCACAGCTGCAAGAGCTCCTGGAATCACCATAATCCTAAAACCTCCTAGAGTCACCACAGCACTAGTACCTCCTAGAGCAGTGGTTCTCAACTCCTGTCCTCAGGACCCACTAACAGGCCAGGTTTGTAAGATAACTGAAATACATCACAGATGATATCATTTGCTGCTCAGTGATTGCAGTATTCTAGTCTGCATCTCCCCAAGGTAATACTTAAAATCTGGCCTGTTGGTGGGTCCTGAGGACTGGAGTTGAGAACCACTGTCCTAGAGTCACCACAGCCCTAGGAACTCCCAGAGTAACCACAAACTCAAGATCTCCTAGGGTCTTCATAGTCCTAAGAGCTCCTTATGTCACCATAGCCCAAAGACCTCATAGAGTCACCACAAGAACCTAGAACCTCCTAGAGTAGGATGACAACATGTCCCAGATTGCCTAGCGTCATCATAACCCTAGAACCTCCTAGAGTCACCATAGCCCTAGATGCTCTTGGAGTCTCCATAACTCTCATAAGATCTCCTTAGGTCACCATAAGCCTAGAACCTCCTAGAGTCACCACAGTCCTAAGAGCTCCTTATGTCACCAATATCCAAAGACCTCATAGACTTACTATAAACCTAAGATCTCCTAGCGTTTTCATAACCTTAGAACCTTCTAGATAACCCTAGGATCTCCTATATTTTAACCAAAACCCTAATATTCCCTAGAGTCACCACATTCCTAAGATCTCCTATAGTCACCATACCCCTAAGATCTCCTATAATCACCATATTCTTAAAATCTCGCATAGTCACCATAATTCTAACACTCCCTATAGTCACCTTAATCTTAAAATCTCCTATAGTCACCCTAACATTTCCTGGAGTCACCACAATCCTAAGATCTCCTATAGTCACCATAACCCTAACATTTTTTAGAGTCACCCTAATCCTAAGATCTCCTATAGACACCAAAACCCTAACATTTCCTAGAGTCACCACAATCCTAAAATCTCCTATAATCACCATAACCCTAAGATCTCCTATAATCACCATACCCCTAACATTTCCTAGAATCACCATATTCTTAAAATCTCGCATAGTCACCATAATTCTAACACTCCCTATAGTCACCTTAATCTTAAAATCTCCTATAGTCACCCTAACATTTCCTGGAGTCACCACAATCCTAAGATCTCCTATAGTCACCATAACCCTAAAAATTTTTAGAGTCACCCTAATCCTAAGATCTCCTATAGACACCAAAACCCTAACATTTCCTGGAGTCACCACAATCCTAAAATCTCCTATAATCACTATAACCCTAAGATCTCATATATTCACCATACCCCTAACATTTCCTAGAGTCACCACAATCCTAAGATCTCATATAGTCACCATACCCCTAACATTTCCTAGAGTAACCATATTCTTATATTCTCTCATAGTCACCATAATCCTAACACTCCCTATAGTCACCCTAGCCCTAACATTTCCTAGAGTCACCATAATCCTAAGATCTCCTATAGTCACAATAACCCTAACATTTCCTAGAGTCACCATAATCCTAAAATCTCCCATAGGCACCATAATCCTAACACTCCCTATAGTCGCCCTAACCTTAACATTTCCTAGAGTCACCACAATCCTAAGATCTCCTATAGTCACAATAGCCCTAACATTAACTAGATTTACCACAATCCTAAAATCTCCTATAGTCACCATAACCCTAACATTTCCTAGAGTCACCATAACCCTAAGATCTCCTGTAGTCACCGTAATCCTAAAGCCTCTTGTTGGCACCATAAACCTTGGCTCTCCTACAGTCACCAAAAGCCTAGGACAGGGTACATTATATGAATCCCCATGTGGTAGGGGCCAGTTCACAATAATGGATGGTTTGGGTACCTAGGAACATGGTGAGATCTCTCTGCAGAACGCTCTGCAGTTCTGAAGTGAACAGGTGGTTGTCCCACATTTCTGTGAGCTGGCGCAGGAAGAGAAATGCTTAAACGGCTTTGGACTATGAATGAGCTGCAGGTGAAAGAAGCCTTCACTTTTACACAAAAATAAACAAAGATAAAATATTTATCGATGGTAAAAAAGATAACATTATCTACATCACGTAGAGCAATTCGGCAGAATGCAGGCTGTGAAGGCTTTCCAGAGAATGAGATTATGATAAAGGTCAAAGTAATTGCCTCTAATTTATATCCTGGTGTACAAGCATGTTATTTTGGGCAGATTTGAAAGATGTAATTACAAACTTAAAAGAAAACTGAATGCAGAAAAAGCAGATTATTTTCTTGCCTTAATATATTTCATGCCAAAGATTTCAGTAAGAGCATTTAAGTAAGAGATACATTCCCAGAAATGGGCCCGCGTACAGACTAGCCAACAAGGGCATGCCGCATAGCCTGCCCAGCCTAATAAGTATAATTAGACCTTCTAAATATAATAACTCTAAGACTTTGTAGAGCTACCATAGCCCTAAGACCTCCTGAAATCACCATAATCCTAAAGCCTTCTGGAGTCACCATAACGCTAGGATCTCCTACATTTACTATAGAGCAGACTATTATATGACTCCTCGAGTATTGGAATTGGTTTATAATATTGAATGATTATGTTATTTAGGAATATGGTGAGGTCACCTAAAGCTGGTGAGGGCGCAAGTCAAATCAAGCTAGAAAGAGTGCCAGGGCAATGGGGCAACCCAAGAAAAGTCTCAGAGCTGGAGATGGAAGGAAGGTTATGACTGCATAAAACACTTGTAGATCCATGGAGAATTGGATGGTAGTTTGGGGTGTAAGGATCAATTAGGAAGTAATATGAAAGCAAACCTAATAACAAGGAAAGAGCAAAATAAGGAGTTTTCACATCACAAAAAAGCTGGCAAACATTTGGACATTTTTACAAAATGTTACCATTTTAAAAAAATGGGTTGAAGGTATGGGTAGGATAAATTAAAGCGGGGTTCCACTCAAATTTTTAACTTAATCCTACCCCCTTCAGTTAATTGCATAGATGTTCAAATGCCGCACGAAATTTTTTTTTATCGCTGTAATTACCTTTATATTGTACTTTATTGTGGCACTTCCTGTCTCTCCTCCCATGGGAATAGGCGTGTTTATTGCCTTTCCCCAGCGCCCCACTGTCTCCTGGGAGCTTAGTGTCAGGCTTCCCAAGATTCAGTGCGGAAACAATGATCATGCGTGTGAACAAGCTGTGAATGAACAGCATTCACCGCATCCAGGAAATCAATGCTTGTGGGCTTCACATGCCCACAAGCAAGATGGAAACAGCCAGCATCACATTTTTTAAGTTATTCTTCAGTATGAAAACAGACAGAGGCGGTAATATTACACCCAAACTGTGAGTATTATTTTGGGGTTAGCAAAGTGTCTCAATGACCTAAAAAAAAAAAAAGATTGGTCGCCGGACTCCCGCTTTAAGTTGGCTTTGGGTAGTTTTGTAAGGTGCGTCAAAGGGTTCCAGAGTATTAGGAAAGCTCCATTCAACTATCAAAGGGCTTTGTTTATCTTTGTAATCATATGCTTTTATTAGAAAACAAAGCCATGTAAAAACATTTTATAGAGCAAAGTTCACCGAAACAATCCGCCTGGCGAAATTTAAGGCCAAGTTTGATAACATTTTGACTTAGGTAAATTTGGTAATTTCTCCCCAAAACAATAATGGTCAGTGAAATGACTCTATTCTTCCCAAAACAGTTGATCAGTTTTTATTTTTACGACCATCAGAAGCCAGTGAAGAGGATCTCAGAGAGGGGCAACAGGTAACGTGTGGGTGGAGACAGGCAGATAGATCTTCCAGCTTTCAGGTTAGACCAGTGGTCTCCATTATGGGGGCTGGATGTGGTCCTTTGCTTGCTTTTATCTGGCCCTTGGGGCACTATTTCATTCACTGACACCAACTATGGGGCACAATTCCTGCCAATGATATCAATGATGGGGCACAGTTCCTGCCAATGACACCAACAATGGGGCCCAATGATGGGGCACAATACCTCCCAATGACACCAATGATGGGGCATAATTCCTCCCACTAACACCAATGATGGAGAATTGTTTACTCCCACTGATGCTGGGACATTTTATACTTCTGATGGCCAACCCCCCACCCCCCTCACACCCCCCCCCCCTCCCAAAGTCCGAAGGAAAGTAAACTTGTCCTTTGTTTAGAAAGTTTGGAGACCCCTGGGTTAGACCAACCATTCTCAACTAGGGTTCTTCCAGAGGTTGATGGGGGTTCTTTGAGTTGTGACTAATTGACCGCCCATCTGATGGTGCCTGCGTAAACTCGGATCCAACACTAGACATGTGCAATTCGTTTAGTTCTGAATGAATTTTTTAATGAATTTCGATAAATTTGTTAATTCGGGAAATATCCTAATTAATCTGAATGCCGTATCTAAACGAATGGAACATAATAAATTAATAATAATAAATAACACTAATAATAGTAAAAACGTTTTATTATGATTTATTATTATTCATTTGTTCCGTTCCATTGGTTTAGATGCGGCATTCGTTATTTTGGATAATTCGTAACTTCGGATAAATTCGTATTCGTTACATTCACTAACAGCCAAATTTGAAAGGAAATTCCAATACCTATAATTTAATAGTTAGTTATTATTAGTTAGTTAGTTATTCTTTCAAATTTTCACATTTTCTTTCTTATTTTTGGATTTTCTAATTTATGAATTTACGAGTTTTTTAAATTTACGAATTTAAGAAGTTTCGAATTTACGAATTGCGATCATAACGAATGACCCAAAAAGCAAAAAATAAAAAAACAAATGAAATGAAAACAAACAATTTTTTGGGCAGTGCACGTGTCTATCCAACACCACGTGGCAGAGCCAGCAGCATGCCTGCAAAGGTGGCATTCTCACCACCACTGTAAGATGGAATTCTTCCCACTGACCACCATCAATTTAGGGGACATTTTCTCAATGACTCCTGATGGGGGTTCCCTGAGGTCTGAAAATAATTTCAAGGGTTCCACTCAAGTAAAGGAGGTTGGGAAAGGTTGGGTTAGACTTTAGAGTAGACATTCTCAGCCAGGGTTTGTGGAACCTTAGGGTCCCTGATTGACCTCCAATTGGATGATGTCTACAAAGTTCCAGGGCCAATGCCACTTAGCAGAACTGTCTGTAGGGGTGGCATTCTGAGCACCACTGTAAGGTGGGAATTCCTCTCCCTGGCCATCATCGTAAGGGGCATTTTTCCAAATGGCCCAAAATTAGTTGGCTTTGCAGGGGTTTCCCAAAACCTCAAAATTATTTCTAGGGCTCCTCTGGAGTAAAAAAAAAAAAGCTTGAGAAAGGCTGGCGTGGAAGTCAATAGAAGATTACACAAGACACGCTGAAAAGTGACAGTTCTGGCCTGAGCAGACAATCTCTCTGCAGCTCTCATAGCTGGTAATTGGCTCACAGCTCAGCGATGACGCAGGTAATGTCACTCGATCCGCGGCGGGCGGAGGAATGCCGAAACGGCTTTGGGCTGTGAATGAGCTGCAGGTGAAAGAAGCCTTCACTTTTATAGAAAAATAAACTAAGATAAAATATTTATCGGTGGTGAAAAGATATCACCATCTCCTTCACGTGGAACAATTCTGCAGGTCTTGAAGCCATTCCAGGAAATGAGATTATGACACTCGAGGAGGTTCATGTAATCTCTGTAATTTGGAAGAGGTAATTAAAGACTTAAAAGAAAACCAAATACAGAAAAAGCAGATTACCGCTCGCCCTCAACAACTGAAAGTTTCCATAGGAGCACCTAAAAAAGATGTAGGTTCCCAGAAGGGGGCCTGCGTGCCGCAGTGGTATGTCATGCAGCTTGCCCAGCCTATTAAGTATAATTACACCTTGTAGGTGAATATTGTAACATTCCGGAGTATATAATTTAAGTTTCACAATTTAAAACTATCATATAAACAAAGACTATTCCATAGTTTCCAACCGCAGGGCTTCCCTATAAATAACCCCTATTACCCATTTTTGTCTCCTGAAGCCGGGATGGCTGCCAATAAGAAAATTAGCCAATTTCCTAAACGAGACTTCCAGAATAACTCGTTGTCTGTGCCCCGCCCCCCACCGCTGACAGCAGCCAATGTGTTGCCAAAACAATAAGGTGATATTTAATACACTTTATATAACACCTCAGCTGGTGCCCTGGCATGTTGGTAAATGAGTCAGAAAAATAACCTTCACTTAAGTGGTGCAGACTCTTACAGGATTGGTGGATTAAAGTAAATCTTCCAGTAAGTTTACAAGCAGTGGGGTAACTCCCTGGGTAGCAAAGGTCGCACAGGCGACCAGGCCCTAGCGTTCTGCTACCGTGTGTAAGGGGGCACTTTACTCCTGTCAGTGCCGTAACAAAACCTCCTTGTTCCTTGTCCCAACTAAGGAGTAGCTGGAAGTGGAGCGCATTAAAAAGAAAAAAAAAACTCCTCTGCGATTCTGAACTGTGCATGCGCAGTTCCGGAGCCAGCCAATTACAGAGCTGCCAGGCTTGGCCTCAGATCGGGCAGTGGGGTGTGGCCTATAATCCCACTCCCCGCCACACGAGTAGAGGCTGAGCTCGGCAGTTCTCTGATTGGCTGGCTCCGGAACTGCCCAGGTGCAGCTCAAAGTCGCTGAGAAGGATTTTTTTTTCTAAAGTGTTTTAACGCCAGCGGCTTGCGGCCAGGCCAGAATGTGTGTGAAAGGGAGCACTAACTCTGGGGGTACTCTGGAGGAGGGGCAGGATGACATAAGGTTAAGTTACATTAAAGGGCACTCTGGAGGAGCAGGACTTAAGGGGGGGGGGGGCTAACTTTTGGAAGCACTGCGAAGGGGGGTTATAAGGGGGTACTCAGGTGAAGGATGTAAAGAAGCACTCTGGAGGTACCTCCAGAGTGCCCCTTTACCTCCCCCAAAGTGCCCTTTACATCCTCCAGAGTGCCCTTTAGTACAGTATTACTATGGGGCACTCTGGAGGATGTAAGGGGGCACTCTGAAGGCACTAAGTGGGGGGACCTGGAGGAGGATGTAAGAGGGAACACTAAAGGATGTAAGGGGGCACTCTTGAGGTATTAACTTAGCATCTCCAGAGTGCCCCCTTACATTCTCCAGCTGGCCTCCATACATCCCGCAAAGTGCCCCTTAGTAATGTGGGTTCAAGAACTGTGGTATATGTGTACAATGTATACTGCAAGTACAGATTCTGTTCAATCCCCCTTTAAGACCCTCCTACTGGCCATGTCCACTGGATGCCCCAGGCAGGGGCGGCTGGTGCTCAAAATTTTTGGGTGGACGCAAACAAACTAAAAAATTCTGGAAATAAAAAACTTTAATTGCAGCCTCACTGTGCCCATCAAACGCAGCCACTGTGCCCATCAAACGCAGCCACTGTGCCCATCAATTGCAGCCACTGTGCCCATCAAACGCAGCCACTGTGCCATCAAATGCAGCCACTGTGCCCATCAAACGCAGCCACTGTGCCCATCAATTGCAGCCACTGTGCCCATCAAATACCACCACTGTGCCCATCAAATACCACCACTGTGCCCATCAATTGCAGCCACTGTGCCCATCAAATGCAGCCACTGTGCCCATAAATTGCAGCCACTGTGCTCATCAAATGCAGCCACTGTGCCCATCAATCGCAGCCACTGTGCCCATTAAACGCAGCCACTGTGCCCATCAAACGCTGCCATTATGCTCATCAAATGCTGCCACTGTGCCCATCAAATGCTGCCACTGTGCCCATCGAATTCCACCACTGTGCCATCAAATGCTGCCACTGTGCCCATCAAACGCAGCCACTGTGCCCATCGAATGCTGCCACTGTGCCATCAAATGCTGCCACTGTGCCCATTAAACGCAGCCACTGTGCCCATCAAATGCTGCCACTGTGCCCATCAAATGCTGCCACTGTGCCCATTGAATGCTGCCACTGTGCCCATTGAATGCTGCCACTGTGCCCATCAAATGCTGCTACTGTGCCTATCAAATGCTGCCACTGTGCCCATGAAATGCTGCCACTATGCCCATCAAATGCCGCCACTGTGACCCCCCTGCCTGCTCGCTGTCTGCCCGGCACTTACCCTGCCTCGGTGAGGCAGTTGGTGACAGCGGCGAGCGGTGTCCTCCATGCGTCTTCTCCTGTCCTCTCCTCCCGATAGGCGTCCAATTACAGCACCTGTTGTTTCAGCCAATTAGGTGATGGGTAACAGACCCGAGCACTTGGTTGGTGGAGAGACGGTTCAGTATTAGGAAAGCGAATATTCATTTGCTTTTCTAACACACCTGGGTGATGCAGTTCACCTATTTTGAAGCCTATTAGAGTCTATGGCTCTAATCAGGTGCTTCAACCCCCCCCCCTGCTGCTGTAATTCAGGCGCCCGGTGCCCGAAAAGGGGCCGGACACCTGAATAGGGGGTGGCAGCGACAGCCATAGATAGATTCATGCAATGCATGAATCTATCTATTGGTCATAGAAGGGGTGGCTGGAGAGAGGGGGCGGCGCCCGTGCGCCCTTATGGTTGCACTGCCACTGGCCCCAGGTCTTTCATAATCTTAGTCATGCTCACATTTTGTCATGCTGTTTTGACTGAAGGGGGGGCCCTTCATGTTTTATTGCGCCGGGGGCCCCTGAAGGTTCTAGTTAATCCCCTGAAGTCAGAATTAGTAAATTCCTGATGTGTCACAATCCACGGCAACAAAAAGTTCCACCTTTTATCAATAAAAAGCCATCCTGACGATCCATTCAATGACTTTGTGTGCAATATTAAGAAAAATGGAAAAAAAATTGCAATATAAAAAATGGAATAGGATAATAAGATATACAGAATTCAATTTTTTTGTTAATAACATAACTTTAACAATCAGATTTAAAGTAATAATAAAGCTTGTTTTTTTATTTAATAGGAAACATGTTATACCTACCTCCTCTGTGTAATGGTTTTGCACAGAGCAGCCCTGATCCTCTTTTTTTTGGGTCCCTTGTCGGTGCTCCTGGCTCCTCCCCCCTGAGCAGTCCCCCTAGAGAAAGTCGCCTTCCCTGGGGGGCACCGTTATGTGTTCGCTCCCGAGCCGCTGCTCTATACGTCCATAAGACACATAGAGCCGCGGCTCGGTCCTGCCCCCCACTCCCTCCTCATTGGCACACTGGCTGTGATTGACAGTAGTGGGAGCCAATGGGTGCCTGCTGCTGTCTCAGCCAATGAGAAGAGGGAGTCCCGGGACACCCGGTGACCCTGAAAGTGACGTAATACACGTAGTCACAGTGTGGGGAGATCGGGAAACGGATGTCTACTATGATGTTTATAAACATGACAGTTAAACAAGTGGTTCACAGAACTCTATTTATCATATTAACTTGAAATGAAACAAAGTATTTTAGCAGAGATCAGGTTTGAAACAATCTAACCAATTACACCATACACACAGTGACAGTGTGAAGTTACAGTGGGGAAAATAATGATTGGCTCCCCAGCAGATTGTGTAAGTTTGCCCACTTACCAAGAAATGAAGGGTCTATAATTTTTATCAGAGGTGTATTTTATATGATAGAAACAGAATATTAACCAAAAATCCAGAAAAAACACACGATACAAATGTTATAAATGGAGTTGCAGTTCAGTGAGTAAAATAAGTATTTGATCCCCAAGCAAAACATGACTTAGTAGTTGGTGGAGAAACCCTTGTTGGTGATCACAGAGGTCAGTCGTTTCTTGTAGTTGGTGGTCAGGTTTGCACACATCTCAGGAGGGATTTTGGTCCACTCTTCTTTACAGATCTTCTCTAAATCCTTAAGGGTTCTTGGCTGTCGTTTGGCAACTCGAAGTTTTAGCTCCCTCCATATATTTTCTATTGGATTATGGTCTGGAGACTGACTAGACCTTAATGTGCTTCTTCTTCTTGAGCCGCTCCTTTGTTGCCTTGGCGGTGTGTTTTGGGTCATTTTCATTTTGGAAGACCCATCCACGACCCATCTTCAGTGTTCTGACTGAGGGAAGAAGGTTCTCATCCAAGATTTTACAATACATGGCCCCATCCATTGGTCCCTCAATGCGGAAAAGTTGGCCTGTACCTTTATCAGAGAAACAGCCCCAAAGCTTCATGTTTCCACCTCGGTGCTTGACTGTAGGGATGGTGTTCTTAGGGTCATAGTCAGCATTTTTCTTCCTCCAAACACGGCGAGTCGAGTTAATGCTAAAGAGCTCAATTATGGTCTCATCTGACCACAGCACTTTCTCACAATCCTTCTCTGATTCATTTAGATGTTTATTGGCAAACTTCAGACGAGCCTGTACATGTGTCTTCTTGAGGAGGGGGACCTTGAGGGCGCGGCAGGATTTCAATCCATGGCGGCGTATTGTGTTACCAATGGTTTGTTTGGCGACTGTGGTCCCAACTGCCTTGAGATCATTCACAAGCTCAGTGAAGTACAGTGGTGGGGCAGATGTACAGGGGAGATACAGTGGTGGGCCAGAAGAGCAGGAGGGTACAGTGGTTGGGCAGAGGAGAAAGGAGGTGCATTGGTGGGACAGATGAGCGGGGGGGGTACAGAGGTGAGACAGATGTGCAGAATGTACAGAGGTGCAGCAGATGAGTAAGCGGGTCACAGTTGTGGGGCAGATGAGTTCCATGCTAGGACAGAAGAGACATAAGACCATGGGGATACAGCGGTGGAGCAGATCTGCAGGGAGGTACAGTGGTGGGGCACATGAGAAAGTGGGTACATTGGTGGGGCAGATGCGCAGGGGGGTTAGAGTGGTGGGACAGAAGAGCAGGGGGGGTACAGTGATGAGACAGATAAGCAGGGGGGTACAGAGGTGGGGCAGATGTGCAGGAGTTACAGTGATGGGAGAGATGAGAGGTGGTACAATGATGGGGTAGATATGCAGGGGGTTGCAGAGGTGGGGCAGATGTGCAGGGTAGTACAGTGGTGAGGCAGATGTACAGGGGGTTACAGTGGTGAAACTAGGGGGTACAGTGATCTGTACCCCCAAGGTGTGAAGGTGCAGGTGTGAAGGTGCAGGAATTGAGGCTGATCTGGAGAACTGGAGGTGCAGAAATTGGGGCTGATCAAAGGGGTGAGAGTGCGGGATGTTAACATTGTCATTATTACTCAAGTAATTTACAGGATTTACTTTATAAAAAATCCTTTTCGTGAGTGAGAAGTGTCAAGTTGACACTTTTTTGTTATAAAATCGACACGCTCAATTTCTTTGAAAACATTTTTTGCCACACTGTGCTCAAAAGGTTGCCCACCCCTGGCCTATGTCATCCATGGGGGGTTGGTGAGATTTGTACACCCAGCTCTTTCATCTTACTGGCTCTGACCAGGGGGAGCATTGCTTGGGCTGCCGTGGGGACATCTACATCTGATGGAAGGATTTGGGATTTAGACCAGTTGATCTGCAACCCGGGAATACTCACCAAATTGTTTGATCAGCAGCAAGGCCCCTTGGAGTGGAAGGACCAGCATCCTCCAGGTATAGGAGCATCTCACCTGCATAGACCTCATAGGCTGAGGACCTCTGTCACCGGTCCCATGTGGAGATCTTTGATATCGGGATGCAATGGCGAGGGGCTCCACGGCTCGGGGCGTACAATAGAGGAGATATAGGGCAGTCCTGTCAAGTACCACGGGACAGCGAGAAGGCGTCTCAAACCCTGCGACTTGACTAGTATCCGGGCGGCGGGGGGGGGGGGGCCTGGTAGAGGAGTTGGAGTTGGAGCCGTTTAACAAATTTTGGGGCGAAGCCAAACCTGCGGAGACGTTCCCACAGGTAACTCCATTCCACGGAGTCAAACGCCTTAGCGGCGTCCAGGCGGACCACGTCCCTGGATCCAGCGTTATTGGAGCCTGGATGGAGATTGTAGGTGGGCAAACTTACACAATCCGCAGGCAATCAAATAATTATATTTCTCACTGTCAATGAGGAGCCACTATAATAATATAAATATTTCTCAGCCCTCGCTCGGATTTATGCGCCGGGTTAAACGCACGTGCAATTGATGTTCCTTTTTACTTGCGTCAACCTGTGTTGCAGTAACCCATTTATTTGAAAATCGTGCGGAAAAAAAAAACAAACAAAAAAACCGTGCCTTCCTCCTTCTTTGTAAACGTACGGCAACAAATGGCGTGCTCTGGTGTGATGTGTCACACATGTGTTTGGCAGGCCCATGTGGAGTGCAATAAGGACACGTGTTTTTTGTGATTTTGGCGTGCTTTCCCGCAGCACCCAGGTGTGACCAGGGGCTTTTTTTTTTAAATGGGTATTTAGTAAGGAAGACATCTGACAGGTGATGCCAGGCCTGGGGAAAATGGGCGGAGATTCCTATTAACCTGTGACAGACCGGAGCAGCCCGGTTTGCTCAGCCCTAGTATCAGCGACTATTGCAAAACTATAATTAGGCGAACGCCTCCCACGCTTGGTCTGCACGCCCTGCGTCTATTGTCTCTGAACGTTCCTGTGGGTGCTCGGCCGGTGTTCCCAGCCTTGCAGGCGAGAAGCCGACTCTCCCGAGACACGTGGATTCCTCTATTACGCCCTGATCGTCCAATCACCCGAATGGGATGTACAAAAAAAATAGAAGTTTATAACTTAGAAAAGTCTGAACGTTCGATCGAGAACTAGACGGGCATGCAAACGTCGCAAACGATCAATATATAAAAATTACGCAGAATAAACGCCCCATTAATTGTGAACTACATGAGCAAGGGGCGATTATATAAATATTTATATATACATATTCATGTTAAGTATATTATAATATTATATACAGTATTATTACATATTATAAACATATAAAATATATTACAATATAACAAAGTATTAACCACTTTAGCTTCCGAAGGTTTTATCCCCTTCATGACCACAGAGCATTTTTTTTGCTATTCGGCACTGCGCTACTTTAAGGCTGCATTCACACTTTTTTTGAATCGCGGGCAGGTTTCCCCGCGGTTCTTTGCCGGCGATTTGAAAGCGGCGATGTGTGAATGGCAAGTCGCAGGACTCGCATTTTAACATGCTATTCATTCGAATGACAACCTAACTTTGAGGTGCGTGTCTTCCCGCCATTGCCGCACGATAAATCGCGCTGCAATCGCAGCAAACCCACATCGGGGGGGGGGGAAGCATGTCTCCCCCAAGATTAGCTCCTGAACTTTTTTTGGGGTGGGGGGCGACATGCTTCCCCGCGAGACATGGGTCGCTGCGATTGCAGAGCGAATTATCGAACGACGGCAGACCTTCACCCCAATGTTTGGTGTCATTCAAATGAATGGCATGTCAAGTGCGAGTCCCGCGAAATTGTTATTAACACCTCGGTGCTTTCAAATTGCGGGAAATCTGCCCGCAATTCAAAACGTTGAAGTGTGACTGCAGCCTTACTGGTAATTGCTCAGTCATGCACGCTGTACCCAAAACAAAATTTATATCATTTTTTTTTCACACAAATAGAGCTTTTTTTTTTTCTTTTTTTTTTCACACAAATGGAGCTTTCTTTTGATGTTTTTTTTTCATTTTTTATTATAAAAATCAATAAAAGACCAAAAATTTTGAAAAAAAAAAATCATATATTTTTTACTTTCTGCTATAAAACATATCCTATAAACAAATGTAAAAAAATCTAATTTCTTCATAAATTTTGGCTAAAATGTATTCTGTTACATGTCTTTGGTAAAAAAAAAAAAAAGGGTATATTAATTGGTTTGTGTAAAGGTTATAGCGTCCTCAAACTATGGCATATATACTGGAATTTTTATTAATTTATTTATTTTTTAATACTACTAGTGGCGATGATCAGCAACTTATAGTGGGACTGTGATAGTGTGGTGAGCAATCTGACACTAACTGACACTGGGTGGGAGGTAGACAAACTGACATCAACAAGTGACACTAATACGGCGATCAGTAATAATACTATTCACTGTCACTGTACTAATGACACGGGCTGGGAAGGGGTAAACATCTTAGGCAGGGCAAAAGGGGCAGCTTCCCTGGGCCCTGTCATTGTTGTGGAGCCCAAAGCAGCTGCCCCATACTTGCCAACTATCACAGTTTATATTCCCTCGTCCCTTGAAGTTTTAGTCCTGTGCTGTGTCCCGATATCTCAGTGTGAAGTGCTGCTTACTAATGCTGCCCAGCTCTGCCCTATTGTTGTGTACAGATGACTCACCTGCAGACCCTGTGCTTACATGGAAATAACCGGCATTCATAAGTTAATAGCTGCGGCCGGCGGCATTAATATGTAAATAAAGGCGGCATTCATATGTATATAATGCGCCTCTGCAGTGAGGAGATGATGTGCTATAACCTCTAGCAACCAATCAGTGAGCAGTAATACTGTACAGCAGGGTTTCTCAGCTCCAGTCCTCAAGGCACCCCAACAGGTCATGTTTTCAGGATTTCCATTATTTTGCATAGGTGATTTAATCAGTTGCACTACCTTAGTAATTACCACAGCCTTTAAAAATCTGAGGGAAATCCTGAAAACATGACCTGTTGGGGCGCCTTGAGGACTGGAGTTGAGAAACACTGCTGTACAGTAATCTCTAGCAACCGATTAACAAGCAGAATTTGCTGTAACCTCTAGCAACTAATCAGTGAGCCGTAATGTGTGCTGTAACCTCTAGCAACCAGTCAGTAAGCAGTAATGATATGCTGTAACCTGATGCCCTGATCTTAGGTAGGCACACAGGGCTCTACACAGAGGGAACAATCTCTTTGTTTCTTCTCCCAGAAAAGCAGGGCAAAGAGACAAACAGATTTTTAGTAAAAATCAGCACACAATGTGTAATGTGTAATGTGTGCTGCTTTTTACAAAAAATCTGTTTGTTTCTTCTCCCTGCTTTGCAGGGAGAAGAAACAAAGGGATCGCTCCCTCTGTATAGAAACCTGTGTGTGTTCCAAACCCTCCGATGCCCCTCTTGTTCCAGGTGTTGTGCTCTCCATCGGTCCCCGGGCATCCTGAGCTCAGTGGGAGCCTGTGATTGACAGCAGTCAGTGATCGGTCCCGTCCCCTCAGGTCCCTCTCACTCGGCGCCCAACTCTTCCATGTAAAGACATCTCCAGGCCAAGATTTTCAGATGAACAATTCAAACATGAGGGCTTCGTTCACACCTTCGATATTTTTTTTAAATGTACATTTTTGGCATGCAATTTTTTTAGCGTTTTTCTTGCGATGCTCATAGAGCAACAAATGCAGCAAAAGGTTTCTAATGCGCATGCCAATTGTGCATGATTTACTGCGCATTCTGCTACATTTGTTGTGCATTTCTTGCATGTGGCAAAACGCGCGTTTGCTTGCCACGTTTGGGGTACCGTTAACAATTAGGCTCAGTTCACATCTACGCGTTCTGGGAATGCGTGCAAAAAAACCCCAAAAACACGCATTTCTGTGAGCTTTCCTGGAACATGCAAAAAATGTGCATCACACACGTGCAGTGCCATTCATTGTCAATGGCACCCCTTGAAACACGGGGAGCAAATATGCATTTTGCTGCACGCAAAGAAGTGTGAAAAATGCGGCAAAGCGCGCACTAGAAAATTGCTCAAACCACAACGTGGCAAAATGCTCCACGAGCTACTTTTCCACGTTTGCTGCACGCGGGGCAGAAATCAGTGGACTGCCCTATGTGTGTCACGTGAAAAAAAGCGTGCAAAAAATGCGCTCTCTCGCTACACTGGATGTAAATGGGCTCTTAACGGCGCTTCAAGCGTGACTCATGTTGTTTGCGGCTTTCAGGAATGCGTATAGAAACGCCAAAGGCTCCACCCACATTTGCGCTTTCCGGTTAACGATCGCAGAAGCGTGCATTTCCATGCACATTGCACTTGTTCCATTAAGTGGCACCGCAAACATGGTGAGCAAACGTTTTTCCACGCAACAAACATGTGGCAAACATGCAAAATAAAAAAATGTGCAAACTGGCACGTGGCAAAAAGCTCAAATTAGACATGTGCACGACCGAAAAACTTTTTTTTTTTTTTTCTGTTTTTGTTTAGTTTTTTTTTTTTTTCGTTTAACCGATCATTCGTTACGATCGGCATTCGTTACTTCGGATCATTCGTCACTTTGAAACGCGGTATTCGTTACTTCGGATAATTCGTAAATTCGGATGCCTTCGTATTCGTTCCGTTCGTTTAGATGCGGTATTTGTTACTTCGGATAGGTCGCAAATTCGCATGCATTCGTATTCATTCCGTTCACTAACAGTTATGCCGCGTACACACGATCGGAATTTCGGCCAACAAAAGACCGATGAGAGTTTTTCATCAGAAAATGCGACCGTGTGTATGCCTGATCGTTTTTTTGCTGGCCTAATTCCAGCCAGCAAAAGATTGAGAGCATGCTCTAAATTTTTCGGTCGGGAAAAGTTCCTATCCGAAAATGCGATCGTCTGTGGCAATTCCGTCGCGCAAAATTCCTACGCATGCTCGGAAACAATTCGACGCATGCTCGGAAGCATTGGACTAAATTTTCTCGGCTCGTCGTAGTGTTGTACGTCACCGCGTTCTTGACGGTCGTAATTTCAGCAAAATTTTGCGTCACCGTGTGCATGCAAGGCAAGCTTTAGCGGAATCCCGTCGGAAAAGCCGTCACATCTTTTTCCGACGAGAATTCCGATCGTGTGTACGAGGCATTAGACAAATTTGAAAGGAAATTCCAATACCTATAATTAATTAGTTTATAGTTTATTATTATTATTTATTATTCATAAATAATAATAATAATAATAATAATAATAATAATATTAGTAATAATAATAATAATAAAAACTATAATAATAGTTAATAATTTAATTACAATAGAAAATACGAAAAACGAAATTATCCGAATGTAATCGATTTGTTAAACTCATAGGTTGAATTGTTTTTCGTTATTTCTGATTTTCGAATTTCGTTCTTTTTTTTTTGGATTTTTGTTCTTGTTTTCTGATTTTCGTTTTTTTCCAATTTTCAGATTTTCGTTCTTTCAGATTTTCGTTCATTCTGAAAATCAGTTTTCGCATGCATTCGTCAAAAGAGTCTTTCGTTCATTCTGATTCTTCCGAACGAAGGAATATGCCAAATTCCATCTGAAAACAAATTCGGTGCGAAACGAATTGCACATATCTAGGCTCCATTAGGTGCTTTGCTGTGTGTAGAGCAGCTCGATGAAATCAGTGGGCTGCCCTATGCATGTCACGTGCAAAATGCGGAAAAAGAAAGTGCAAGAAACACGTGTTTTTAGAAAAGCGAGGCGTGAACGGGGCCTTACACTTGACAGATTTATGTTTTATAACTCTACATCCAAAGCCGCCGTGGCTACTTATCGGCCATAAAACACATTTATGAATTCCAATGGGACGTTTTTATTTTGTCGGTAAACAGAAGGAACCGATCCTCATGTCAATAACGTTCCAGGAAAGCCGGGCCTGTATTTAAGTTAGAGGTGGATATCTCCTCCCGATAAGAAACCTTATTAAAGCCCCATTCAGACAAGTGATCTGTAAACATTTCACGCTGCACAAGGTGGAAGGAAAGCCTCACGTTGTTAGCATTGGGATCTTAGCCCAGAAGAAGCATTTCTCTGCATTGGGCTGGGACTGTTCTGCACCCCAGTTATATCTCAAACAGAAGGGACACTTACCTAGGGGGGTGATTCTAAAAACAATTTGATTCCATTGAAAACTGCATGTAAATTCGAATGTGCGAATGAGACAAAATCGAATGTTCTCAGTCTATATACTTTGAAGATCGAAGTTTATTCTTTCATTGTGGATGTAATGATGTAATGTAATGTTGTAATGAGAAGGGTGTATGGATGGTGGAGGACTGAGAAAGTTAGACGGATGGTGGTGTATCGAGAAGGGTGGACGGATGGTGGTGGTTTGGAAAGTGTGGATGGATGGTGGAGGATTGAGAAGGGTGGATGGATGGTGGTGGTTTGAGAAGTGTGGATGTGTGGTGGAGGATTTAGAAGTGGGGGCGGGGGGGTGGATGGTGGTGGATTGAGAAGGGTGGATGCATGGTGGCGGTCTGGGAAGGGTGGATGGATGGTGGTGGTTTGAGAAGGGTGGATGGATGGTGAAGAATTGAGTAGTGTGGATGGATGGTAGAGGATTGACAAGGGGGATGGATGGTTGAGGATTGAGAAGGGTGGGTGAATGGTGGTGGATTGAGAAGTGTGAATGGATGGTGGTGGTTTGAGAAGGGTGGATGGATGGTGGAGGATTGACAAGGGGGATGGATGGTTGAGGATTGAGAAGGGTGAATGGATGGTGGTGGTTTGAGAAGGGTGGATGGATGGTGGAGGATTGAGAAGGGTGGATGAATGGTGGAGGATTGAGAAGGGTGGATGGATGGTGGAGGATTGAGAAGGGTGGATGGCTGGTGGTGGTTTGAGAGGGAGCCAATGGATATTGGTGGATTGAGAAGGGTAGATGGATGGTGGAGGATTGAGAAGGGTGGATGGATGGTGAAGGATTGAGAAATGTGGGTGGGTGGTGAAGGGTTGAGAAGGGTGGTAGACTGATGGTGGTTTAAGAAGGAGGGATGGATGGTGAAGGATTGATAAATGTGGATGGCTGGTGGTGGTTTGAGAGGGGGCGGATGGATATTGGTGGTTTTAGAAGGGTGGATGGATGGTGGTGGATTGAGAAGGGTGGATGGATGGTGGTGGATTGAGAAGGGTGGATGGATGGTGGTGGATTGAGAAGGGTGAATGAATGGTGAAGGATTGAGAAGGGTGGATGGATGGTGGTGGATTGAGAAGGGTGGATGGATGGTGGTGGATTGAGAAGGGTGGATGGATGGTGGTGGATTGAGAAGGGTGGATGGATGGTGGTGGATTGAGAAGGGTGGATGGATGGTGGTGGATTGAGAGGGAGCCGATGGATATTGGTGGTTTGAGAAGGGTGGATGGATGGTGGTGGATTTAGAAGGGTGGATGGATGGTGGAGGATTGAGAAGGGTGGATGGATGGTGGAGGATTGAGAAGGGTGGATGGATGGTGGAGGATTTAGAAGGGTGGATGGATGGTGGAGGATTGAGAAGGGTGGATGGATGGTGGTGGATTGAGAAGGGTGGATGGATGGTGGAGGATTGAGAAGGGGGATGGATGGTGGAGGATTGAGAAGGGTGGATGGATGGTGGTGGATTGAGAAGGGTGGATGGATGGTGGAGGATTGAGAAGGGTGGATGGATGGTGGAGGATTGAGAAGGGGATGGATGGTGGAGGATTGAGAAGGGTAATGGATGGTGGTGGATTGAGAGGTGTGGATGGATGGTGGATTGAGAAGAGTGGATGAACAGTTGTGCACACTGCCCTCTAGTGTCTGTGGGTACTTTTGCAGCAGTTTCTTTATCTTTATGAATTGCATTGGGGCATCACTAGTATTCACTGGTATCCCATTCATGGACTTTTGGGGTGCGTCTTCCTCGACCTAGCAAACACCAGTATGGAGGAACTGCCGCATTCTCCAAACTCACAGATAAGTATTAGACAGGACTGAGTACATGAATCGGCAAACCTCCATCAACACCCGGAGAGCAGGCCACAGAGGCTTTCATGTAGGAGTGCGCTCCATCGCTGATCAATTTCTGTCAGTCGCTCTCCAACATACTAATTCACAGATAGGCTATCTCAGCAGTAAACATTGCTCCATCTCCCCCCAATGTGTTTATATGGAGTCCGCCTGGTACCCTCGTCTCTGATAGTGAATTCCACCTGTATAATGTTACATGTGGAGGGTGGTGCACGTGGGCCGTCCTGGCAAATAAACTATGATTACATTGCCATAAAAATCCTCACATTTTGCAAAGAGAAGGGGCAACTAGGACTGCTCAGGGCACAATCGGCAGAGCTGCGGATGGTCGTTCCTAGGACACAATATCCATAATCGGTCAACAAACTGTAATGCCTCGTGCACACGGTCGGACTTTGTTCGGACATTCCGACAACAAAATCCTAGGATTTTTTCCGACGGATGTTGGCTCAAACTTGTCTTGCATACACACGGTCACACAAAGTTGTCGGAAAATCCGATCGTTCTGAACGCGGTGGCGTAAAACACGTACGTTGGGACTATAAACGGGGCAGTGGCCAATAGCTTTCATCTCTTTATTTATTCTGAGCATGCGTGGCACTTTGTCCGTCGGATTTGTGTACACACGATCGGAATTTCCGACAACGGATTTTGTTGTCGGAAAATTTTATAGCCTGCTCTCAAACTTTGTGTGTCGGAAAATCCGATGGAAAATGTCCGATGGAGCCCACACACGGTCGGAATTTCCGACAACACGCTCCGATCGGACATTTTCCATCGGAAAATCCGACCGTGTGTACGGGGCATAACAATGTATCCGCCATACAGATCATGTATGAGGCTCCCAGGTTGAGGAATGTCTATTGTAGATGATCAGATGGGGATAAGCAAACCTGGCCAGGTTCAGCAAAGTTGGTTCGGTGAAATCCGGGGATCCTAAATTTGGCACCGAACCTCATTGAAATCTATGGGAGGCAAATCTTGCTATTATTTTCTGGACAATTTCGGGACTAATAGGCAAGCTATCATTAAAAAAAAGGCCATGGGGGGCTGAGCATGGGGGACAGGTACCAACACAAAAACATTTTTAACCACTTGCCTACCGGGCACTTTCACCCCCATCCTGCCCAGGCCAATTTTCAGCTTTCAGCGCTCTCACACTTTAAATGACAATTGCGCGGTCATATAACACTGTATCCATATGACATTTTTATAAAATTTTTTCCACACAAATAGAGCTTTCTCTTGGTGGTATTTATTCACCATTGGGGTGTTTATTTTTTGCTAAATAAATTAAAAATACCAAAAATTTTGAAGAAAAAAACGTTTTTTTATAGTTTGTTATAAAATTTTGCAAACAGGTAATTTTTCTCCTTCACTGTGCGATTATGAGGCTGCACTGATGGGCACTGATAGGCTGCACTGATTGGCACTGATGAGGTGGCACTGGTGGGCACTGGTGAGGTGGCACTGGTGGGCACTGATGAGGAGGCACTGGTGGGCACTGATAGGCTGCATTAGTGGGCACTGATGAGGTGGCATTGGTGGGCACACATGAGGTGGCACTGGTGGGCACTGATGAGGAGGCACTGATGAGGAGGTACTGGTGGGCACTGATAGGCTGTACTGGTGGACACTGATGAGGTGGCACTAATGATTAGGCACTGGTGGGCACTGATAGGGTGCACTGGTGGGCACTGATAGGCTGCACTGGTGGGCACTGATGTGGCACTGATGAGGAGGCACTGGTGGGCACTGATGAGGTGGCACTGGTGGGCACTGATGAGGAGGCACTGGTGGCCACTAATAGGTGGCACTGATGGGCACTGGTAGGCAGCACTGATAGGTGACACTGTCAGGTGACACTGATGAGGGGGCACTGATGGGCACTGATTGGCAGTGCTAATGGGGACTGATTGGCAGCGCTAATGGGCACTGATTGACAGCACTGGTGGGCTTATGTTTCCATCGTGATCAGCTGTGATTGGACACAGGTCACATGGTAAAGGGCCACTGTGGTTGGCCCTTCACCCTGATCTGTATTAGCTGTGTCAACGAGATGCAGGGACCCCAGAGCGCGCTGCAGCAGGCCTGATCATGGGAGGACCTCAGATGACCCCCTCCCAGAACTGGCCGGCCGCGCTGTAGCCGTCATTTGGCTATAACATGGTCATAAAGTTGTTAAAAAATACCGTTCTGTGGGAAGACTGTCTTTTTAGGCAGCTTAAAGCTGCTTTCACACCGCTCCGTTGAAATAAACGCGGCTAAAACATATGCGTTTTTACCGCGTTTTTTTAACGGAGCGGTGTGAAAGCATTTCTGGAGCATTTTGTGGTTGCCTGACATCAGCCTGCACCTGTAAAAAAAAAAAAGGGACTAGTGACTTAAAAAAAATGCACTAAAAACGAAACTGCGTTCATTCATTTGAATGGGGAGTTTTTTTTTTGTTTATTTTTTACCACACCAAATATGCGGCATGCAGGACTTTTAAAAATGCAATTGACCGGCAACTGACTGGTGTAAAGAGTCCCAGAGTTATGCAAAAACGGAAGAAAAACTGATCGGTGGGAAAGGGTCCTAAATATACTCAAATCTTTTAAATGTCAAGCATGGGGGGGTGCCTTAAAGCTGCCTGTGATGTCACAGTGCCATGTGGTCCTTTAAAAGTGCGGACATTCTAAAAAAAAAGAAAAACGGGAAAAAATGGTTTTGGAATCCTCAGTGACATCCTTGACCAAATATGGTCATGACCATATTTGGTTAAGGATGTCACCTTGGACCTCCAGCGCCGTTTAAATGACAGCCGCCGGGATTTATGCTGCTGCCCGGGGCCAAAATTTCATCCAATCTTTAACGTGTTAATGTCGTTTCAAAAGTAATTTCCGGTATTTTAAAAATCTTTCATTAAAGTAATCCATGTTGATCCCGCCAGGATGGTCCTTGTTCAGACACTTCCTGTTATAAGGTGACAACGCTCTGTCTCTGCCTCCCAATCGCTCTCCTGTGTTGTCACCCTGTCACACATGACCGCAAGTGGCCGTTTCAACACGTAGGCGCATTCTGTTGTTGTCACCATCAGGAAACCTGATGTGAAAAAATGCGCAAGAAGTGGCTGCAAAGAGGTCGTGGGAGATCAGCAAAACTGAAGTGCAACTAAAGGATGAAAAAAAAAGTGCAAATGAGTATAAAGAAATGGCACTTATTTATTATATATACAGTGCTTTACCAAATTAAATATGTTTCTAAATCTCAAAGGGTTTAACTAAAAGGGGCCAAATGTCCCAGATTTATATATCTTTCTTTTGGCTTCCCCCTTTCTGACCTGTTTATAAAATCTCTGGCTGATCGTTTCCCGGCATTTCTCGGTTTTTCGCAGCTCAGGAAGGAGTTTGCATATGGCAGTGCACTGTAAATATTGATACTTTACACGCTTGTTTGCTTGACTAAAAAAATGCCCCGAGCTGATTGCATTCGGCAGACGAAAGGTTAAATTCTTTTAAAGACGATCCCTCTTCCAACCCCCCTCTTGTACAATGCAGACACCTCCCCTCCTGTACTGCAGAAGGTGCTGCCAGCACTCAGCACAGACCTGCAGATGACAGCGCTGGGGTAGGACAATCCTCTTCTATATACTTCTATATATTCACCTCTCTCTCTACTTTCCTTCTGGATTTCTAACTTCATTTATCAACTTGGGGGTGGGGGTGGGGGGCTATAAATGTTGTGACTATTACCCTAAATTAACGCTTTAGGGACCAGAGTTTTTTTGGCAGCATGCAATATTGGGGGTACAGTGTTGGCAGGAACTACAGAGGAAAAATATTTGAGGGTCTTATTTTAGATAATTGCAAAATGAGCAAATACTGTGTCTGGGCATCGCTAGAGGGGTCACCAGCAGGAGGAAGGAGGTCCTGATTCCTCTATATAGATCTTTATATCACTAGAGGGGTCACCAGCAGGAGGAAGGAGGTCCTGATTCCTCTATATAGATCTTTATATCACTAGAGGGGTCACCAGCAGGAGGAAGGAGGTCCTGATTCCTCTATATAGATCTTTATATCACTAGAGGGGATCACCAGCAGGAGGAAGGAGGTCCTGATTCCTCTATATAGATCTTTATATCACTAGAGGGGTCACCGGCGGGAGGAAGGAGGTCCTGATTCCTCTATATAGATTTTTATATCACTAGAGGGGTCACCAGGAGGAGGAAGGAGGTCCTGATTCCTCTATATAGTTCTTTATATCACTAGAGGGGTCACCAGCAGGAGGAAGGAGGTCCTGGTTCCTCTATATAGATCTTTATATCACTAGAGGGATCACCAGCAGGAGGAATGAGGTCCTGCTTCCTCTATATAGATCTTTATATCACTAGAGGGATCACCAGCAGGAGGAAGGAGGTCCTGATTCCTCTATATAGATCTTTATATCACTAGAGGGATCACCAGCAGGAGGAAGGAGGTCCTGATTCCTCTATATAGATCTTTATATCACTAGAGGGGTCACCAGCAGGAGGAAGGAGGTCCTGATTTCTCTATATAGATCTTTATATCACTAGAGGGATCACCAGCAGGAGGAAGGAGGTCCCGATTCCTCTATATAGATCTTTATATCACTAGAGGGATCACCAGCGGGATGAAGGAGGTCCTGATTCCTCTATATAGATCTTTATATCACTAGAGGGACCACCAGTGGGAAGAAGGAGGTCCTGATTCCTCTATATAGCTCTTTATATCACTAGAGGGGTCACCAGCAGGAGGAAGGAGGTCCTGATTCCTCTATATAGATCTTTATATCACTAGAGGGGTCACCAGCAGGAGGAAGGAGGTCCTGATTCTTTTATATAGATCTTTATATCACTAGAGGGGTCACCAGCAGGAGGAAGGAGGTCCTGATTCTTCTATATAGATCTTTATATCACTAGAGGGATCACCAGCGGGAGGAAGGAGGTCCTGATTCATTTATATAGATCTTTATATCACTAGAGGGGTCACCAGCAGGAGGAAGGAGGTCCTGATTCTTCTATATAGATCTTTATATCACTAGAGGGGTCACCACCAGGAGGAAGGAGGTCCCGATTCCTCTATATAGATCTTTATATCACTAGAGGGATCACCAGCTGGAGGAAGGAGGTCCTGATTCCTCTATATAGATCTTTATATCACTAGAGGGGTCACCAGCAGGAGGAAGGAGGTCCTGATTCATTTATATAGATCTTTATATCACTAGAGGGGTCACCAGCAGGAGGAAGGAGGTCCTGATTCTTCTATATAGATCTTTATATCACTAGAGGGGTCACCACCAGGAGGAAGGAGGTCCCGATTCCTCTATATAGATCTTTATATCACTAGAGGGATCACCAGCTGGAGGAAGGAGGTCCTGATTCCTCTATATAGATCTTTATATCACTAGAGGGATCACCAGCAGGGGGAAGGAGGTCCTGATTCCTCTATATAGATCTTTATATCACTAGAGGGACCACCAGTGGGAAGAAGGAGGTCCTGATTCTTCTATATAGATCTTTATATCACTAGAGGGATCACCAGCAAGAGGAAGGGGGTCCTGATTCCTCTATATAGATCTTTATATCACTAGAGGGATCACCAGGAGGAAGGAGGTCCTGATTCCTCTATAGAGATCTGTAGTTATCACAGGAAGGATCGTTAGCAGACTTGATGGTCCATGTAGTTGTTTTCCACCGTCACTCTTTTATATTTCAATGTTTTCGAAGCTTGGATGCCCAGACCATGTCCAACAGCATCTGTATGTGACAGTTGAATTGTCAGTGACTCTATGACTGGTGTCTCAATCTGACTTTGTGTCTGAGAACTAGGAACACACACAGGTGCACATTCCTAGTTTTCTGTTGCAAGGTTAATTAACATTCACACTGCAGAGGGGAATTTTTTTTCATGGCTATTAAAAGGTGTATTGTAATTGTACACATAAAGGGGTTACGGAAGGTCGGCTGGGTAAAGTTTGTATTCTTCCTGAGCTCTGGCATTTTATCCAGTCTGCTCATTTTACTGTTGAATGATTTATTAATGGAGCGCAATTACCACCGGGAATAGGTTGATGCAAAGTTTTGACGATCTGCAGCTCTGTCACATTTGGTAGATTGTCTTGTTCTGAGCGGTGAATCGATCTGTACATTTCCCACGCTGTGATCAATGTGTCTTGTATTTCTTATGGTTGCTGTTGTCATGTTATGGTGACCCCCTGCAGGGAGGACCTGTAAGGTTTCATCACAGCGACTTTCTCTGAATTTTGCGGACATTTCCCTGGAGATACCTATGGCCAAGAGAACTTAGAAATTAATTGCAAGCCTAGACTAACCAAGACATACACTATATTGCCAAAAGTATTGGGACACCTGCCTTTACACGCACATGAACTTTAATGGCATCCCAGTCTTAGTCCGGAGGGTTCAATATTGAGTTGTCTCCGCCCTTTGCAGCTATAACAGCTTCAACTCTTCTGGGAAGGCCGTCCACAAGGTTTAGGACTGTGTCTATGGGGATGTTTGACCATTCTTCCAGAAGCACATTTGTGATGTTGAACGAGAAGGCCTGGCTCGCAGTCTCCGCTCTAATTCATCCCAAAGGTGTTCTATCAGTTGGAGGTCAGGACTCTGTGCAGGCCAGTCAAGTTCCTCCACACCAAACTCGCTCATCCATGTCTTTATGGACCTTGCTTTGTGCACTGGTCCAAATCATTTGGTGGAGGGGGGATTATGGTGTGGGGGTATTTTTCAGGGGTTGGGATTGGCATTGACACCAATGATAGGGCACTATTCCTCTCCCTGACACCAATGATGGGGCACTATTCCTCCCACTGTTACCAATGATGAGGCACTATTCCTCCCACTGATAGCAATAATGGGACATTATTCCTCTCACTGACACCAATGATGGGGCACTATTCCTCCCTCTGTTACCAATGATGGGGCACTATTCCTCCCACTGATAGCAATGATGGGACATTATTCATCTCACTGACACCAATGATGGGGCACTATTCCTCCCACTGTTACCAATGATGGGGCACTATTCCTCTCCCTGACACCAATGATGGGACACTATTCCTCTCACTGACATAAATGATGGGGCACTATTCCTCTCACTGACACCAATGATGGGGCACTATTCCTCTCACTGACACCAATGATGGGACACTGTTCCTCTCCCTGACACCAATGAAGGGACATTATTCCTCCCACTGATACCAGTGATGGGCACTATTCCTCCCACTGATACCAATGATGGGGCACTATTCCTGCCACTGATACCAATGATGGGGCACTATTCCTCCCACTGATACCAATGATGGGGCACTATTCCTGCCACTGACACCAACAGTGGGGCAGTTTTTGTCTGACCAAGATAAACATTCGGATACTAGTCCTCCCACGAACATCATTTACATTTGTATATTTGTTTTTACCTACCACTGACGCTGTGGCACTTTCTGCTCCCACTAGCGACAGTGCAGCCCCCCCCCCCCCCCCCAAAGTCTGAAGGACAATAAACTGGCCCTTTGTTTAGAAAGTTTGGAGACCCCTGCTATAGATAGTTCAAAGCCTGGGGGGGGGGGGGGTGCTGGAAAGGATTGGTGATAATGTTCATAAGCCAGTCCTGCCGGCTACAAACCTTTACCCCGGACCATAATTTCACAGCTCGGTCCCTGTGCTGGGAGTATCCAGCGATCGCATTCTCAGAGCATAAACATCGGCCAACCAGCGACGCATATGTGCGGCGTGTGAGCGTTAAATCCCACCCTTCTGCTGACCGCGCACGTGTGTTGAGCTGTTGCAAAGGGGTTAATATAACTAAGAATCCTTGTTGGGATATTATGTCGCACTTGTAGCATTTTTCTTTTTTCAATCATTTGATTGAACTTGTAAAGAAAGAGGAAATCCATTTACAATCTACAATGTAAACTTGTGTTGTATATCATCAAAGTACAAAGTATCATTGTCAGTCCATTGAAGGAAGAAAGGGAAGTTCTGTGATAAGGACTCTGCTGGGAGAATATGAAAATATCAGGAGATACTGAGAGCACACAGGGGGGGGGGGGATTGTGTGATGAAAAAAAATCACAATTGTAACAATTTTATTATTATTATTATTAATAAAAAAAAAACAATTACATTTGTTCATTCCCATGTGTGGGAGAGTCAGGGAGAGTCTCCTGCCGGCGTGACGCCTTGCTACTAATGTCACATGCTGATATGAAACACCTTCTTCAAATCTGCATCCGCTTTGAGCGGCTTTATGAATGATCTGCATCAGGAAGACAAATATCAGAGTGACAATGGTGACCTCCAGACGCAAAAGTGTTCATTTAACCACTTAAGGACCGAGCCTCTTTTTGAGATTTGTCGTTTACAAGTTAAAAACAGTTTGTTTTGGCTGGAAAATTACTTAGAACCCCCAAACATTATACATTTTTTTCTAACACCCTAGAGCATAAAATGGCGGTCGTTTCAATACTTTCTGTCACACAGTGTTTGCGCAACGGTCTTACAAGCGCACTTTTTTTGGAAAAAATACACGTTTTTGCATTAAAAAATAAGACAACAGTAAAGTTAGCCCATTTTTTTTTTTTATATTGTGAAAGATAATGTTACAACGAGTAAATTGATACCCAACATGTCACGCTTCAAAATTGCGCCCGTTCGTGAAATGGCGACAAACTTTTACCCTTAAAAATCTCCATAGGCAATGTTTAAAAAATTCTACAGAATGCATGTTTTGAGTTACAGAGGTCTAGGGCTAGAATGATTGCTCTCGATCTACCAATCGCGGCGACACCGCACATGTGTGGTTTAAACACCGTTTTCTTAGCCAAGTGCTACTCACGTATGTGTTTGCTTTTGCACGCGAACTCGGCGGGACGGGGCGCGTTTAAAAGAATGTTTTTTTTCTTATTTATTTTACCTTTTATTTTTTATTTTTACGCTGTTTTTTTTTTTAAATTGTGTCACTTTTATTCCTATTACAAGAAATGTAAACATCCCTTGTAATAGAAAAAAAGCATGACAGGTCCTCCTAAATATGAGATCTGGGGTCAAAAAGAAAAAAAAAAATGTCATTTAAATTTTTTTTAAAAAAAATGGCCCTTTAAGAGCTATGGGGTGGAAGTGACGTTTTGACGTAGCTTCCGCCCAGCAATGGTATGGAGACAGGTGGGGGCCACCTTCCCCTCACTGGTCTCAATACCCAGCAAGGGTGAAGATCCGATCGCCTCTGCCGCTGCCGACGGCTCCAGTAAGCGGCGGAGGGCACCAGAGAGCGGCGGAAGGGGGGGCCCCCCTCTCCCACTGCCAATAAAAGTGATCTTGCGGCGAATCTGCCGCAGAGACCACTCTTATCAGAGAGCAGACCGCCGGCCGAAGAAGAAGATACCGGGGTTGTGGCAACTAGCTGCTGCCATAACAACGATATTCCTCTTCAAAGTTAGGATGTATGACGGCATGCAACGGTCCATAAGTGTTCAACTGTGTCCAAGTGATCCCTCTCTGACTAACTGTGTCAAAGTGATCCCTCTCTGTCCAACTGTGTCAAAGTGATCCCTCTCTGACCAACTGTGTCAAAGTGATCCCTCTCTGACCAACTGTGTCCAAGTGATCCCTCTCTGGCCAACTATGTCAGAGTGATCCCTCTCTGTCCAACTGTGTCAAAGTGATCCCTCTCTGTCCAACTATGTCAGAGTGATCCCTCTCTGGCCAACATGTGTCAAAGTGATCCCTCTCTGACTAACTGTGTCAAAGTGATCCCTCTCTGTCCAACTGTGTCAAAGTGATCCCTCTCTGACTAACTGTGTCAAAGTGATCCCTCTCTGACTAACTGTGTCAAAGTGATCCCTCTCTGACCAACTGTGTCAAAGTGATCCCTCTCTGTCCAACTGTGTCAAAGTGATCCCTCTCTGACCAACTGTGTCAAAGTGATCCCTCTCTGTCCAAATGTATCAAAGTGATCTCTCTCTGACTAGGTGTGTTAAAGTGATCCCTTTCTGGTCAACTATGTCAAAGTGATCCCTCTGTGTCCAACTGTGTCAAAGCGATGCCTTTCTGGCTAACTGTGTCAAAGTGATCCCTCTCTGACCAACTGTGTCAAAGTGATCCCTCTCTGACCAACTGTGTCAAAGTGATCCCTCTCTGGCCAACGTGTCAAAGTGATCCCTCTCTGTCCAAGGTATCAAAGTGATCCCTCTCTGTCCAAGGTATCAAAGTGATCCCTCTCTGACCAACTGTGTCAAAGTGATCTCTCTCTGGCCAACGTGTCAAAGTGATCCCTCTCTGTCCAAGGTATCAAAGTGATCCCTCTCTGACCAACTGTGTCAAAGTGATCCCTCTCTGGCCAACGTGTCAAAGTGATCCCTCTCTGGCCAACGTGTCAAAGTGATCCCTCTCTGACCAACTGTGTCAAAGTGATCCCTCTCTGTCCAACTGTGTCAAAGTGATCCCTCTCTGGCCAACGTGTCAAAGTGATCCCTCTCTGACCAACTGTGTCAAAGTGATCCCTCTCTGTCCAACGTGTCAAAGTGATCCCTCTCTGGCCAACGTGTCAAAGTGATCCCTCTCTGGCCAACGTGTCAAAGTGATCCCTCTCTGACCAACTGTGTCAAAGTGATCCCTCTCTGACCAACTGTGTCTTAGTGATCCCTCTCTGACCAACTGTGTCAAAGTGATCCCTCTCTGACCAACTGTGTCAAAGTGATCCCTCTCTGACCAACTGTGTCTTAGTGATCCCTCTCTGTCCAACTGTGTCAAAGTGATCCCTCTCTGACCAACTGTGTCAAAGTGATCCCTCTCTGACCAACTGTGTCAAAGTGATCCCTCTCTGACCAACTGTGTCTTAGTGATCCCTCTCTGTCCAACTGTGTCAAAGCGATCCCTCTCTGGCCAACTGTGTCAAAGTGATCCCTCTCTGTCCAACTGTGTCAAAGTGATCCCTCTCTGGCCAACGTGTCAAAGTGATCCCTCTCTGACCAACTGTGTCAAAGTGATCCCTCTCTGTCCAACGTGTCAAAGTGATCCCTCTCTGGCCAATGTGTCAAAGTGATCCCTCTCTGGCCAACGTGTCAAAGTGATCCCTCTCTGACCAACTGTGTCAAAGTGATCCCTCTCTGACCAACTGTGTCAAAGTGATCCCTCTCTGACCAACTGTGTCTTAGTGATCCCTCTCTGACCAACTATGTCAAAGTGATCCCTCTCTGACCAACTGTGTCTTAGTGATGCCTTTCTGGCCAACTGTGTCAAAGTGATCCCTCTCTGGCCAACTGTGTCAAAGTGATGCCTTTCTGGCTAACTGTGTCAAAGTGATCTCTCTTTGACTCTATGGCCTTGGAGCACCGAAGCAACATAATGACGTCATTTCCGATCAAGGCTGGAAGTAAATAAATATATATATATATATATATAATATATGTTTATTTTATTTCTTTTTAAAGCCAAAGATCTAAATTTTTTTTGATCTTTTGTTTTTAAATGTAGAGATTTGGGGTCCTTTGACCCAAGATCTCTCCATAAAGATAATTGACACGTTAATGCATCCCATAATGGTTGTTGATGTGTGCGCATTATCATACTGCGATGGAACACTTCATTGTCCATGGGACCTTATTTCTATTACAAGGAATGTAAACATCGCCGTGGCCAGCACAAGTCCTATCATAATAGAGGTTTTCTTTTAGGTCCCATGGACACTTAAGTGTTCCATCGCAGTATGATAATGCGCACACATCAACAAGCATTATGGGATGCATTAACGTGCCAATAAAAATTATCAAAAAAAAAGTAAAGGGACAAGAATTTAAAGCCTCATTGCTCACGGGCAGAATCAAATGCATAGATAAGTCATGCACACATATGTAAATGGTATTCGCACCACACATGTGAGGTATCGCCGCAAACATTAGAGTGAGAGCAATAATTCCAGCACTAGACCTCCTCTGTACCTCTAAACAGGTAACCTGTAAGAATTTTTAAAGCGTTGGAGATTTTTTTTAAAAATAACAAACATGTCATACCTGCCTCCGCTATGCAGTTGGTTTTGCACAGAGTGGACCCGATCCTCCTCTTCTGGGGTCCCTCAGTGGCATTGGTGGCTCCTCCTCTTCTCGAGTGCCCAGTCGGAGAAGCGCTCTCCCTCGGGACACCCGTGCGGGCGCGCTCCCGAGTCCTGCTGCTGCATCTGTTGACACAGACAGCAGGACTCGGCCCCGGCACCCACATTATTGGATTTGATTGACAGCAGCGGGAGCCAATGGCTGCGCTGCTGTCAATCTATCCAATCATGACGCGAGACACCGGCCGGAGCTGGTGTGCTCGTTCCCATTGTGGGTATTACGGGGGGCTCAGGTAAGTAAAAGGGGGGCTGCTGCATGACAGGAGGTTTTTCACCTTAATGCATAGAATGAGGGTTTACAACCCCTTTGAGTATCATAGTTTGTCGCCATTTCACGAGTGTGCGCAATTTTTAAAGCATGACGTGTTAGGTATCTATTTACTCGGTGTAACCTCATCTTTTAAATAGTACAAAAAAATTGGGGTATATATTGTGTTTTGTTTTTTTAATTCATTAAATTTTATTTTTTCCCAAAAAATTGCCAAGGCCGCTCGTTCCTTATGAATGAATTGCCAACACAACACAACGAATTAAAAGAATACATGACCCCTTTTTGTTAGCAACGCAGTGCAATCGCCTTCTGCTTGGCTGCTGTCATTCTGGCCAGACGTCCCTCGTTTCTAAGGGAATGGGACAGACTGAGCAAAGGGACAATCAGAGTCCCCACTATGTCTGGAATTACTCGTCTTTCCCCGAATACAGCCATTCAATGTATGTCCCAACCTGAAGCTCAAATTAAAGACTTTGCAGCATCGTATAATGTCCTGCGACCGTCACCGTGCGGCACGTCACAGGTGTTGTCATCCGGGTTTTATATCTTTTGACCTAATTTGGGTAGAGCGACTGATGGGAACCATACAGCGAATTAATCTGAATTGTATGATGACCTCTGGCAGGAGACACACAGCCAGATATTAATAGCTGAATGACATGGACTTAGCATTGCAGGCTGTATGGGAAGATGTGCTGCAGCGCTACTGCCACCTTGTGGGGAAATATATGTTTGCAGCTCATTATATTTTGGGAATCGGTTGTAGAAATCGTACGTTGTTTCTTACCCAGCCAGTTCTCACACCTTTACATCGTCATACGGAGCAGAGTAATTTGAACATTACTGCCATAGGTGTGCGCAGCCTATTGCATTAGGGTGTGCACCCAAAAGCTCAAATACATATGTGTGTTTGTGTGTATATATATATATCAGTAGGGCAATAGACAGTGTAGGTGGAGCAGTGGACGATTTTAGTAGGGCAGAGGTTGGAGTTAGTAGTTTCTTTTTTATATATTTTTTATTATTACTTTTTTACAATTCTATTATTTTTTACAATAATTTTTATTATTTTTTTTACAACCTGATTTTTATTATTTTTTTTACAACCTTTTTTTTACCTGATGTAGACCCCTGATGTCTCACTTTGAGACAGAAAATGGGACTGAGGACAGAGATTCCCCTGTCCCTTTCTCTACAGCCAAGTAGCAGGGGGAATCTGCCCAGTACAGGGCGATTAAGGTGTGCCCAGGCACACCTGGCACACCCTGTGCGGACGCCTATGATTACTGCTATGGACCTGTTTATTCAGCAATAACTTTGGCGTTACTTAAAGTAGAGTAAAATGCAGTACAAACCTCCCCCCCACCACCACCACCCCACCACCACCAGCTTCTAAATGTGGCCTCCCAGTGTTCCTATAATATCTACCATACCCACCTCAGCTTCGGAAGATTTTACCCCCCCTTCATGACCAGGCCATTTTTTGCTATTCAGCACAGAGCTGTGTTCAGGGGAAGATCAGAGCCGATCACCGGGTGCCGGTGGTCTTTCATTGGCCGTGACACAGTGATCGGCATGTGCTGTGATCAGTACTGGGATAGGGGTCACCCAGCGCCCAGGGCAAGGATGCAGAATTGCACCCCTCCCCCACTATTAATACATGCCGTAGAATGGGTGTACCATCCTGTGTCCATTCTTTTCCCCTTTGCTTCACTGCTCTCAGGGCAACTGCCCCTCCTGCCCACCCCTTGTCACGCACCCCCTACCTGGTAATGCAGAATCACGTATATATACATATATATATATATATATATATATATATATACAGTATATATATATATATATATATATATATATATATATACGATTCTGCCCAGCCTCCTGCACTGTAGCTTTACTGTGGTTGGGAAGTGGATACAGTAACCTTCCCCAAGTGGTCATGTGACTTCAAAGCAGTTTGTCTCTCTGTAGAACAGCCATCAGGCCAAGAGGACCATTATTGCTGCTGAATCCTTACCACTATGACATCATCCCACTGGTGTCCATAGTTCTAAGGAAGTCGCGTCCACGAGCGACACAAAGAGACACACTTACCAGAGCTGTGTGGTCACAATGCGGAGCACTGGGAAAATGTTTTTAAAAAGTTATTTGCATAAGGATATATTTCGATCTGTATGGAGGACATATATATGAGCGGTGGGCAGGCAACATTTCACAGCCGGGTGGTTGCGTTACCTTTCCTTCTACCGTAAGATATTTTTTATGCAATCCATAGACTAAAAAAGGCATCATTAAAAAAACACGCATATTTTATTTCCACTTTGATCAGTGCTAGTTTAAAAAAGTGAGTGTTAGTGTAGATAAAAAGTATACATTTTATTTTATCATTTGTCCTGTTTAAAATGACACTACATTTCTGATTTTGGTACAAAGCATGGCAAAGTTATTTACAAATAACATAAAGGCTTGTTTTACTATTGGCAGTGTTTGTATCTCTCCTGTCTGAACAATTTTTATAAACAATGTTACTTTGTATCTCTTTATCTCCTGTCTGATTAACGTTTATAAACAATGTTACTTTGTATCTCTCTATCTCCCGTCTGATCAATGTTACTTTGTATCTCTCTATCTCCTGTCTGAACAATGTTTATAAACATTGTTACTTTGTATCTCTCTATCTCCTGTCTGATCAATGTTACTTTGTATCTCTCTAGCTCCTGTCTGAACAATGTTTATAAACATTGTTACTTTGTATCTCTCTATCTCCTGTCTGATCAATGTTTATAAACAATGTTACTTTGTATTTCTCTATCTCCCGTCTGATCAATGTTTATAAACAATGTTACTTTGTATCTCTATCTCCCGTCTGAGCAATGTTTATAAACAATGTTGAGGGGGACTCTGATAGGGACCGTGCTGTAAAGGTGACTCTGATGGGGACCCTGATGTAAGGAGAAGGACTGTGATGGGGACCCTGATGTAAGGAGAAGGACTGTGATGGGGACCCTGATGTAGGAGGGATTTTGAAGGGGATCCTGATGTAAAAGGGGCTATAATGGGGACCCTAATGTGTTGGTTCACACATATGCAAATTGTGTGTGGGTTTCCCCGCATCCAATGCACATAACAGGAGAGGGTGACCGGCTCTCAATGGAGCCGGTTCACACAGCTGCGGGGCGACTGCGGTCCACATTTGGAAAGAGTCCTGTGTGTCTTTGGTTCCGATTCAGGTGCAAATTCAGGCAAAAAGTCGGGCCTGATTCGCATCTGAATCGGTAAACAGGGACACACCGGCCCCCCTGTTGTGAGCCGCAGCCGCAGAATGTGTGAACCCGGCCTAAATGAGGATTTTGATGAGGATCCTGACTTGACATAAGAGGAGGACTTTGATGTAAGGGGGGGACTCTGATGTAAGGGGGGACTCTGATGTAAGAGGGGGGGGGACTCTGATGGTGACCCTGTTGTAAAAGGAGACTCATTAATTTATAAAACTGTTTTTTGTTCTGCCCACAAATATTTGTAAAGATTTTTGTTTGGCCCTTTGACTGACTAAAGGACAATTGTACAGAGGTAAACTCACCAAATCAACCTTAACCCAACATTTGCTTCCCCATTGACTCCAATGCATCTCACCAAACTGGAGGAAGGTGATCCTCTGATATCGGGAGAGGCTGAGTCTATGAACTCTGTATCACCCGTCCTTTATATAAAAGCCGAGAGAACGTTCCACAGGAACCTGAGAGAGGTGGGCCAAGGTCGGAGCTGGTGGCCTTGTGTTCCGTCTATGTAATGTGTACTGAGTGCTCTTCCAAACCCCCAAGCTGGAGGCCTCCCAGAGCCACTATAAACACGGCTCTTCAATCAGACTCTTCTCGCTGAGGCCACATGGACGGCTCCTTCTTGTTCTGACAGGTCTCTCTATACAAAGACAGAAAAAAGATCTGAATACAAACATTTCCCCAGAATCCAGTGAGAGCTTTGAAAGGCTTTTCTCCTTTGTGAGCCGCGTGTCACAACACGTCTCCCTCTGCGCCGCAAATTTATCCGGACCAGAATATGAGCGCCGCCGCCCCTTTGTACATCGGCTCATATTTCCTATCTGCTAGCAGCACGTGAGCTGCCCCTGGCAGAGGCCCTAGTGAATAAAATGGGATGTAAACATCTCTTGTAACAGCAATAGGCTTGTGACAGGTACTCTTTATGGAGAGATCTGGAGTCTATTAAACCCCAGACCTCTCCTCTGCCCTAAAAGCATCTGATCACACCAAGAGCGCCGTGTTCAGACACTTTGCCCATTTAAAGAGGAAGTAAACCCTGATGGCTTTTACTTCCTCTTTGTTTCCCTGCAAAGGTAAAGCACATTATGTGTCACTTACCTGACACAGGAGCCGGCGATGTCACCACTGTCCCTTCTCCTACAAAGCGTCCATCTTCTTTCCGGGTATCGCGGCTCCAGCGCTGTGATTGGCCGGAGCCGCGAATACGTCACTCCCACGCATGCGCGCTGGTGCCGCCACTCACGGCATGATCGTCGTTAGAGACGGCACGCTCAGTGCGCCTGCGCGTCGTTGTCTACGGCGCATGCGCCGTAGACATCGGTGCCTGTCTTTTGGAAATATCTCCTAAACCATGTAGGTTTAGGAGATATTTCTTGCGCCTACAGGTAAGCCTTAATCTAGGCTTACCTGTAGGTAAAAGTGGTCTGTAATGCCCCGTACACACGGTCGGATTTTCCGACAGAAAATGTGTGATAGGACCTTGTTGTCGGAAATTCCGACCGTGTGTAGGCTCCATCACACATTTTCCATCGGATTTTCCAACACACAAAGTTTGAGAGCAGGATAGAAAATTTTCCGACAACAAAACCCGCTGTCGGAAATTCCGATCGTATGTACACAAATCCGACAGACAAAGTGCCACGCATGCTCAGAATAAATAAAGAGATGAAAGCTATTGGCCACTGCCCCGTTTATAGTCCTGACGTACGTGTTTTACGTCACCGCGTTCAGAATGATCGGATTTTCCGTCAACATTTGTGTGACCGTGTGTATGCAAGACAAGTTCGAGCCAACATCCGTCGGAAAAAATCCTAGGATTTTGTTGTCGGAATGTCCGAACAAAGTCCGACCGTATGTACGGGGCATTGGGGTTTACAACCACTTTAAAAATGGTGCTGTTTACATCCAGGAAACTGGAAGTGACTACACTTCCGGTTTCCTGTACCACAGAGGTCATAGGGGACCTTCTGGCCCTCCATGATCTCTATGGTAGGCCGGCCGAATCAACCCCCCCCCCTCCCATGGCCTATAAAAGCAAGCCAGCAGCTAATTAGCCGATAGGATGGCTTTTACAAACTTGGCTTTAACCAATTGGCAACTGCGTTATAGCCGAAAGACGCCTACAGCGCGGACTTAAAATTCCAGGGGGGCGTCCATGGACCTCCCGTTCTTGTGCTGCTCTGTGATCTCCAAGTCCTTGGGACTCGGCTGATCACAGATCATGGTAAAGGGCCAATCACGGCGGGCCCTTTCCCTTTACCACATGATCAGCTGTCAACCAATGACAGCGGATCACAGAAGTAAACAGAAGCCAGTTATTGGCTATTAACAGGCTTCTGTTAGAGGGACAGCGGTCCCCTTAGTGCCCACCTGTGCTGCTAATCAGTGCCCACCAGTGCCACCTATCAGTGCCCACCAGTGCCACCTATCAGTGGCAATCAGTGCTGCCGATCAATGCCTCATCATCAGTGTCACCGATCAGTGCTGCCCATCAGTGCCGCCTACCAGTGCCGCCTAACACTGCCCATCAGTGCCCCCTATCAGCTGCAGGCATCATCCTGGTACAACTACTTATAGCCGCAGGCACTTCGGCAGCGCTGCCCATTCATTTCAATGGTCAGGGGGGTGGAGGAGCGATATATACACCGCTCCTCCACCACCCCAAAGATGCTGCTTGCAGGATTTTTTCTAACGTCCCACAAGCGCTCCGCTCCAGGTATGAAAGCACTCGGGCTCTCACACTGGGGCGGCACGGGGGGGCGTTTTTTAGGTGCTTTACAGGAACTATTTTTAGCCCTAAAACACCTGAAAACTGCCTCAGTGTGAAAGGGGTCTTAACATGTTAATGTCACTTCAAAAATATTTTTTTTTCAGTATTTTAAAATCGACTGCTTTCATTACAATAATCCCAGGTGATCCTGCCATAAAGATCCTTATTCTGGAACTTCCTGTTATGAGGTGACTACTGTCTCCCAATTGTGGTCCTGCGTTGTCTCCCTGTCACATGCGCCCCTCAGTGGAGAAAAAGCTTCGTTGACACACTTTGCACAGACATGGTGCACCATTGTCACCATCAGAAACACCTAACTGAAGAAGAAATGCAACAACGTAACAAAAATTTGCAGATGTCCCCCATATGAACATACGTAGATGCCAGCTGTACCAGCTTTGCCAGGACAGTCCTGAATTTGCCAGGATAGTTCTGTATCTTAAATCTCAGTCCTAATGATGCTGTGTCCCAGGTCGTGCCTTGGAATCACAGCATCCCTCTTATTTGAATCACTCTACATGTGCAGTAACTCAATAAGGAATTCATTAGGTGGTCAGGGGCTGTGAGTGGGCGGTCCCGGCATAATTAGACAAATAAATGAAGGCTATGCTGATACATATTGCACAAACACGGACCACCATCAGGAACATATGCTTGGAGAAGAAATGCAACAATGTAACATAACAATTGGACATACGTAGATGCCAACTGTCCTGGATTTTCCAGAACAGTCCCGCATTTTCCGGGACAGTCCCGCATCTTGATCCTCAATCCCTGTGATACTATGTCTCGGGCCACGTCCTGAGCTTACAGCTTCACCCTTATTTGAGATACTGTGCTTGTGCACCAACTCAGCAAGTCTTTCATTCAGTGATCAGGGGCTGAGTGGTCCCCACATAATTAGAGGTGAGGAGTAATCTAGTATGTGAGCAGGGGCTGATCAGGACCACCCAGTCAGTGGGCAGGACTCAGGCAGACTATGGGTGGAGTTAAAGCATTAAAGTGTATTATTGTAGATGAATCTTATTAAAAATGACTTTTCAATCTGCAACAGCTGTAATTTTCTGTAAAACGCAATACGGTCAACTGGAGGCGCTCCGTACACAGATGGTATACAGAGCACCCCCCCCCCCAGAAACATCAGAGCGAGAGCAATAATTGTAGCGCCAGATCTCCTGTGTAACTCTAAACTGGTAACTCGCAAAGGATTTAAAGTGTCACCTATGGAGATTTTTAGGTACCATCATTTCGTGCCGTTCCACGGGCAGACGCAATTTTTAAGCATGTTATGTTTGATATCTATTTACTCGGCATAACATAACATTTTATATTTTACCAAAAAATGGAGTACTATATTGTGTTTTTGTCCATTAAAACTCATTAACGTTTTTTTTTTTCCCTGTTGTATGTAACACCCACCATTTTATTCCCTAGGGCCTCTGCTTAAACATATATATATATATATATATATATATATATATATATATATATATATATATATATATATATATATATATATATATATATATATATATATAATCTTTGGGGTTAAGTCGTTTTCTAGCAAAAAAATTATGTTTTTTACATGTAGGAGAGGAATGTCAGAATTGGCCTAGACTGGCCAAGTGGATATACACTATATTAGACATGGATGAGTGAGTTTGGGGTGGAAGAGCTTGACTGGCTTGCACAGAGTCCTGACCTTAACCTGACAGAACACCTTTGGGATAAATTAGAGCGGAGACTGCGAGTCAGGCCTTCTTGTCCAACATCAGTGCCTGACCTCACAAATGCGCTTCTGGAAGAATGGTCAAACATTCCCATAGACACCCTCCTAAACCTTGTGGACGGCCTTCTCAGAAGAGTTGAAGCTGTTATAGCTGCAAAGGGGTTGGCCAACCCAATATTGAACCCTACGGACCAAGACTGGGATGCCATTAAAGTTCATGTGAGTGTAGAGGCAGGCGTCCCAAAACTTTTGGCAATATAGTGTAGATGGAAAAAATAATTTAAAAAATTAAATAAAAAGAAAAGCACAACAGATATAAAAATAGTAATAAACGACATAGACAAGGAAATCTATCTTCAAGAAAAGTAGAACATATTAAAGCCTAAATGAGATTTTGGTGATTGGGTCTCGCAGTCGGACAGACATACTCAGCAGGACAGAGAAGAACAAGGAGACCTCCATGAGATAATCTGAATTATCTGGAGAGCTTGCATGGTTTCCTATGACATTGCAGGTCCTTTTTATGACCATTATAAGAAAGACTTGTCTGTGATAGAGGAACGTTGTTGTTGTTGGATGGAGCTTTGAGTCTGACCACCTTTGCCGTTCCCAGTAGGCAGTGATTCTGATCATCTTTCATTTTTTTCTCCAGACAGGACCAAGCCGTTCATGGGAAGAGGATCCCTCTGTGTGACATCCCCGCCCTGGAGCTGTAAGGTGAGTCTATATCTGATACTATCTCAAACTTATAGAACGACATCAGAAGATACAGACACGGGAGTCGCATCCAATGACTCATACAGGACCATGTATTTTTAATTAGATCAGATAAGACTGATCTACGTAAATTACGTGGGAGTTCATAAATGATCTAAGGACGCTTTAGAGTCGCCTTTCCCAACCTTCTTATACTGGTGGGGCCCTTTACATAATTTTCAGCTCACAGGAACTCCTCTTAAAATTAATTATTTGGTGGTCGGTAGGAAGAATGTTCCTTACATTGGTGATCAGTGGGAAGAATGTTCCTTACATTGGTGATCAGTGAGAAGAATGTTCCTTACATTGGTGATCAGTGGGAAGAATGTTCCTTACATTGGGGATCAGTGGGAAGAATACTCTTTACATTGGTGATCAGTGGGAAGAATGTTCCTTACATTGGTGATCAGTGAGAAGAATGTTCCTTACATTGGTGATCAGTGGGAAGAATGTTCCTTACATTGGGGATCAGTGGGAAGAATGTCCCTTACATTGGAGGTCAGTGGGAAGAATGTTCCTTACATTGGGGATCAGTGGGAAGAATGTTCCTTACATTGGGGATCAGTGGGAAGAATACTCTTTACATTGGTGATCAGTGAGAAGAATGCTCCTTACATTGGAGGTCAGTGGGAAGAATGTTCCTTACATTGGGGATCAGTGGGAAGAATGCTCCTTACATTGGTGATCAGTGGGAAGAATGTTCCTTACATTGGTGATCAGTGGAAAGAATGTTCCTTACATTGGGGATCAGTGGGAAGAATGCTCCTTACATTGGTGATCAGTGGGAAGAATGTTCCTTACATTGGTGATCAGTGAGAAGAATGTTCCTTACATTGGTGATCAGTGAGAAGAATGTTCCTTACATTGGTGATCAGTGAGAAGAATGTTCCTTACATTGGTGATCAGTGGGAAGAATGCTCCTTACATTGGTGATCAGTGGGAAGAATGTCCCTTACATTGGTGATCAGTGAGAAGAATGTTCCTTACATTGGTGATCAGTGAGACAGGGCCGGACTGGGAATAACATCCAGCCCTGGAAAAAATTTCATACCAGCCCCACAGCATTATTATACCCCCGCAACAGCATAACGTCATTGATTTCTTGTTCATGAAAGGGAAAACCATAAAATGCACATTTTAAGAGTGTATTATATAAAGATAAGACAGATATGAAATCACATAGGGCTTTATATATATATATATATATATATATATATATATATATATATATATATATATATATATATATATATATATATATATATATATAAGCAAATTCCAGTTAAAAGTGGTAAGTGATCAATCATCAAGGGGGACCCCAGGAACTCAGAACGTGGGAGGGGGGGGGAACCACCTTCCGCAGAAAGAATACACTAAGGTAAGGGGGGGTGGGTTACTGATATAAGGCTGTGCTTTATATCGGTGCCCCCTTACATTATCGTATTCACTCCCCCCTTACATCAGTGACCCCCCCTTCAGACTGGCCTAGCGGTGCTGTCACTGACCTCCTCTCAGGTGCACCGTGTAGGGCTCAGTCAGTCGGCTCCAGCTCGGTGGCTCTGATTTTATCCTATAGTCTCCTCTCCACAGTCCACACTTGTCTGACTTCTCCCATGACCCCCATCCTGGCGGTGCTCCCACTCTTGACTCCTCTGCAGACTCCCTCAGAGACTGCAGACATGATACAGGAGAGGGTCAGAGACTGCAGACATAGTACAGGAGATGGTCAGAGACTGCAGACATGATACAGGAGATGGTCAGAGACTGCAGACATGATACAGGAGCTCAATGCAGCCTCACCAGTGCCCATCAAATGCAGCCTCACCAGAGCCCATCAAATGCAGCCTCACCAGAGCCCATCAAATGCAGCCTCATCAGTACCAATCAAATGCAGCCTCACTGTGCCCATCAATGCAGCCTCACTGTGCCCATCAATGCAGCCTCACTGTGCCCATCAATGTATCCTCACTGTGCCCATCAATGTAGCCTCACTGTGCCCATCAATGTAGCCTCACTGTGCTCATCAAATGCAGCCTCACTGTGCTCATCAAATGCAGTCTCACTGTGCTCATCAAATGCAGCCTCACTGTGCTCATCAAATGCAGCTTTACTCTGCCCGTGAATGCAGTCTCACTGTGCCCATGAATGCGGCCTCACTGTGCCCACCATTGCAGCCTCACTGTGCCCATCATTGCAGCCTCACTGTGCCCACCATTGCAGTCTCACTGTGCCCATCAATGCAGCCTCACTGTGCCCATCAATGCAGCCTCACTGTGCCCATCAAATGCAGTCTCACTGTGCCAGTGAATGCAGTCTCACTGTGCCCGTGAATGCAGTCTCACTGTGCCCAGGAATGCAGCTTCACTTTGCCCATCATTGCAGCCCCTCCTGTGCCCCATGGCCCAGTCAGCAGTCCCTGTCTGTGGGAAGGTGTGTTGTTGATGCTCGGTACGGTACCTTGCATGCCAGCAGGATATCCATGATGGCCAACAGCAGGCAGGGTCTGTTCTCGTTTTGGATGGGGACAGTGCTCCTTCCAGAGGATCTGTTTGCTGTGAGATGGAGTGGTCCCTGGCCACTTGCACCTTCAGCCATCCTCATTTTCCGGCCCCAGTCAGCCTGTCCTCTGGTCCTGGGGAAGTGGAGAGCACTGGGTGGGAGCTGGAAAGAAGGGGGAGCAGAGAGTACTGGCGGGGTTGGAGAGCACATGGGTGGGGGCAAAGAGCAGGGGGAGTGGAGATCACAGGGATGGGGAGCGGAGAGCGCTGGGGGGGGGGACTTGAGAGCACTGGGGGTCCAAAAAGAACAGAGGTGGAGAGCACTGTGGGGGCTAAGAGTGTGGGGTGGCGAAGAGCACTGGGGGAGGGGCAGAAAAACAGGGGTGGAGAGCACTGGGGGGTACAAAGAGCAGGAAGGAGTGGAGAGCAATGGGGGGAGCTTGAAAGCACCAGTGGGGGCCAGAAAGAACAGGGGTGGAAAGCACGGGGGACTGGAGAGCACTGGCGGGGGTTGGAGAGCACATGGGTGGGGGCAAAATGCAGGGGGGAGTGGAGAGTACAGGGGTGGGGAGCGGAGAGTGCTGGGGGGGAAGCTTGAGCGCACTGGAGGGGGAGCCAAAAAAAAACAGGGGTGGAGAGCACGGGGGCAAAGAGCACGGGGGGGCTGGAGAGCGATGGGTGGAGCTTGAGAGCACAGGGGGGACCGAAAACAGGGGTGCGGAGAATGGGGGGCTGGAGAGCACTGTGGGGGGCGGAGAGCACTGGGGTGGGGGCTGGAGAGTGATGGGGAGAGCTGAAGAGCACTGGGGGGGGGGGGGGAGAAAGAACATGGGTGGAGAGCACGGGGGAGTGAAGAAAACTGGGATGGTGGCTAGAGTAGGATGGGGAGAGCTGGAGAGCAGAAAAAACAGGGGTGGAGAGAACTGTGAGGGGGGGGGGGGCTGGAGAGTGTGGTGAGGAGAGGAGAGCATGGGGGGGAGCCAGGGAGCACAAGGAGAACTGGGGGGGCCAGTAAAAGAATTTGGATCGGCGGGGGGCCGCATATAGAGGAAATGTGCTTTCTATATTCCTCCATGCAGCCGCTGAATACTTGATTCTCCTCCTCTCCCTCCTGCAAGTATTCAGCGGCTGCATGGAGGAATATAGAAAGCTAATTTCCTCTATATGCGGCCCCCCGCCGATCCTCCTATACAGGCACACAGGGCGGACTGTACGGGCAGGCCGGGCATCTACTGGATCTCTCTCTCCTGCTCCTGTGTGTCACGGAGCTGGCTGGGTCTGTGTTCGGCGGCCGCGCTGTAACATGGTCCCGCCCCCCTAGACCGGCTCGTGTGATAGGCGGAACACTAATTCTATCCACTATCACACAAGCCGGTCTAGGGGGGCGGGACCATGTTACAGCGCAGCCGCCGAACACAGACCCAGCCAGCTCCGTGACACACAGGAGCAGGAGGGTGGAGCACTGCAGCCGCAACTCAGGCAGCCTACCGGGAATTCTCCCGGTATCCCGGTAGGCCAGTCCGGCCCTGCAGTGAGAAGAATGTCCCTTACATTGGTGATCAGTGAGAAGAATGTTCCTTACATTGGTGATCAGTGAGAAGAATGTTCCTTACATTGGTGATCAGTGAGAAGAATGTCCCTTACACTGGTGATCAGTGGGAAGAATGTTCCTTACATTGGTGGTCAGTGGGAAGAATGTTCCTTACATTGGTGATCAGTGGGAAGAATGTTCCTTACATTGGTGATCAGTGAGAAGAATGTTCCTTACATTGGTGATCAGTGAGAAGAATGTTCCTTACATTGGTGATCAGTGAGAAGAATGCTCCTTACATTGGAGGTCAGTGAGAAGAATGTTCCTTACATTGGTGGTCAGTGGGAAGAATATTCCTTACATTGGTGATCAGTGAGAAGAATGTTCCTTACATTGGAGGTCAGTGGGAGGAATGCTCCTTACATTGGCTGGGGGGATAATGTAAGAAAGTTTTTTTTGTACCTTAATGTATAGAATGGATTAAGATAAAAAACCTTGAGGCTTTAGAACCACTTTTTATGTGGTCTCACTACGTAGGCAGAGCAGAAAACATGGTCAGTGATTCTGAAATCCACAATCAGATCTTCCGCACTGTAGCGGCTGACACGTGCACCCACGTCTTTCAGCACAATCCACGCTGGAGCTTTGGTCTAGGGGCAGACCGAGACATGCTGCCTGTATACCCCTGCCTATAACGAGATTAACAATGCAACGGGTTTCATGGGCTATTCCCTCTTTGTCAAACCTAGTGTTCCCAGTATTGGCATATGTGGACTTTCACAGATACTCTAACATTTTAACAGTTGAATCTGCAAAGAACATTAGTAAAGATTATTTGCAACAATCTTGTTACAATGTTCAACATAAAACTATACAATATTATAATGCAGCATACTGTAATTATACAACGTTAAAGGAAAAATATTGGTTGGAATACAACTACACCATATAAAGGAAATATATTTAAACTACCCCAATACAAAGAAAATATAAAAACCATTGAAAAAAACCCTCCTTTGTCTGGAAATACAGAAGTACATGCGCACAAACTCTCTTTTTAAAACCAATAAATGTTTTATAACCCGTATTACGTTCATTGCTTTCTAAAAGAGTTCATGCAGATGCACTTCTGTATTTCCAGACAATCATTCAAATTCCAGTGTCTGGGAGGATTTAATTTTGGGGGGTGTCTATTTTTTACTTAACGTCTGTGCAGTGTAGAGTGCTGACTGCTGTCTCCCTTTGTCCACCAGGTAACACTCTGGACTCTACTAGTGTCACTGCTGCTACTGTCATTCATGGCTGCTACCGTGTCCTCAACTCCAATCATGGAAGGTCGGCTCAATGCAGAAAGCGACAGCCGAGCAGTGCCTGACCCCAGGAACACTGAATTTGTGGTGGAGGAGAACATAGATGTGTCCATTAGGTCAACCTGGACATCTACTTATGGTGAGTGAGAGAGATGTTTTTTAAATCCATTCTATTTTTAGAGGCTCAGCTTAAATAGGCACTGTATATTGGCCATGACAGTGTCTCTTCCTAAGACCCCCCTCTGCCCCCTTCCCAACACTATACTCTCCTTGCTTTTCACTCCCTCACCACTCCTTCCTCCACTGCAGCCGTTGATGTCACTTCCTTGCTCCTGTGACAGTGTGCTGCCCCATCACAGGGGAGCAGGTTACATGTTCCCCCATACCCAGAAGGAGCTGTGATGGAGCAAAGCCAAGGTTAGTATATGGGGTTTGCTGTCTGCAATTAAATGTGAAGAAAAATATAAATAAAGGTGTCATGGACCATATCTACTGAGCATCCAGATGACACAAAAGCTCATTGGAGAGTGCGTAGAGACACAGGCATGACGGAGGTGCAAAGGGCACAGTAGGAGTCACTCCAATACACATGGTACATAGAGGCACACTTGGAGACACAGGGGAACACAGGAGCGCACTGTGGTCTCTAGATGACACTAAATGCTCAGGGGTTCACTGGAGTGGTTGGGAGCACAGGGCACACTAGAAGACCCAGAGGACCAGGGAGGCATGAAGACCCTAGATGACACAGGATGCTTTGGAGGGCACTTGGAGGTACTGGGTTGCACTGGAGTAACTAAATGACACAGGATGCTCAGGGGTGCACTGGAATCACAAGGCACACTAGACGACACAGGGTCCCGAATCTGGAACAGAGGGCCAAGGAGGCACGAAGACCCTGGATAGCACAGGATGCTTTGGAGGGCACTTGGAGTTATTGGGGTGCACTGCTGTAAAGGGGCTTACACGGCACACTAGAAGACATCGGGTCTCAGTTCTGGGACAGAGGGCCAAGGAGGCAAAAAAGGTAAGGTCTGCAGCAGGGGGGCTCTGCTGAAGCATGGCAACACATTGTTTGAATGCCAAGCCATGCGTCACGGTGAAAATTGAAGTGGCACCAATGAAGAAAGCTTTCTCCTGATTGGCCAATCACAAGGTCTGTCTCCTGGTTGGTTGAGGTGGCGCTGTTCTGGGTAAAGCTTGAAAGTGCTGAAGACCTCGTGCTGGAGAAGAGAAATGGTGCTGGATCCCTGGAGAGGTAAGTGTGACAAAAGCATGGGAAATAAATGGAGTGATATAATGAACACTATCTGTGAGGAATCAGCAGCAGGGATGTCCAGATCTGCGTGGCTACACTTAGGGAACTGGGACCAGACTATGTCATTTAAGGGAGATTTAAGTGAGGCACTTATAGGGGAGGACCTAAATACCCTCCCAGCAGCCAGCATCAGATGAAAACTGATTACTGGGATCTGCTGGCTGCTGGGAGACACCCGCCGGTGGACACAGGAACTACAATCTTCCGCTCTGGGAAGCACAGTGCCCCAGCAGATGATCCAGGTCCTGACACTTTTATTACATATATTTCACCTGTACAGGCACCAGAATACAAGATGTTTCACTATAAAAATGACGTATGATAATGATTAAACTTCTTTATATTTTTCTTTCAGAAAATGCAACCCTGGAAGCGCACAGTGATGACGAGTTTGCAGACGTCTTGCTTCGCTCAGAGCGTTCCCCAGAAGCCTCGGCGAAGCCGAAAAAGAGCAAGAAGCCCGGCAACCGTGGAAAAGACAAGAACAACGATGGGGAAAAAGGTTGCAGCAGGCAGAGCCTGAAGGTGCGCGTGCGGGACTTAGGCCTGGGCTTCGAATCCGACGAGTGGATTAGGTTCTTCTACTGCAGCGGCTCGTGCCAGCTACAGCGCAACATGTACGACATCACGCTGACCTCTTTGCTCAAACACAAGATGATCAACCATGGCGCCCACGGACGGGTCAGCAACCACCCCTGCTGCCGCCCCACCAGCTACGAGAATGTGGTATTCATGGACATCAAAAACAACTGGCAGGTTGTGCCGCAGCTGTCGGCGGCCAATTGCAGCTGTGTACGCTGAGGTCTCAGGGGGGGCTGGAGAGAGAAGCGATAGGAATACCTCGGAGCTCCTGGCACGGACCAAGAAGCGTAAAAAAAAAGGCACAAGAGGTCGCGCAGCCTGGTAACCCGAGGGGAGACGTGGCCAGTTGTATGTGGCATTTCACCAAACAAGGAAGGAAAAAAAAAAAAAAAATTAAACAAAGCAGAGATGGTCAGTGGTCTCCCCGGCCTCCACCTCACTGGTCTCCAATTTGCAATCTTGGTTGGGAGCCAGGGCTGGCCTTAACGTCGCAGGCCATTGGCAAGTCTTTTCCGGAGGTGGAACATTGTGTAGCGCTGCCGCTGCTGCTATGTCAAAAGACTTTTATTTCTTTTCTTTTTTAAACCATCATGGCATGAATGCAAGATGAGATGTTCCTTCAAGATGAAGGCCAGAGTTACCATTGAGCATTGACTGAACGGCTCATATTGCCGAGCGGGGGGGATTACCTCCCGAGAAAGACCAAAAACAGGACTCCAGCGAGTGTTTCAAATACATATCGAAATTTAAGAATGGACTACATTGTTACAATATGAGGGCAAATACACAAAAAACTGTCACCCTGACTACTGTAAAACGGCCGACGCGGCCCCAACATGACGGTTTTCTTATTACAAGCGACACAGGATGGTGATAGCGGCTGAGGAAAGTCCTGAGACTTTGCCTTGCTCTCCAAGACAGTCACACAGGGCCGGGATAAGGGGTGGGCAGGAGGGGAAGCTTTTCAAAATCACTACGTTTATCACTACTCCTATCAGCCTTGCAACACAAGGAAGGCACCTCTATCCCTACAGTAAACCATTGCGCCCAGGGCAGCCGCCCCTCCTGGAACTCCGGGCTAAATACGCAGAGAAAGTACACATGTGGGAGCCGTCAAAGGATTTCTATTTCTGTCCATCCAGTCCTAAGATTTACACAGCTAGCTCTGCCACATAAGACAGCCCTGTCTGGCAGGCCAGGAAACCAGATTTTTATCTGCAGGGCTGGTTACCCCCCCCCCCCCCCCCAGCCTGTGATCAGGCAGTGATAGGAGAAGCAGCTGATTGATGAGGTCATCCCTCTGCTCTCTTCCTTGTTAGCCCATGGGCACAACTGATTGGCTCCTTTTGCTGCCTCACCCAGTCTTAGCTCTGCTGTACATGGGCTGATACCAGGTCACATTCAGGTACTTACATGAAAAAATGCCTTTAATGATGTATTCATGATTACAGAGTTGCATTCGTCTGTGTGTTTTGTGCCCGGAGTTCAGCTTTAATCTGAGCAGTTACATTTCCAGTATCTTGATCTCCCATAACCGCACAATGCTGGAATTACAGCCCAGCAACCTCCCGCGGTTATTCGTCCAGTGAATCTGCGCGTACAGTACATTCATTCTGTGTGAATTGGGCAACGTCAAATGTCCTTTAGGCTATTTCTTTTCTAAACGAATGTTCTTTTAGTATGGGGAGTAGTAAAATACTGCATTATGGCCACTAGATGGCGCTGAAGAGTATAAGAAATCTTTGTAAGAAGAGATACAATGTATCAATTCTAGTGAACGTTAAAGGGAATTAGTGAATAGATGTAACCAATGGTCCAATGGCAATTAAAAAAAAAGAAAACATCCCTCAAAGTAGCAAATATTCTCTAAACAGATGGAAACAAAGCAAACCCAATAACGTCAACTATTCAAAGATCATGTAGTAGCGATTAATCTCCCAGATTGTACACTGCTCCAAATGTGTGCCAAGGTTGGCCTATAGACTCTGGTGAAACCATAAAACATTTTTTTGTCAGCCCTGTACTCCAAACTATCAGAAATCTTCAGGAAGACAGAATGGAGTTCACGTTTCCTGTCTGGAAGGCACAAAGTTCCGCTATAAAAGTGAAAGCTAATGTACTTAATTAAACGTATATGAATGTATTTGTACATGGAGCTGGCATAAATACACAAATCTGTCTTTATTACAGCTTCCTGTATGGTCCCATTCATGGGAGATGGAGGGGCAGCAATTACTACTGCTTATTACAGTGCTGAGTGGTGTTTGAGGGTCAGCTCTTGTCTTGAATAGGGACTGGGTAGTGGCTGAAGGTTAGTTATTGGCTCATATATAGGGACTGAGTGATGGTCAGGGGTAGGCTCTTGGCTCACATAGGGGCTGAGTAGTAGTTGAGGGTTGGCTCTTCGCTTGAATAGAGACTGAATGGTGATTGAAGGTCGGCTCTCGGATCACATAGGGACTGAGTGGTGAGTGAAGGTTGGCTCTTCGATAGGGATCGAGTGGTGGTTAAAGTTTGGCTGTTGGCTCGTGTAGGGACTGAGTGGTGATTTAAGGTCAGGTCTTGGCTCACATAGGGACTGAATGGTGGTCAAAGATCAGCTCTTGGTTCGAATAGGGACTGAGTAATTGTCAGTTTTTGACTCACATAGGGACTGAGTGGTGGTTGAAGGTTGGCCCTTGGCTTGAATAGACACTGAGTGGTAGTCAAAGGTCATATTTTGGCTCACATAGGGACTGAGTGGTGGTCGAAGGTTGGCTCTTGGCTTACATAGGAACTGAGTGGTGGTTGAAGGTCTGCTCCTGGCTCACATAGGGACTGAGTGGTGGTTGAATGTTGGCTCCTGGCTCACATAGGGACTGAATGGTGGTTAAAAGGTTGGATCTTGGCTCACATAGGGACTGAGTGGTGGTCGAAGGCTGGCTCTTGGCTCACAAAGGGACTATGTGGTGGTGAAGGCTGGCTCTTGGCTCACATAGGGACTGAGTGGTGGTTAAAGGTTGGCTCTTGGCTCACATAGGGACTGAGTGGTGGTTGAAGGTTGGCTCTTGGCTCACATAGGGACTGAGTGGTGGTCGAAGGCTGGCTCTTGGCTCACATAGGGACTGAGTGGTGGTTAAAGGCTGGCTCTTGGCTCACATAGGGTCTGAGTGGTGGTCGAAGGCTGGCTCTTGGCTCACATAGGGACTGAGTAGTGGTTGAAGGCTGGCTCTTGGCTCACATAGGGACTGAGTGGTGGTTAAAGGTTGGCTCTTGGCTCACATAGGGACTGAGTGGTGGTTGAAGGTTGGCTCTTGGCTCACATAGGGACTGAGTGGTGGTCGAAGGCTGGCTCTTGGCTCACATAGGGACTGAGTGGTGGTTAAAGGCTGGCTCTTGGCTCACATAGGGACTGAGTGGTGGTCGAAGGCTGGCTCTTGGCTCACATAGGGACTGAGTGGTACCTAAAGGTCAGCTTTTGGCTTGCATAGTACTGAGTGGTGGTCGAAGGTCAGCTCTTGGCTCGAATAGGGACTGAGTGGTGAAGGTCGACTCTTGCCTTGTATAGGGAGTGAGTGTGCACGAGGAATGCACAAAAAGCAGAATGTCTAAAGTCCAGATTTGATTTAATTTAGATTCTTATATCATAAAAATCCAACTCATTTCAGGGGCTTAAATGGCTTCATCAGGGCTCGGTCCTGTGAAACAGAGACTGTATTGAACTTTTGGTGCCTTCCTCCCGGCAGACTCATTGAAAGCCCAACAGGGGTTCTAACTCCTCACCACTCCATTCAACCTTAGCAGTGAAAAGTGCTCTGGCTCTGCTGTCTGACAGGAGTGTCTGAATCACAAGACTGTAGCTCTGTAGTGAGTCTCCAACATTTTATACAGCCAGTAACTTAATCAGACAGAATGGAGGAGACTTCAGACAAATCAGTGACAGTTTTATGTTATCCCTCCAATTATCAATTCAGATGCCTTATAAAACAAAGCGAGGAGCAGATGACTTCATCACCTCATTGTCATCGTCTTGTGTAATCCCTCCAGCTTCACCCGTCACTCGCTGAGACATCAGAAAGTTATCGGGAGACTTTTGCTGGAAGGATTTATTCATTACATTTTGTTGGACACACCCGGGAACATTTTATAGGACGTATCACTCAGCGGCTCTGAATATACCTTGCGGTAATTCCGTCTTGCTAGGAATGAAGGGAGGGGCAAAATATGACTGGGACACGCCCGGAAAACAAAAAGTGAGTTCGCCGGCTTTGCTGGCGGAATTTAAAAACCATTAAAAAATTGGTTTGAAGAGAACATGTAAAGTCGTACACAGGACCATACAGAGCAATAAAGAGAAATAAAAAACATTGATAATCAAATTAATAATAGTAAACTCATTCCTTGTCATAATCATACTTATATATACTGTATGGTGGAAACCCGGACTATGACAGATTTCCACCATTAATATGATATTTGGATATTGCTTTGCTTCAGCCAGTGGCGGCTGATGCTCCATGGGGCGGCGGGGGGGGGCAAGACAGACCTGACCGCAGACACCCCCCCATCGCTCAAGCCCGCCACCGCACATCATTGACAACCACGCCCACACTCCCCCCCTCCTGGTCGCCAGCTTCTCACCTGCCAGGCCCCCGTCAGCCCCGCACTTACCCTGTGCACTCCCGGCCAATGGGGTCTCAGGACCCGCTTCCTGATTGGCCAGGAGGAGAAACAGGAAGACATTAGCAGATATTCATTCGCTAATGTCACACAACAGGGTGGACTCAGTGCAGCCAATTAGAGCCTCAGGCTCCAATCATGTGCTTCAAAAAAAATTAAAAATCCATAGAAATCCATGTGTCTGGCGCCCTGCATGTAGATTAGAGGACTGGGCGCATAGATTAGGAGGGGACGGCATCCCAGCGCCCCTAATGAGTGGCCGCCACTGGTTTCAGCCATGATGAAGAGGAATGGTTGGGTCCCGAAACGTGTTGGCTTCTTGTTATCTTCTAGCTGTCACATTTTAATTGCAATAAATTAATTTGGACGATAAAGATGACCAAAGATAAAAGTTGGCCAACACGTTCTGGGGTTGACCTTCTCCCTTCATCAGGGCTGAAACAAAATACAAAAAGGTAATTAAAATATCATATAAATAGTGTAAAATTCTCACTATATAAAGTGTAGGTATGATTATGACCAGGATTTCCATTTCCTATTATTATTTTGATTATCAATGTATTCTGTTTTAGCCCAGATGAAGGGGGACTGAAAAAAAAAAATGTATTAGCATTTCTCAGTGTGGGAGGCAGCCGCCCCTTGAGTGAGCCCCCCGCATTGTGGAAGAGCTGCCTTGGTGTAGTCATCAAGCCCAACCAACATCTTCTGTTTTGACAGATACAAGATCAAGTCTATCCCAGTGGCAGCTGGTGCTAAATATTTCCGGGGGTGGGGGGGTGGGGCGGCAAACTAACGCCACCCCGCGGACGGGAAGAAGCCAGTCGCCGCAAGCCCCCCCACCCCATTGGAGATGGTCAAAGGAGCAGGGAGTCTGCAGGTGAAAATGGGGCCGAGGCATGAGAAGGAGCTGGGCTGTGGCACTGTACCTGGTCCCGGCGATGCGGTGGAGAGGGCTGTGGGTCCGAGCAGGAAGAAGAGGCTGTGGACAATGGGTGGCGATCTGGCGCCATCTTGGCACCCTCCTCGTGCAGCCCGGGACTGCTGGCAAAGTAAGATTCCAGGGCTCCTGAGTGGAATATGCTAGCTTGGGCCAGCTGTGAGGAGGCTCTCCGATGGCTGGGCATGCTGTAGCGGGTGTGCGGTGGCAAAGCACCAAAAGCCCAGGTAGAAACGGGAGCTCTCCGGAGATGCGACCTCACGCTTGCACGTCCAAGCCACGCCCCATGTAAAATGGCGAATATTCATTTGCTATTGTCACACAAATGGGTGGGCTCAGGGCGCAGTGCTCTGCTCCCCAAGACCACCCTTATCTGAAGCCAATTAGGGCCTCGGGCTATAATCACGTGCTTCAAAAAAAAAAAAAAAAAAACATAGAAAACCATGCACCCGGTGCCCTGCATGTAGATTAGGGGCCGGGCGCATGGATTTAGGGGGGCGGCGCTCCAGATGAACGGGCTGCCACTGGTCTATCCTTGTGTCAACTCTTCTGGAGTCTCTGGGTGAAGCCTGTGTATCAGGAGTGGTGGCCTCAGCAGACCCAGATTTGTTTGGTGTCAGTTACTCACCTGGAGGGAAAAGAAAGGATGAGCATGACAGGCTGTGTTCAGGAGCTTCTACACTTGCTGGCAGTCCTGTCTGTCCCCATCACAGGGTGAGATACAGGAGGTTAGGAGCGCAGAAGGTCAGGGCAACATTCTATGCAAACAGGCCCCCCTGCCAAGTCAGCCATAAAGGGACCATTCGTTTTTTTGCAAGTTAAACCTTGAGCTATTGAGCTCTGTAAACACCAAGCCTCTAAAAATGTGTTTTACTTCTATATTAAAAAATTCCATAACACGACGAATCCCATAACACGACATATCCCATAACACGGCATATTTCTGCACAGTTATGGATATTTCTGAGCTAAAAACGTTCGGAGAGGTCGGAGGCCATTCCTAAAAGGGCTGTAAACTCGATACAAGAGACATTCAGAGGATCATGTGACCAGAGGGGTTGTTACTAAGAACTGGTAACAGGGGGACCAGACTTTTCCACTTGCCACATTATCCCTTAAATGCATCAATTAAACACCATTTGTGCATTTAAAGTTGAAGACGTGTGTGATATTAAAGGGGTCTGTTTATGAAGACATTCGGGTGACCCCTCATTCAGTGAATCTGCATTTATTCCATGCAAGCTGGGAACAAAATGTCATTAAGGTTATTTTCTTATCTGAACGAATGTTCTTTTATTATGGGCAGTGGTAAAATACTGCATTATGGCCAGTAGGTGGAGCTGATGAGCATATGAAATGCACACCTTTTTACCAAGAGATACAATGTAACAATTCTAGAGAATGCTAGATGGAATTACCAATATTATGTAAGCATTTGTTTGCTACATTTCTTTGCTAATTCTCTCTAGCATTCGTTCGTTCGGAGGAAGTAGCGTAAAGAACATTAGTTTTTGCCCATTTCACACTGAATGCTAGAGGGAATTACCAAAGAAATGTGACCCCTCTTTTGTTACACTTATTTGCTAACTTCCTCTAGCCTTCATTCAGAGGAGGAAATAGTAGTGGTGCACTGAAATGAAAATTATGGACCGAAACCTAAAATTCAGGATGCACTTGGCTGAAAACCGAAACCAAAAATGGACAGTTTTTTTTTTTTTTTGGTTTTTGATTTAATTAATGTGGCTGGTGTTTTTGAATTGAAGTCAATGGGATGCGATTTTGCATTGAAGTCAATGGGATGCGATTTTGCATCGAAGTCAATGGCATGCAATTTTGTATTGAAATCAATAGGGGGCGCTTTTGCATTGAAGTCAATGGAACATGATTTTGTATTGAAGTCAATGGGATGCGATTTTGCATTGAAGTCAATATGGACGTTTTTGCATTGATGTCAATGGGGGGGGGGGGGGGCGTTTTTGCATTGAAGTCAATTGCATGTGATTTTTAATTTTAGTCAATGGGACACGAATTTGCATTGAAGTCAACAGGTCGCAGTATGCCATTATGGGCACTTTTTTTTTTTTTTTTTCCTTTTGGCAAAACGCTGATAACCCTATTCTCAGCCAATATTTTTCGGCAGTCGATATACAGTATCGGTGCATCCCGAGAAAATAGCCTAAAGAACATTCGTTTTGTCTCAATGTGCACAGAACGAATGTACGCGGCTATGAAAATTTTTCATAAACAAACCCCTAAGTGTGTTTCCTACAGTTTATATTCGTTTATTTTCACTAAGAAAACGAACAGAACACATTGTTTAGCTTTTGCATAGGACTGCGGCTGACCACTAGGGGGGGGGGGGGGTACTAAGGCACATGGGAGGGGCATTTCTAAGGTCAGCCAATCAAATGCAGATCTTCCTTCACCCACGGGCGTCACTTCCATATTTGTTGAACAGGTGGGGTCCCTAATAACAAATGTTATTGTGAGCAAAAAAAAAATTAAAATTAAAAGGCAGCAAAAAATAAATTAGGATAGCAATTGCATTGCAAAAGACAAATCCGCATACCTGCCCCCCCCTCTTTTATTAAATAATTATTATTTAATTAATAATTATTTTTGATATCACAGACATCACACCTACCGATTTCTCCGATCGATGCCGTTTCCTGTGGCCTGTTTTTCATCACCGATCTATTTATTACATCTAACTTATTTATTTATTTGTGTTTAATTTTTGTACGGCTTGTTTATTCTTTTACAGACCTATTTATTAACATATCTCTTAACCTCATCTATATATATATATATATATATATTGTGAAGTCATTAATATTTAAAGTCTATCATTAGAAACATGTTACACGGGGTCAGTCCCGTGTTTTCCAGTTCTGATCCGGGAAATACAAGGAGAGGATGATGGATCCGGGTTCCAATGTGTTTGTTCAACGGAAAATATTTTGTACTGTTTTATAAGATATAATAACCCAATTCCTGTTTTTAATCAATAAAACTCTATTTTTGTATAGCTGCCTGTTTTACTAGAGGAATAAAGCTGATATTTAATAACGGTTGTGAGAGTGTAACATTTTAACCTTTTCAAGACAAAGGTAAAACAAATGTTAAATTCCTGAACACAGTTTTGCAACTTTTTGACACGTGTTGGTAAATCTGTACATATCATCACAACTACTTATAATATATTGGAAAATTAGGTGGTGGTGGGGGGGGGGGACAATATAAAAAATCCAAGGTTATAATTTATAAATTCAGAAATGTAAATTAAATTAAAACATAGTTCCAGGGCTGAGTTTGTGTTTTTTTTCTCTTTATTATATGCCTTGAAAACTTTGAAAAAGAAAACAAATCAGGAGATAACCATTACCATTTACCACTAAATGAAACCCAGTCTTTTCTGAAAATAATATATTATAATTAAGTTGTAATGGTTATCTCCTGATTTTTTATTTTTATTTTTTTTTTCAAAGTTTTCAAGGCATATAATAATAAAATTAAAAAAAAATAAAAAAAGAATACAAACTCAGTCCTGGAACTATGTTTTAAATTAATTAAATTTTTTAAATTTATAAATTATAACCTTGTATAATTATAATCTTGGATTTTTTTATATTGTACTACATGTTAACTATTTTAAGGAACTTTAAAATCCCCCTTTCCCCCCATAATTACTCCTGATGGGGAGCCATAGGAACTCACTTTCTATAATTACTTATAATATATTATTCTCAGGAACGATTGGGTTTTATTTAGTGGTAAATGGTAATGGTTATCTCCTGATTGCATAAAATAATAATAATAATCAGGAGATAACCATTACGTTAGGGTTAGGTTTTCCCCTGGAAGAACAAGGTTAGGACTCAGGGATTGGAATAGGGAGCACCCCCAAAGGTCAAAGGTCAGCAGGCGTGTCCCCCAGAGGTCAAAGGTCAAGAGGTGTGGCTGACCCGCCCCCACCAAAGTGTTCCGCCTACCCCAACTAAGTCGGGGCATAAACAAGTCGGGGCATCAGCAAGTCGGGGTAAGTAACTAGAACTTTGTCCATAGGGTGGCAGTCTGTGCTGACATGGAGCTTGCCAGGAAAGGAAAATTGCGGTAAGTATTTGATATTCAATTCTCCATTTTCCTGACAGCTCCATGTCAGCCACCACTGGGAAATAACTAGATACAAGGGTGGGATACGACAAAATTAGTTTAATTATGGCCACCAGCCACAAAAATAATAGTTTTGACAAATTCGGCTGTGGTTAACATTGCCGGGTCAATGCGGTAGTGAGAGACAAACGTGTGCATGGACGACCAGGTTGCTGCCTTGCATATGACTTCTGGAGATATACCACATGCGGCTGCCCATGATGTTGAAACGCTCCTCGTGGAGTGATCCCTTATTCTCTCTGGAGGTGCCAGCCCCTTATCCTTGTATGCCATGGCGATTGTCTTTAGGAGCCAAGCGGCGGTGATTCTGCTGGAGACCTTATATCCCTTGCGTATTCTATTGGGAATTACGAACAGGGAATCCGAGATTCTGACGCTAGAGGTTGCTTCCAGGTACACTTTCAATGTTCTGCCCACATCCAGTGGGCTGATTTCTGGTCTCCTTACTTAGGTGAAACTTGGTGGCTACCTTAGGAATGAAGTCTGGCATTGGCCTTAGAATGACCCTACCTGCCCGAAGGACGTGTGGGGCTCTTTAGCTCCCAGAGACGCTATTTCTTAAACCCTCCTGGCCGAGGTTATTGCGACCAGGAAGGATGCTTTCATCGTTAAGTCCCGCAGCGACACTCCCTGGCCGAACCTGGGTGAGGCCAGGAAATTCAGAACTAGTGGCAGGTCCCTCTGGGAAAGTGCAGGTGCTCTGGAAGGCCTTAGTTTCACTATAGCCTTAAAGAAATGGATGATTAGTTCTTTAGAGGCCCACTGAATTCCTGTGACTGCGAAAATGGCTGACACTTGGCCTTTGAGAGTACTTGCACTTAGTCCCATTTCTAGGCACTTCTGCAGGAACTCAAGGATGTGACGGGCTCTGAGTTCTTCCATCCTGAGTCCCGGTGATGCTGCATACTCTTGGAACTTTTGCCAGTTTCTATTGTAGACACTGTTTGTGCTGTTTTTGCGGACCTTCATGAGGGTCTGTACCACTTCCGCGGAGCACCCTGGGTTTATGGACCTCTGCCTTTCAATATCCAGGCCATTAACCTGTGTTTCTCCGGCTCTGGGTGTATAACTGGGCCCTGGCCTTATCGGTAACATCCGAGGTGCCCTGACACTCATGCGTAAGAGTAGAGGATACCATGGGCGTTTTGGCCAATCTGGGATCACTGCCAGTACCGTGATGTCTTCCTTTCTCAGTCTGTTCAGAAAGAACAGTATTAATGGCGGGAAAAGCGTAAGCTGTCTGAAAGTCCCACTTCGCAGTTAGAGCAACCACCAGGGCTGCCCGTGGATGAATTGAGTTTGTGCAGAATTTGTGCAGCTTCGCATTGACCAGAGATGCAAAGAGGTCCATTTCTGGGAGAAAAGACCAGGCTACCAGTTCCCTGAATACTTGTCCGAAGGGATCATTCGTTGTTGTCCACTGTAGTCCTGGACAGATAGTTCGCCTGGAGATTGGCATGTCCGGGTATATATACTGCTGACAGGCTAAGCAGGTTCTCTTCGGCCCAACTCATTATAAGTTCCACCTCTTCCAGGAGGGATAGACTCTGCATGTCTTCCTGCTTCTTGATATAGGCTACACCTGTTACGTTGTCCATCTTTAGGAGGACCTAGCCCTTACAGATTACCTGGGCAAAGGCCAGAAGAGATTGATATGCCGCCCTCAGCTCCAACCTGTTGGCCACAATTTCCTTCGGTGGGTGAAACCATCTGCCTTGAGCCCACTGGTCTCCGCAATGGGCTCCCCATCCTGACTTGCTGGCGTCTGAGGTGATCACTATCCAGGATGTTGGGAAGAGGGAGTGACACTACAGCAGATTCCGCTTTTCTTCCCACCAGGCCAGACTCTGTCTCATGGACTGTGTTAGGGATGTTCTGATACAGATTCTGGGAGTCCCACTGCCAGAGGAACCCATACTGGAATGGACGAGCGTGTCACTGGGCCCATTTCACTTGGGCATTACTGACATCATCGTGTCCAACAGTTGGAGGCAGGTCCTGGCGGGAAGACAGTTGGCCGACCTTGCAGACTTTGCCCATTCTAAGATAGGTGTCCAGTTCTGCGCCCAGGTAGACCAGCAGCTAGGATGGATCTAACTGGCTTTTCTCCCAGTTTATGAGCCACTCGAGATGTTGAAGGGTTGTGATGACTCTGTCGCGGTGAGACAACAACTTGTCCTTGTCTTGGCCCAACAGCAGAATGTCGTCCAAGTGATGATGAATGCGAATCCCGCATCTCCTCAGCTGCACCACTACTACCAGCAGGACCTTGGAAAAGACCCTGGGTGAGGTCATCAACCCGAAGTGCAGGCAGACAAATTGGTAGTGAAGAGGGCCGATTGTAAATCTCAGAAACCTCTGGAAGCGTGGCGACCGGCACATGGAAATATGCATCCTTCAAGTCCACCGAGAGGAGCTAGTCTCCGGGTTGTATCACCTTCAGGATGGACTGTAATGATTCCATTTTGAAGTGTTCCTTCTTCACATGGTTGTTCAGCCACTTGAGATCGATCACCGGCCTCCAGTCTCCTGACTTTTTCTGTACCAAAAATAGCGGTGAATAAACTCCTGAGAAGTGATTCCTCCTGAGCACTGGTTCTATTGCCCGCTGTTCTAGGAGTGTGGTCACGTACTGAAGCAGAATCTCCTTTTTCAGGGAGCATGAGGGGAGAGAGGTCGGTACGAAGTTTGTCTTCGGTTTCTTGAGAAACTCCCAGAAATGCCCCGTTTTTATGGTGGAGAGCACCCAGCGGTCCCGGACGTTCTCCGTCCATACTTGCCAGAAACTGCGCAGCCTGGCTCCCACCGGCCAAGCATGGACAGGGACACCCTCAAAACAATTTCTGGAGCTCCCAGCCCGCAGGGGTGACTGCCTTCTTCTGTTTGGACCCCGAGGGGAGTATTACAAGGCCTGCTGAACTCCCTCCCTGGCCTATAGGATCTTGCTTCTCTCCATCTTGTTCTGGCGGGCCGGCCAAAGGCCGGATTCTTCTGGCGGAGTAACCTCCTTTCCTGGGGAATGGAGCCGGACTTTCCCCCTGGCGATTGCTGTATTGAGCTTGTCCCCAAATAGGAACCCTCCCTCGAAGGGGGTCCTGCACCAGCCTTGTTTGGAGGATGGGTCTGCCACCCAAGGTCTGAGCCACAAGGCGCGTCTTGCTGTGACTGCTCCAAGCATCACGCGTGCCAGGGATTCGATTATGTCAATGGCAGCTTCTGCCATGAACCCCGCTGTTAGCCTCAGGTTTTTGAGCGAGGACATTATCTTGGTTTTCTCCCGATCACTGGCAATGGCCGATTCTAAATTGTCTATCCAGACCTCCATTGCTCTGGAGATTGTTGCCAATGCTATCGATGGCTTGCCTGCCCCTCCTGCGACTGTGTAGACTTTTTTCAGGTCCAAGTTTACCCTCCTATCGAGGATGTCCTTGAAAGAGACCGCATTGTCTAGCGGCAATGTAACATGCCTGGCTAGACGCTTCAGGGCTGCGTCAACTACAGGTGAGTCTTCCAGATGTTTAACATCCTCCTTTTTAAAGGGGTACAACTTGGCAAGGCGGCTCCGAAAAAAGTGTGTTTTTCTCTGGCTGCTCATCTTCTATTATGCCTTTAATTTCATCCATGAAGGGGAAGGTGAACCCCTCTCTCTTCCTGTTATGGAAATAGCATCGATGTCTCTTCAGCGGCTCCTCGATTACATCTTCCCATTGTAAGGCCTCCTTGAGACCCTTAAGGAAGGGCTGTACCAGGTTGAAATCGAACCCTTCATAACCTGCGTTCTCTTCCTCTCCAGACGAGTCTTCTAACGCTGATCTGGGTAGCGCCTGGGCCTCTTCAGCCCCGGATCTTAGCTGAGGTGTAGTCACTTGGGACACAGAAGGGGCTTGCTGATGTGACAGCTGCAGCTGTTCAGCAAATGACTTTAGCGTATCTTTAAACGCTTCTTTCATAAGGGACGCCATCTCCCCCGCTTCCTTATTCTTGGTTACCTCCTTACCTCCTGTTTTGCCAGGAAGCGACTCCTTTGGACAAGCCCAGCACATCTGGGGCCCAGGTTGAGAATGGTGGGATGGGGGTCCTCACAGGGGAGCTACGGCATCTGGACCTCGACCGATCACGTCGGTCTCTTGACCTTTCTCTACGCTGGCTACCCCTGGACCTGGAGCGATACTCTTGTTCTGACCAGCTTCTCTCTGAGATGAACCGGGGAGATGAATGATGTCTTGATAAGACGACCATTCCACATAGCAGTGGCTGAGCCTCCTACCTTCTCGGCATATTCTGGTCTTTTGGGGTTGGCATTGTCTCATTTGCAGCAATAGGAGATGCAGACTGTTAAGGAAGCACAGGAAGACAGCTCATCTATGGTTCACACAGTCCACAAGCTCCACAGCAGGCACACTGTCTCTGGTGAGGCAACATTATACTGAAACTTCACCAGTTTAAATCCTGTAGCAAGTCGTCTGGCTCCGCCCTCACGCCATCCAACATGGGCGGGGCCTTACCCCAATGGTGGGTGACATGGAGCTGTCAGGAAATATTATTTTCAGGAAAGATTGGGTTTTATTTAGTGGTAAGTGGTAATGGTTATCTCCTGTTTTTTTAAAATTTTTTTATTCAAAGTTTTTAAGGCATATAAGAAAAAAAAAAAAAGAAAGAAAGAACGCAAACTCAGCCCTGGAACTATGTTTTAATTAAATTTACATTTTTTAATATATAAATTATAACCTTGTATAAATAAAATCTTCGATTTTTTTAATTGGAATACGTGTTCACTATTTTGAGGCACTTATTCATAAATTAAAAAAATATTTAAATTACATTTAAAAAAAATTCCAGGAGAGATTATTTTAAAAAAAATCGAAGATTTTATTTATACAAGGTTATCATTTATAAATTTAAAAAATGTAAATTAAATTAAAACATAATTCCAGGGCTGAGTTTGTGTTCTTTTTTCTTCTTATATGCCTTAAAAACTTTTAATAAAAAATAAAAATAATCAGGAGATAACCATTACCATATACTACTAAATGAAACCCAATCTTTCCTGAAAAAGTAATATATTATAAGTAATGATAGAAAGCGAGTCCCTATGTCTCCCCATCAGGAGAGATTATGGGGAAAAGGAAAGTGCCTCAAAATAGTGAAGACGTAGTACCATATACAAAAATCCAGGATTTTTTTTTATAGAAAATTAAAAATAGAATTCCATAAAAACATATTATTTCAACACTATAAGCATATAGTATAATACCAATTGTGCAACAATGCATGGTATGGTGTATATGGATCAACACATTTCACCCAGATGAGGGGCTTCTTCAGGATCCACTTTCACGTATTGATAAGTCTAGAAACTAATAGACAATACAAGCAATATATTAATTTCATAAAGTACATAAATACATAATTTTATACAAAAACGTAACGTGTGTAAGATCAATCATTTTATATATACCTGGTAAAGACAATATCATATATCTAATGAGCATGTTTGACAGAGAGAGAGAGGAAAAAAAAGACTTATCAATACTGGTAAGTGGATCCTGAAGAAGGCCCCCCCACCCATGCGTCCGGCCCCCTCATCTACATGCAGGGCGCCGGATGCATGGATTCCAATGGGGGTGGGGTGGGGGGGGGGTGGGGTGTGTGAAGCATGTGATTAGAGCCAGAGGCTCTAATAGGCTTCAAAAAAGGGTGGTCTCGGGAGGCAGAACACTGATCCCCGATCCCACCCAGTTGTGTGACAATAGCGAATGAATATTCGCTATTTTCACATTGATGCTCCTCCCGGCTAATCAGAAAGCAGGTCCTGCGACCCGTCACCAGATTGGTTGAAAGGACAGGCGATCCTATTGGACGCATAGGAGGGAGGAGATGCACGGTAAAAGCCGCCGTAATACAGAGGAGGAGGGGATGCCGCCCGTTGCCCGTAGCAGCGCTGGCCGCCCGCAACCTAGATGGGGTAAGTGCGGGACTGGATGACTAACCGACCAACCGCGAGACCCCCCAGGGGGGGTGGGGGGATGGGGGGTGCCGCGCCCCGTCGGCCAACCACTAGCTGGCCACTGATTTTAGTCAAAATACTATGACTAAATCTAAATTGAAATTTGATGTCAAGATTTACACTGGTTACTTGTATTTTCCCCTTTTTTTGACACACTTTAAAGTCCCATCCTCTATTTGGGGGTTTCCCCCGTCCAGGGATGGATATGGGAGCCACAAAAAATCTTTCTGAACACTTTAAAAAATTGCTACTTAAACTGGTTTAAATGTCATACGTATTTTCCCCCATTTATGTAATGTTAACCACCCCCCACCCCCACCCCCCGGCATCCCTTTAAAAGGGGTTCTGAACACCAGGAAGGATTGGCCACTGCGATTAGCTGTCCCAACGGTCACATGATCGGGAGTCAGTCCCACAAGCATTTGATCTTTAGTTGGGAATGGGAACTGTCTTTAAGCATGCTCTAAGCCAGTGGTCTCCAAACTGCGGCCCTATGCTTGCCTTCCGGCCCTTGGGGCTCTATTCCTTCCACTGACACCCACAATGGGGCAAAATTCCTGCCACTGATTGCAACAATGAGGCACGATTTCTGCCACTGACACCAATGATGGGACACTATTCCTTCCACTGACACCAATGATGGGACACTATTCCTTTCACTGACACCAATGATGGGACACTATTCCTTTCACTGACACCAATGATGGGGCACTATTCCTTTCATTGACACCAATGATGGGGCACTATTCCTTTCACTGACACCAATGATGGGGCCACTATTCCTTTCACTGACACCAATGATGGGGCAACATTCCTTTCACTGACACCAATGATGGGGCACTATTCCTTTCACTGACACCAGTGATAGGGTCACTATTCCTTTCACTGACACCAATGATGGGCCACTATTCCTTTCACTGACACCAATGATGGGGCACTATTCCTCCCACTGACACCAATGATGGAGCTACTACTCCTTCCACTAACATAAATGATGGGGCACTATAGCCCCCATTGATACCAATGATGGGGCACTATCCCTTCCACTGACACCAATGAGGGGGCACTATTCCTTTCACTGACACCAATGATGGGGCCACTATTCCTTTCACTGACACCAATGATGGGGCAACATTCCTTTCACTGACACCAATGATGGGGCACTATTCCTTTCACTGACACCAATGATGGGACACTATTCCTCCTACTGACACCAATGATGGGGCCACTATTCCTTTCACTGACACCAATGATGGGGCAACATTCCTTTCACTGATACCAATGATGGGTCACTATTCCTTCCACTGACACCAATGATGGGACACTATTCCTCCTACTGACACCAATGATGGGGCCACTATTCCTCCCACTGACACCAATGATGGGGCTACTACTCCTTCCACTAACATAAAAGATGGGGCACTATAGCCCCCATTGATACCAATGATGGGGCACTATCCCTTCCACTGACACCAATGAGGGGGCACTACTCCTCCCAATGATACCAATGATGGGGCACTATTTACTCCCATTGATGTCAGGGTGTTTTCTACTTTCACTGGCCACAGTCCGGCCCCTTTAAAGTCTGAAGGACAGTAAACTGGCTCTTTGTTTAGAAAATTTGGAGTCCCCTGCTCTAAGCACAGAAACATCAGCCACCCAGTGACACGTAGTGGTTGTAAACCCTTCCATACACCCAGTTAAGTGACTGGCCTCAGGTGATACACAGAGATGAAACTAATTCTCCTACATAAGTTGTACCTGTTTATCTGCAGCCTTCTCTTCTCTAGATCCATTAAAAGTCCAGAAATTATACAGCTTGTCTGAGCTTTCAGAAGGTAGGGGGCAGAGAGCCGAAATCACATTCTGCAGAGCAAAACAGAGAAAAACACAAACCAGAGCGCTATATAGAAAGTGACCACAAGATGGTGCTACAATAGAATACCAGTTCTCTGTTCTAGGATGTCACAAATCAAAACAGTGAGAGCTGATTGGAGGGAATGGACACACACCCCTTCACACAGCACACAGGAGCGGTGCTGAGGCTATCAATCACAGGCTGTGTGCTGGAGATCCCTCCCCTGTCCCCATTTTTCTCTTGTTGTCAGGAAAACTTGTCAGAAGTGACTCATGCTGATAGCAGAGGAAGGACGCAGCAGACAGAAATGACACTTAATGCTCTTAATTGCGACAAGTACACACCATAGAGGGATATGCTTTGTTCATATTTCATGTCTGAGGTTTACAACCACTTTAAGTGGGTGGCACCAGGCTAAAGGGTTAGTTCACCTTCTAAAAAACCACAAAAAGGTGAAGTAACTCACAACACCCTCCGGCACCCCCCCCTGATCTCTGCTGTACTTACCGCCTTCCTTGATTAACTTTTACTGCCCAGACCAACTAATGTGGCATTCTGGGACTTTGGAATCCACGCTCCCCAGCACCCGTATTACTTCCAGGATGCTGGGACAGCTCAGATCGATTCTGATTGGCCGCTCACCATGATGCTTTGTTGTACATGGCCTTCAGGCTGTGCTCGGGATTTTTTCAGATGCTCAGACTACTACACCCGCCGAATGGGCAGCAGAAGACAATCCAGGATGGAGGTAAATGTGTATGGGGAGGTGTATAGGGAGAGGTATGGGGAGGTGTATGGGGAGAGGTATGGGGAGGTGTATGGGGAGAGGTATGGGGAGGTGTATGGGGAGGTGTATAGGGAGGTGTATGGGGAGGTGTATGGGGAGGTGTATGGGGAGGTGTATGGGGAGAGGTATGGGGAGGTGTATGGGGAGGTGTATGGGGAGAGGTATGTGGGGAGGTGTGTGGGGAGGTGTATGGGGAGGTGTATGGGGAGGTGTATGGGGAGAGGTATGGGGAGGTGTATGGGGAGGTGTATGGGGAGGTGTATGGGGAGGTGTATGGGGAGAGGTATGGGGAGGTGTATGGGGAGGTGTATGGGGAGAGGTATGGGGAGGTGTATGGGGAGGTGTATGGGGAGAGGTATGGGGAGGTGTATGGGGAGGTGTATGGGGAGGTGTATGGTGAGAGGTATAGGGAGGTGTATGGGGAGGTGTATGGGGAGGTGTATGGGGAGAGGTATGGGGAGGTGTATGGGGAGGTGTATGGGGAGAGGTATGGGGAGGTGTATGGGGAGGTGTATGGGGAGAGGTATGGGGAGGTGTAGGGGGAGGTGTATGGGGAGGTGTATGGGGAGGTGTATGGGGAGAGGTATAGGGAGGTGTATGGGGAGGTATATGGGGAGCTGTATGTGGAGGTGTATGGGGAGAGGTATGGGGAGAGGTATGGGGAGGTGTATGGGGGGGTGTATGGGGGGGTGTATGGGGAGGTGTATGGGGAGGTGTATGGGGAGGTGTATGGGGAGGTGTATGGGGAGGTGTATGGGGAGGTGTATGGGGAGAGGTATGGGGAGGTGTATGGGGAGGTGTATGGGGAGAGGTATGGGGAGGTGTATGGGGAGGTGTATGGGGAGGTGTATGGGGAGGTGTATGGGGAGGTGTATGGGGAGGTGTATGGGGAGGTGTATGGGGAGGTGTATGGGGAGGTGTATAGGGAGGTGTATGGGGAGAGGTGTATGGGGAGAGGTATGGGGAGGTGTATGGGGAGAGGTATGGGGAGGTGTATGGGGAGGTGTATGGGGAGAGGTATGGGGAGGTGTATGGGGAGGTGTATGGGGAGGTGTATGGTGAGAGGTATGGGGAGGTGTATGGGGAGAGGTATGGGGAGGTGTATGGGGAGGTGTATGGGGAGAGGTATGGGGAGGTGTGTGGGGAGGTGTGTGGGGAGGTGTGTGGGGAGGTGTGTGGGGAGAGGTATGGGGAGGTGTGTGGGGAGGTGTGTGGGGAGGTATATGGGGAGGTGTATGGGGAGGTGTATGGGGAGAGGTATGGGGAGGTGTAGGGGGAGGTGTAGGGGGAGGTGTATGGGGAGAGGTATGGGGAGGTGTATGGGGAGAGGTATGGGGAGGTGTATGGGGAGGTGTATGGAGAGAGGTATGGGGAGGTGTATGGGGAGGTGTATGGAGAGAGGTATGGGGAGGTGTATGGGGAGGTGTATGGGGAGGTGTATGGAGAGAGGTATGGGGAGGTGTATGGGGAGGTGTATGGGGAGGTGTATGGGGAGGTGTATGGGGAGGTGTATGGGGAGGTATATGGGGAGAGGTATGGGGAAGTGTATGGGGAGGTGTATGGGGAGGTGTATGGGGAGAGGTATGGGGAGGTGTATGGGGAGGTGTATGGGGAGGTGTATGGGGAGGTATATGGGGAGAGGTATGGGGAGGTGTATGGGGAGGTGTATGGGGAGAGGTATGGGGAGGTGTGTGGGGAGGTGTATGGGGAGAGGTATGGGGAGGTGTATGGGGAGAGGTATGGGGAGGTGTATGAGGAGGTGTATGGGGAGAGGTGTGGGGAGGTGTATGGGGAGGTGTATTGGGAGGTGTATGGGGAGGTGTATGGGGAGGTGTATGGGGAGAGGTATGGGGAGGTGTATGGGGAGAGGTATGGGGAGGTGTATGGGGAGGTGTATGGGGGGGTGTGTGGGGAGGTATGTGGGGAGGTGTGTGGGGAGGTGTATGGGGAGGTGTATGGGGAGGTGTATGGGGAGGTGTATGGGGAGAGGTATGGGGAGGTGTATGGGGAGGTGTATGGGGAGGTGTATGGGGAGGTGTATGGGGAGAGGTATGGGGAGGTGTATGGGGAGGTGTATGGGGAGAGGTATGGGGAGGTGTATGGGGAGGTGTATGGGGAGAGGTATGGGGAGGTGTATGGGGAGGTGTATGGGGAGGTGTATGGGGAGAGGTATGGGGAGGTGTATGGGGAGAGGTATGGGGAGGTGTATGGGGAGGTGTATGGGGAGGTGTATGGGGAGAGGTATGGGGAGGTGTATGGGGAGGTGTATGGGGTCTTCACACACACCCTGTACTTGGTGTGAACAAGCCCTCCTGATGGCAGAAGTTCCAGCATCTGATTGGATACATTTATACTGAACAATATGTTCTACATTATATTACTGATGACAAAAGTGGATATTAAAGGATTTTCTGCAGAAATTACATTTTGCTAATTTCATTGTATGCACACGGAGGAAACTGAATGGAAACAGATAATAACGATATGAACTGGAAGATTTCATTGTGCTGCTAAGGAGGACCATCCCACCATCCCTGTGCTGAGTTCCCAGGTCTGTACACCCGCTGTGCCCACTATGAGGGGTTCCCACCATCCCTGTGCTGAGTTCCCAGGTCTGAACACCCGCTGTGCCCATTATGAGGGGTTCCCACCATCCCTGTGCTGAGTTCCCGGGTCTGTACACCCGCTGTGCCCATTATGAGGGGTTCCCACCATCCCTGTGCTGAGTTCCCGGGTCTGTACACCCGCTGTGCCCATTATGAGGGGTTCTCACCATCCCTGTGCTGAGTTCCCAGGTCTGTACACCCGCTGTGCCCATTATGAGGGGTTCCCACCATCCCTGTGCTGAGTTCCCGGGTCTGTACACCCGCTGTGCCCACTATGAGGGGCTCCCATAATCCCTGTGCTGAGTTCCCGGGTCTGTACACCCGCTGTGCCCATTATGAGGGGTTCCCACCATCCCTGTGCTGAGTTCCCGGGTCTGTACACCCGCTGTGCCCATTATGAGGGTTTCATTTTGTTTATTGAAAATCTTACAAACAATAATTTATATGCAATAAAACCATAATAAATAAGATATTTACAAAATAATTGAATATGATTATACAAAACAAGAACATAATAAATGCAGCAAACTGCTGTGCCCATTATGAGAGATTCCTCCCACCATCCCTGTGCACTTTGCTACAATGTAAAGTAGTGAGTGTACAGCTTGTATAATAGGGCGTACACACGGTTGGACTTTGTTCGGACATTCCGACAACAAAATCCTAGGATTTTTCCGACGGATGTTAGCTCAAACTTGTCTTGCATACACACGGTCACACAAAGTTGTCGGAAAATCCGATCATTCTGAACGCGGTGACGTAAAACACGTGCGTCGGGCCTACAAATGGGGCAGTGGCCAATAGCTTTCATCTCTTTATTTATTCTGAGCATGCGTGGCACTTTGTCCGTCAGATTTGTGTACACACAATCGGAATTTCCGACAACGGATTTTGTTGTCGGAAAATTTTATCTCCTGCTCTCCAACTTTGTGCGTCGGAAAATCCGATCGAAAATGTCCGATGGAGCCCACACACGGTCGGAATTTCCGACAACACGCTCCGATCGGACATTTTCCATCGGAAAATCCGACCGTGTGCACGGGGCATAACAGTGTAAATTTGCTGTCCCCTCAAAATAACTCAACACACAGCCATTAATGTCTAAACCGCTGGCAACAAAAGTCAGTACACCCCTATGTGAAAATGTCCAAATTGGGCCCAATTAGCCATTTTCCCTCCCTGGTGTCATGTGACTCGTTAGTGTTATAAGGTCTCAGGTGTGAATGGGGAGCAGGTGTGTTAAATTTGGTGTTATCACTCTCACTCTCTCATACTGGTCACTGGAAGTTCAACATGGCACCTCATGGCAAAGAACTCTCTGAGGAGCTGAAAAAAAGAATTGTTGCTCTACATAAAGATGGCTTAGGCTATAAGAAGATTGCCAAGACCCTGAAACTGAGCTGCAGCACGGTGGCCAAGACCATACAGCGGTATAACAGGACAGGTTCCACTCAGAACAGGCCTCACCATGGTCCACCAAAGAAGTTGAGGTCACGTGCTCAGCATCATATCCAGAGGTTGTCTTTGGGAAATAGACGTATGAGTGCTGCCAGCATTGCTGCAGAGGTTGTAGGGGTGAGGGGTCAGCCTGTCAGTGATCAGACCATACGCCGCACACTGCATCAAATTGGTTTGCATGGCTGTCGTCCCAGAAGGAAGCCTCTTCTAAAGATGATGCACAAGAAAGCCCCCAAACAGTTTGCTGAAGACAAGAAGACTAAGGACATGGATTACTGGAACCATGTCCTGTGGTCTGATGAGACCAAGATAAACTTATTTGGTTCAGATGGTGTCAAGCGTGTGTGGCGGCCAGAAAATAAGGTGGAAGTGTCATGGTCTGGGGCTGCATGAGTGCTGCCGGCACTGGGGGGCTACAGATCATTGAGGGAACCATGAATGCCAACATGTACTGTAGGGCGGCACAGTGGTGTAGTGGGTAGCTCTCTCGAATAGCAGTAAGAAGGGTCACTGGTTCGAATCCCAACCACGACACTACCTGCCTGGAGTTTGCATGTTCTCCCTGTGTCTGCGTGGGTTTCCTCCGGCTACTCCGGTTTCCTCCCACACTCCAAAGACATGCTGGTAGGTTAATTGGATCCTGTCTAAATTGTCCCTAGTATGTATAAATGTGAGTTAGGGACCTTAGATTGTAAGCTCCTTGAGGGTAGGGACTGATGTGAATGTAAAATGTATATGTAAAGCGCTGCGTAAATTGACGGCGCTATATAAGTACCTGAAATAAATAAAATAAATAAATGTACTGTGACATACTGAAGCAGAGCATGATCCCCTCCCTTCAGAGACTGGACTGCAGGGCAGTATTCCAACATGATAATGCAGATTCTATGGAGGAGGGGCTATGCAATTATTTTTTTCATAAATAGACCCCATATTGTCACAAAATAAAACACAAACGCCTGAAGCTTGAAAACACATGAAAAATGCATCGAACTCGACTGAATGTTAATGCTTAAGAATGAGGGCTAAAGGGGGACCTGTCACATCTTTTACACCTTTTTACCTCTAGTGGTGACCTCACCTGGACAGCAGTGACATCATACGTGGAATAATGAGGCTCTAGATACAGGATGGTTCCTCCGTAACCTCATACGCCCTCGTCTTTTATGGCGCAGGGTGCGTCCTTCCCATTATATTGTCTAAATGTTCAATACTAAAATATACTTTCACTAGTTTACACATTCATTAGATGGGAAAATATTTGCATGTAAAAACTGTATGTGGAAAGATGTGAAACCTTTACTTTTCCACGCCAAAAATAGCGCAGAACGCGAACTGGCTGTTCTCTTGCCAGGAAGATCATTTACATAGCTAAATGATTGCAGATCTCATTCATCGTAGTGCGGGAGCCTGGCAGCTTTCCTGCATATTAATTCATAATAAACTCGGCTTTCCCATATTTTTCAGTCACATGGAGCCTGCGAACGCTGCCCGGCATGGGAAAGTTCACGGCATCCAGAACTAGCTGGAAATAAATCTGCGGCTCTTCCCATTGTTCTTTATAAATACTTGTAGTAATTGTGACCCCGAATTCAGCCAATTCTTTATTTTTACCAAGGCGGTTCCCGGGTTGGGCGGTGGGAAATGAACGCTGTTTATGTTCGGTTATAAAAGAGGTTTTACAGCTGAATCAATGAACTAGGAAAGAGAGAGAACCACTAAAACCCTTTCATCGCCTGAGACTTTTTTTTTTGCACACATGTTAATGTAGGGGCATTTTCTGAAAGCAGTGGGCCTGTGTGCAAAATAAGTTGGGCCCCCTGGCCTGCAATCAAGAAAATGGAGCTGCTGACCTCTGAACTCTGCATCACTTACTACTGACCCCTGAACACTGACCTCTGCATCACTTACTACTGACCTCTGAACTCTTACCTCTGCATCACTTACTACTGACCTCTGAATTCTACATCCCTTACTACTGACCTCTGAACTCTTACCTCTGCATCACTTACTACTGACCTCTGAATTCTACATCCCTTACTACTGACCTCTGAACTCTGTGCCACTTACTACTGACCTCTGGGCTCTGGATCACTTAATAGTGACCCCTGAACTCTGACCTCTGCATCACTTATTACTGACCCCTGAACTCTGACCTCTGCATCACTTACTACTGACCTCTGAACTCTGCATCACTTACTACTGACCCCTGAACTCTGCATTACTTACTACTGACCTCTGAACTCTGTCTCACTTACTACTGACCTCTGGACTCTGGATCACTTAATAGTGACCTCTGAACTCTGGATCACATACTAAAGACTTCTGAATTCAGCGTCACTTACTATTGACTATTGACCACTTATTATATCACTACGGACCTCTGACCTCTGCATCACTTACTACTAACCTCTGACCTCTGCACCACTTACTACTGACCCCTGAACTCTACAACACTTACTACTGACCTCTGAACTCTGCACTACTTACTACTGACCTCTGAACTCTGCAATACTTACTACTGACCTCTGAACTCTGCACCACTGACCTCTGAACCCCGCACCACTTACTACTGACCCTTGAATTCTACATCATTTACTACTGACCCCTGAACTCTGCATTACTTACTGCTGACCTCTGAACTCTGCTTCACTTACTACTGATCTCTGAACTCTGCACCACCTACTATTGACCTCTGAACTCTGCACCACTTACTACTGACCTCTGACCTCTGCACCACTTACTATTGACCTCTGACCTCTGCATCACTTACTACTGACCTCTGAACTCTGCATCCCTTACTACTGATGTCTGAACTCTGCACCACTTACTACTGACCTCTGAACTCTGCATCACTTACTACTGACCCCTGACCTCTGCATCACTTACTACTGACCTCTGAACTCTGCACCACTTACTACTGACCTCTGAACTCTGCATCACTTACTACTGACCTCTGAACTCTGCATCACTTACTACTGACCTCTGAATCACTTACTACTGACCTCTGACCTCTGAATCACTTACTACTGACCTCTGACCTCTGAATCACTTACTACTGACCACTGAATTCTACATCACTTACTACTGACCTCTGAACTCTGCATCCCTTACTACTGATGTCTGAACTCTGCCCCACTTACTACTGACCTCTGATTTCTGCATCACTTACTACTGACCCCTGAAATCTGCATCACTTACTACTGACCTCTAAGCTCTGCACCACTTACTACTGACCTCTGAACTCTGCATCACTTACTACTGACCTCTGACCTCTGCATCACTTACTACTAACCTCTGAGTCACGACTGACCACTGAACTTTGCATCACAAATGACCTCTGACCTCTGAGTCATGACTGACTTTTGAACTCTGCATCACCTACTACTGACCTCTGAACTCTGCGTCACTTTCTACTGACCTCTGAGTAATGGCTGACCTCTGAATTCTGTGTCACTTACTACTGACCTCTGACTTGAGTCACGACTGACCCCTGAACCTTGCGTCACTTACTACTGACCTCTGAACTCTGCGTCACTTACTACTGACCTCTGAGTTACGACTGACCTCTGAATTCTGCGTCACCTACTACTGACCTCTGAGTAATGGCTGACCGCTGAACTCTGCATCACTTACTACTCACCCCTGAACTCTGTGCCACTTACTACTGACCTCTGGACTCTGCATCACTTAATAGTGACCTCTGAACTCTGGACCACATACTAAAGACTTCTGAATTCAGCGTCACTTACTATTGACCACTTACTATATCACTATGGACCTCTGAACTCTGCAACACTTACTACTGACCTCTGACCTCTGCACCACTTACTACTGACCCCTGAACTCTACCACACTTACTACTGACCTCTGAACTCTGCACTACTTACTACTGACCCCTGATCTCTGCAACAATTACTACTGACCTGTGAACTCTACACCACTTACTACTGCCCCCTGAACTCTGCACCACTTACTACTGACCTCTGACCTCAGCATCACTTACTACTGTCCCCTGAACTCTGCATCACTTACTACTGACCTCTGACCTCTGCACCACTTACTACTGACCTCTGATCTCTACACCACTTACTACTGCCCCCTGAACTCTGCATCACTTACTACTGACCCCTAAACTCTACAACACTTACTACTGACCTCTAAACTCTGCAACACTTACTACTGACCTCTCACCTCTGCACCACTTACTACTGACCTCTGAACTCTACACCACTAACTAATGCCCCCTGAACTCTGCATCACTTACTACTGACCCCTGAACTCTGCAACATTTACTACTGACCTGTGAACTCTACACCACTTACTAATGCCCCCTGAACTCTGCATCACTTACTACTGACCCCTGAACTCTACCACACTTACTACTGACCTCTGAACTCTGCACTACTTACTACTGACCCCTGATCTCTGCAACAATTACTACTGACCTGTGAACTCTACACCACTTACTACTGCCCCCTGAACTCTGCACTACTTACTACTGACCCCTGATCTCTGCAACAATTACTACTGACCTCTGAACTCTACACCACTTACTACTGCCCCCTGAACTCTGCACCACTTACTACTGACCTCTGACCTCAGCATCACTTACTACTGTCCCCTGAACTCTGCATCACTTACTACTGACCTCTGACCTCTGCACCACTTACTACTGACCTCTGACCTCTATACCACTTAATCCTGCCCCCTGAACTCTGCATCACTTACTACTGACCCCTAAACTCTACAACACTTACTACTGACCTCTAAACTCTGCAACACTTACTACTGACCTCTCACCTCTGCACCACTTACTACTGACCTCTGAACTCTACACCACTTACTAATGCCCCCTGAACTCTGCATCACTTACTACTGACCCCTGAACTCTGCAACATTTACTACTGACCTGTGAACTCTACACCACTTACTACTGCCCCCTGAACTCTGCATCACTTACTACTAACCCCTGAAATCTGCAACACTTACTACTTACCTGTGAACTCTACACCACTTACTAATGCCCCCTGAACTCTGCATCACTTACTACTGACCCCTGACCTCTGCACCACTTACTACTGAACTCTGAATGCTGCACCACTTACTACTGACCTCTGACCTCTACACCACTTACTACTGACCTCTGCATCACTTACTACTGACCTCTGAACTCTGCATCACTTACTACTGACCCGTGAACTCTGCATCACTTACTACTGACCCCTGAACTCTGCAACACTTACTACTGACCTCTCACCTCTGCAACACTTACTACTGACCTCTGAACTCTGCAACACTTACTACTGACCTCTGAACTCTGCAACACTTACTACTGACCTCTGAACTCTGCAACACTTACTACTGACCTCTGAACTCAGCATCACTTACTTCTGACCTCTGTGTCACTACTGACCCCTGAATTTGCCTCACTTACTTCTATGGATGGGCTGTAAAATTTCTGAAAATTTTCACTTAAAAATTTTTCCACCAAAAAAGAAATCTCAGTTTTGCTCACCTCTCCATCCCTCGTGCATTGGAGTCAAATTTTTCTAAACCTTCAGGCTGGGTTCACAATTATGCCACTTGGATAAGAGTTTCCCTGCAACCCAATTTGCATGACAGGAGAGTGACTTGAGATGGAGCCGTTCACCCACCCCCGGAGGGGCCGCGGAGCGCACTGGAAAAGGGTCCTGTGCGTCTTCTGGTCCGTTTCAGGCCTGAAGTCAGGCAAAAATTCGGAGCTGATTCGCACCTGAAACGGAGAACACGGACGCACCGGACCCTATGCTGTGAACTCATCACTACACCAAACTACAGAAGAAATGTTCATTTTTGGACACACGTTATAATACGCCCAACAATTTCAGCCCTGTGCTGCCACCTGAAGGCCAAGTAACATAACTACAGTGCAAGCTCACGCCAAAACTATAATAGTAGAAAACTGTCCAGCAGCTCAATTAAAAATGCCTTTTTAAAGTGTAATTCCAACCTTCATTTAGGATGGGTGAAATGTAGAAGGGTCGGAGTCTCAATCAGGCTTTGATTGCTTCAGTGGGGGATTTTCTTCCATTTTCCAGTTTTTAGCTGGGCATGTGGGAGCTACCAGCTGGCAGTGGAGGCTGGTGAAGTTTTAAGATGGGGGGTGCCAGACCCCGCCCACCCCATTGACCCCTCCCACTTCTCATAAGCCCCACCCATGATAGAATCCACCCATTCCGTCTTCTGTAGTACATCATATAGCAGGCTGTACATTATACACCGGGCTCTGCACATCATATACCAGGCTGTACATTATACACTGGGCTCTGTACATCATATACCAGGCTGTACATTATACACAGGGCTCTGTACATCATATACCAGGCTGTACATTATACACTGGGCTCTGTACATCATATACCAGGCTGTACATTATACACAGGGCTCTGTACATCATATACCAGGCTGTACATTATACACAGGGCTCTGCACATCATATACCAGGCTGTACATTATACACCGGGCTTTGTACATCATATACCAGGCTGTACATTATACACAGTGCTCTGTATATCATATACCAGGCTGTACATTATACACGGGGCACTGTACATCATATACCAGGCTGTACAATATACACAGGGCTCTGCACATCATATACCAGGCTGTACATTATACACAGGGCTCTGCACATCATATACCAGGCTGTACATTATACACTGGGCTCTGTACATCATATACCAGGCTGTACATTATACACAGGGCTCTGTACATCATATACCAGGCTGTACATTATACACAGGGCTCTGCACATCATATACCAGGCTGTACATTATACACAGGGCTCTGTACATCATATACCAGGCTGTACATCATACACCGGGCTCTGTATATCATATACCAGGCTGTACATTATACACCGGGCTCTGTACATCATATACCAGGCTGTACATTATACACAGGGCTCTGTACATCATATACCAGGCTCTACATTATACACAGGGCTCTGTACATCATATACAGGGCTGTACATTATACACAGGGCTCTGCACATCATATACCAGACTGTACATTATACACAGGGCTCTGAACATCATATACCAGGCTGTACATTATACACAGGGCTCTGCACATCATATACCAGGCTGTACATTATACACTGGGCTCTGCACATCATATACCAGGCTGTACATTATACACCGGGCTCTGTACATCATATACCAGGCTGTACATTATACTCCGGGCTCTGTACATCATATACCAGGCTGTACATTATACACAGGTCTCTGTACATCATATACCAGGCTGTACATTATACACAGGGCCCTGTACATCATATACCAGGCTGTACATTATACACAGGGCTCTGTACATCATATACCAGGCTGTACATTATACACAGGGCTCTGTACATCATATACCAGGCTGTACATTATACACCGGGCTTTGTACATCATATACCAGGCTGTACATTATACACAGTGCTCTGTATATCATATACCAGGCTGTACATTATACACAGGGCTCTCTACATCATATACCAGGCTGTACATTATACACAGGGCTCTGCACATCATATACCAGGCTGTACATTACACACCAGGCTCTTTACATCATATACCAGGCTGTACATTATACACAGGGCTCTGTACATCATATACCAGGCTCTACATTATACACAGGGCTCTGCACATCATATACCAGGCTGTACATTATACACAGGGCTCTGCACATCATATACCAGGCTGTACATTATACACAGGGCTCTGCACATCATATACCAGGCTGTACATTATACGCAGGGCTCTGCACATCATATACCAGGCTGTACATTATACGCAGGGCTCTGTACATCATATACCAGGCTGTACATTATACACTGGGCTCTGCACATCATATACCAGGCTGTACATTTTACACAGGGCTCTGTACATCATATTCCAGGCTGTACATTATACACCGGGCTCTGTACATCATATACCAGGCTGTACATTATACACTGGGCTCTGTACATCATATACCAGGCTGTACATTATACACAGGGCTCTGTACATCATATACCAGGCTGTACATTATACACCGGGCTCTGTACATCATATACCAGGCTCTACATTATACACAGGGCTCTGTACATCATATACCAGGCTGTACATTATACACAGTGCTCTGTACATCATATACCAGGCTGTACATTATACACAGGGCTCTGAACATCATATACCAGGCTGTACTTTATACACAGGGCTCTGCACATCATATACCAGGCTGTACATTATACACTGGGCTCTGCACATCATATACCAGGCTGTTCATTATACACCGGGCTCTGTACATCATATACCAGGCTGTACATTATACTCCGGGCTCTGTACATCATATACCAGGCTGTACATTATACACAGGGCTCTGTACATCATATACCAGGCTGTACATTATACACAGGGCTCTGCACATCATATACCAGGCTGTACATTATACACAGGGCTCTGTACATCATATACCAGGCTGTACATTATACACCGGGCTCTGTACATCATATACCAGGCTGTACATTATACACAGGGCTCTGTACATCATATACCAGGCTGTACATTATACACAGTGCTCTGTACATCATATACCAGGCTGTACATTATACACAGTGCTCTGTACATCATATACCAGGCTGTACATTATACACAGGGCTCTGAACATCATATACCAGGCTGTACATTATACACAGGGCTCTGTACATCATATACCAGGCTGTACATTATACACAGGGCTCTGAACATCATATACCAGGCTGTACTTTATACACAGGGCTCTGCACATCATATACCAGGCTGTACATTATACACTGGGCTCTGCACATCATATACCAGGCTGTTCATTATACACCGGGCTCTGTACATCATATACCAGGCTGTACATTATACTCCGGGCTCTGTACATCATATACCAGGCTGTACATTATACACAGGGCTCTGTACATCATATAACAGGCTGTACATTATACACAGGGCTCTGCACATCATATACCAGGCTGTACATTATACACAGGGCTCTGTACATCATATACCAGGCTGTACATTATACACCGGGCTCTGTACATCATATACCAGGCTGTACATTATACACAGGGCTCTGCACATCATATACCAGGCTGTACATTATACACAGGGCTCTGTACATCATATAACAGGCTGTAGATTATACACAGTGCTCTGTACATCATATACCAGGCTGTACATTATACACAGTGCTCTGTACATCATATACCAGGCTGTACATTATACACAGGGCTCTGTACATCATATAACAGGCTGTAGATTATACACAGGGCTGTGCACATCATATACCAGGCTGTACATTATACACAGGGCCCTGTACATCATATACCAGGCTCTACATTATACACAGTGCTCTGTACATCATATACCAGGCTGTACATTATACACAGGGCCCTGTACATCATATACCAGGTTGTACATTATACACAGTGCTCTGTACATCATATACCAGGCTCTACATTATACACAGTGCTCTGTACATCATATACCAGGCTGTACATTATACACAGTGCTCTGTACATCATATACCAGGCTGTACATTATACACAGGGCTCTATGCATCATATACCAGGCTGTACATTATACACAGGGCTCTGCACATCATATACCAGGCTTTACATTA
>JBBGZY010002695.1:0-101543 GCA_037952925.1 Lithobates clamitans
ACATTTATTGGATGGATTGAGACATGGATGGATGGATAGATAGATGGGTGGATGGATGGAGACATGGATGGATGGATGGATGGATGGAGACATGGATGGATGGATGGATGGAGACATGGATGGATGGATGGAGACATGGATGGATAGATGAAAGACATGGATGGATGGATGGAGACTTGGATGGATGGGACATGGATAGATGGATGGATGGATGGATGGATGGATGGATAGATGGAGACATGGATGGATGGAGACATGGATGGATAGATGGAGACATGGATGGATGGATGGATGGATGGATGGATGGAGACATGGATGGATGGATGGATGGATGGAGACTTGGATGGATGGATAGAGACATGGATGGATGGATGGATGGATGGAGACATGGATGGATGGATGGAGACATGGATGGATAGATGGATGGATGGATGGATGGAGACATGGATGCATGGATGGAGACATGGATGGATAGAGAAATGGATGGATGGAGACATGGATGGATGGATGGATATAGACATGGATGGATGGATAGAGAAATGGATGGATGGTTGGAGACATTTATTGGATGGATGGAGACATGGATGGATGGATGGATGGATGGATGGAGACATGGATGGATGGAGACATGAATGGATAGATGAAAGACATGGATGGATGGATGGATGGATGGATGGAGAAATGGATGGATGGATGGATGGATGGATGGAGACATGGATGGATGGATGGATGGAAACATGGATGGATGGATTGAGACATGGATGGATGGATGGATGGATGGATGGATGGATAGAGAAATGGATGGATAGAGACATGGATGGATAGATGAAAGACATGGATGGATGGATGGATGGATGGATGGATGGATGGATGGAGACATGGATGGATAGATGAAAGACATGGATGGATGGATGGATGGATGGATGGAGACATGGATGGATGGAGACATGGATGGATAGATGAAAGACATGGATGGATGGATAGAGACATGGATGGATGAATGGATGGATGGATGGATTGATAGTGAGATGGATGGCTGGATGGATAGATGGATGGAGACATGGAAGGATAGAAACATGGATGGATGGATGGATGGATGGATGAATGGATAGATGGAGACATGGATGGATGGATGGATGGATAGATGAAAGACATAGATGGATGGATGGAGACATGGATGGATGGATGGATGGAGACATGGATGGATAGAGACATGGATGGATGGATGGATGGATGGATGGATGGATGGATGGATGGATACATGGATGGATGGATGGATGGATGGATGGATGGATGGATGGATGGAGACATGGGTGGAGACATGGATGGATGGATGGATGGATGGATAGATGGATGGATGGATGGATAGAGAAATGGATGGATGGATGGATGGATGGATAGAGAAATGGATAGATGGATGGATGGATGGTTGGAGACATGGATAGATGGATGGAGGGATGGAGACATTGATGGATGGATGGATGAATGGATGGAGAAATGGATGGATGGATGGATGGATGGATAGAGAAATGGATGGATGGAGACATTTATTGGATGGATGGATAGAGACATGGATGGATGGATGGATGGAGAAATGGATAGATGAATGAATGGATGGAAAGATAGAGAAATGGATGGATGGAGACATGGATGGATGGATGGATGGATGGATGGATGGATGGAGACATGGATGGATGGATGGATGGATGGATGGATGGTTGGATGGAGACATGGATGGATGGATAGAGACATGGATGGATGGATGGATGGATGGATGGAGATGTGGATGGATAGAGACATGGATGGATGGATAGAGACATGGATGGATGGATGGATAGATAGAGACATGGATGGATGGATGGATGGATGGATGGATGGATGGATGGATGGATGGAGACATGGATGGATAAAGACATGGATGGATGGAGACATGGATGGATGGATGGATGGATGGATGGATAGAGACATGGATGGATGGAGACATGGATGGATGGAGACATGGATGGATGGATGGATGGATGGATGGATAGAGACATGGATGGATGGAGACATGGATGGATGGAGACATGGATGGATGGATGGATGGATGGATGGATAGAGACATGGTTGGATGGATGGATAGAGACATGGATGGATGGATGGAGACATGGATGGATAAAGACATGGATGGATGGAGACATGGATGGATGGATGGATAGAGACATGGATGGATGGATAGAGACATGGATGGATGGATGGATGGAGAGAGACATGGATGGATTGATGGAGACATGGATGGATAAAGACATGGATGGATAGAGACATGGATGGGTGGATGGATGGATAGAGACATGGATGGATGGATAGAGACATGGATGGATGGATAGATGGATGAATAGAGACATGGATGGATGGATGGATGGATGGAGACATGGATGGATAAAGACATGGATGGATGGATTGATAGAGACATGGATGGATGGAGACATGGATGGATGGATTGATAGAGACATGGATGGATGGAGACATGGATGGATGGAGACATGGACGGATGGGGGTGTTTGAATGAATAAAATGGGGTTCTCAGATTGTGGTGCTCAGACGTTCGGTATTTCCACTTTTAGGGAGCTTTTTATTTTTCACTTTTTATTTATTTTAATATATTAGAATGAATGAATTCCTTTAGGATGGCAGCAATCTCTGACCAATCAGTGGAGCTGGTTGCATTGTCCATGGAGGAGAAGGTGTCTGTGGTTTCCATGGAGGAGAATGTGTCCGTGGTTTCCATATAGGAGAAGGTGTCCGTGGTGTCCATGGAGGAGAAGGTGTCCGTGGTTTCCATGGAGGAGAATGTGTCCGTGGTTTCCATATAGGAGAAGGTGTCCGTGGTGTCCATGGAGGAGAAGGTGTCCGTGGTGTCCATGGAGGAGAAGGTGTTCGTGGTTTCCATATAGGAGAAGGTGTCCGTGGTGTCCATGGAGGAGAAGGTGTCTGTGGTGTCCATGGAGGAGAAGGTGTCTGTGGTTTCCATGGAGGAGAAGGTGTCCGTGGTGTTCATGGAGGAGGTGTCTGTGGTTTCCATGGAGGAGAAGGTGTCCGTGGTGTCCATGGAGGAGAAGGTGTCTGTGGTGTCCATGGAGGAGAAGGTGTCTGTGGTGTCCAGTGTCGGATTCCACATATCACGCAGAGTCGCCCCTTAGTCTTTCATTCCTCTATATATCGGTTTATGGCATTGCGTTTAATATAAGTTTATGGAAATATTTTCACATGTTCCTTTTTTTTTTTTATGGCACTTTCCTCCCACAACTCATTTTGCTGTGTTTTTATTGGATTGTCGCCAGTCTCCAATCGATCGCCTTTGGTACAGGCGGCTAATTGCATGGAGTCATTGAGACTAATTAAAACATGACCTTCTCTGATATCTGATTTTAAAAAGGCAAGTGCCAATTTTCCATTATGTGCCCAAGAATGAGCACACGGGGAGAGCGGTACATAGCGCAGGGTTCAGTGAGCTTGCACATTCCGTGTGACATTGATGATCAATACATCGGAGCTCCACCCAGAGACCATCAAAAGTCATTTCATTTAGAAGAGAGGAAGCGAACGCTGAACCGCCTCTACAGTTGGGTTGGTGCCGTTCACATCATTGAGGCTGAGGTGGAAGTTCAGGATGTTGATGCCTTTGGTGTAGAGTTCCTTGGCCAATGATTGTCCTTGAGGACCTCCTCCCAGATTCTGCATACAGATGACAAGGACAAGAATCTCCTCAACTTTACCAGCCGAGCTCCTCTTCCTCACAATATCCAAAGTTGTTTTTTTCTAGTTCGTGAAATTTTTTCAGGTGGACTTCTCCCCAGATACTGAGGAGACAAACTTTCATTGAACCAAAAAGCAGATAAACTTCAAACTAGATCCAAGAGACCTTTGCTAATTCTAAACAGACACCTGGAGCGGTGAGTCTGAAAACTAAAAAAGGTTGCAGAACATCCCTGATTGGGTCTTCAGGGATAAAACACAAAGAAGATGTTTCTGAGGAATAAAAGAGGAAAAATCAAATTCCGCCTCAGTTCCTCCTCCTCGGACATCAGCCAACAAAGCCAGGAGACATCCAACCTCAACTCTGCCAGGGAAGACGGCCGCCACAAACTCCAGTTTTCCAAATTTCTGGATGAAGTGACCGCCAGCGTCCTCAACCCAATAAATCAAAAGTCGTTTGATGGCGAGAAATGTAAAGATACTATGAAGTACAGCGCAAAAAGTCTGGAGGACATCCACCGACCCAAAAACAGTACAAAGTGGAAAGAAGGCGCCATTCATAAAGACTATCTGGTGACAGATAAAAGTGGGGTGAGGATGGAGGAGTCCATGGCCCAGGCCCGGAAGGTTCTAGGCTCTGACACTGGCCTGTTCCAAGGCGGTTTCACTTCCAGGAGAGTCGTATCCGGGAGCCTCTGCAAGCTGGACGGGACTTATGAGAATGACTTTCCGATGTACAGCAGAACATTCATCACTGAGGCCCCGAATATGGTGAGTCCAGAGATTGTCTATAGATTGAATGTATATTGTATGTAGTATTGTGTGTGTATGAACCTATGGATGGGTCTTCCTTCCCTTAATCCCTTCTTTCCCTTCCATTCCTCCTCTTACCCTTCCTTCCTTCCTTCCTTCCTTCCTTCCTTCCTTCCTTCCTTCCTTCCTTCCTTCCTTCCTTCCTTCCTTCCCTCCTTCCTTCCTTCCTTCCTTCCTTCCTTCCTTCCTTCCTTCCTTCCTCCTTCCTTCCTTCCTTCCATCCTTCCCTCCTTCTTTCCCTACTTCTTTCCTTCCTCCCTCCTTTCCTTTCCTTACTTCTTTCTTTCCTCCCTTCATTTCCTTCCTTTCTTTCATCTTCCTTCCCTTCATTCCTTCTTCCCTCCTTTCCTTTCCTTTCCTTTCCTTTCCTTTCCTTTCCTTTCCTTTCCTTTCCTTTCCTTTCCTTTCCCTACCTCCTTCTTTCTTCCATCCTTTTGCTTTCTCTTTCTTTCTGCCTCCCTCCTTCTCCTTCCTTTCTTTTCTTTTTCTTCCTCCCTTTCACCTTCCCTTTCTCCTTCCCTTTCCTTTCCTTTCCCTTCCTTCATTCCCTCTTTCCACCTTCCCTTCCCTTTATTCATTCCTCCCTTCCCTCCTTTCCTTACTTCTTTCTTTCATCCCCTCATTTCCTTCCTTTTTTCTTCCTTCCCTTTATTCCTTCTTTCCTTTCCTTCCCTTTCCTTTCCTTTCCTTTCCTTTCCTTTCCTTTCCTTTCCTTTCCTTTCCTTTCCTTTCCTTTCCCTACCTTCTTCTTTTTTCCATCCCTTTGCTTTCTCTTCATTTCTCCCTCCCTCCTTCTCCTTCCTTTCCTTCATTCCTTCTCCCCCCCTCCCTTCCCTTCTCCCCCCCCTCCCTTCCTTCCCCTCTTCCCTCCCTCCCTTCCCCTCTTCCCTCCCTCCCTTCCCTTCTTCCCTCCTTCCTTCCTTCCTAGTAATTGGTGATCCTGCCATGAAGGCACTTCCTGTTATCAGATGACAACGCTCTGATTGTGCTCCTGTGTTGTCACCATGTCACATGGGTTTCAAGCAGCTGGTTCAGCACACATGACACAGCCATGGGCCACCATCAGGAAACCTGCCTGAGCATGCCGAGCAGCCATCACTGGAGTGTATGGGGACAGGAAGAGGCTGCAAAGAGGCCGCAGGAGATCAGCAGCTCTGAGATGGAACAAGGTGGAAAGAAGTGTTTTATAAAAAGAAAAAACAAGACAATTGTTTGATATATAATGCCTACGCAAGCCGAATGTTCTTCAGTCAGGGCTTATTTCTGGGAGTAGGTGGGAACTGGGTGTACTGGTGGGAACTGGGAGTGCCGATGGGAACTGGGAGTAGCGGTGGGAACTGGGAGTAGCGGTGGGAACTGGGAGTAGCGGTGGGAACTGGGAGTACGGTGGGAACTGGGAGTACGGTGGGAACTGGGAGTACGGTTGGAACTGGAAGTACCGGTGGGAACTAGGAGTAGCGGTGGGAACTGGGAGTACGGTGGGAACTGGGAGTACAGGTGGGAACTGGGAGTAGCGGTGGGAACTGGGAGTAGCGGTGGGAACTGGGAGTAGCGGTGGGAACTGGGAGTACGGTGGGAACTGGGAGTACGGTTGGAACTGGAAGTACCGGTGGGAACTAGGAGTAGCGGTGGGAACTGGGAGTACGGTGGGAACTGGGAGTACGGTTGGAACTGGAAGTACCGGTGGGAACTGGGAGTAGCGGTGGGAACTGGGAGTAGCGGTGGGAACTGGGAGTACCAGTGGGAACTGGGAGTAGCGGTGGGAACTGGGAGTAGCGGTGGGAACTGGGAGTAACGGTGGGAACTGGGAGTACCGGTGGGAACTGGGAGTAGCGGTGGGAACTGGGAGTAGCAGTGGGAACTGGGAGTACGGTTGGAACTGGAAGTACCGGTGGGAACTGGGAGTAGCGGTGGGAACTGGGAGTACGGTGGGAACTGGGAGTACGGTGGGAACTGGGAGTACGGTGGGAACTGGGAGTACCGGTGGGAACTGGGAGTAGCGGTGGGAACTGGGAGTACGGTTGGAACTGGGAGTACGGTGGGAACTGGGAGTACCGGTGGGAACTGGGAGTACCGGTGGGAACTGGGAGTAGCGGTGGGAACTGGGAGTACCGGTGGGAACTGGGAGTAGCGGTGGGAACTGGGAGTACCGGTGGGAACTGGGAGTAGTGGTGGGAACTGGGAGTAGCGGTGGGAACTGGGAGTAGCGGTGGGAACTGGGAGTACCGTGGGAACTGGGAGTAGCGGTGGGAACTGGGAGTAGCGATGGGAACTGGGAGTACCGTGGGAACCGGGAGTAGTGGTGGGAACTGGGAGTAGCGGTGGGAACTGGGAGTAGCGGTGGGAACTGGGAGTAGCGGTGGGAACTGGGAGTACCGTGGGAACTGGGAGTAGCGGTGGGAACTGGGAGTACCGTGGGAACTGGGAGTAGCGGTGGGAACTGGGAGTAGCGGTGGGAACTGGGAGTACCGTGGGAACTGGGAGTACCAGTGGGAACTGGGAGTAGCGGTGGGAACTGGGAGTACGGTGGGAACTGGGAGTAGCGGTGGGAACCGGGAGTAGCGGTGGGAACTGGGAGTAGCGGTGGGAACTGGGAGTAGCGGTGGGAACTGGGAGTACGGTGGGAACTGGGAGTAGTGGTGGGAACTGGGAGTAGCGGTGGGAACTGGGAGTAGCGGTGGGAACTGGGAGTACCAGTGGGAACTGGGAGTACGGTGGGAACTGGGAGTAGCGGTGGGAACCGGGAGTAGCGGTGGGAACTGGGAGTACCAGTGGGAACTGGGAGTAGCGTGGGAACTGGGAGTACTGGTGGGGTGTCTGCTGAGGAGACATGACAGGGGAATGATTTAATTGGATAAAATAAGAAATAATCAGGTGATGCTTCCCAAGCTGAATCTTTGTTTCCTCCGGAACATGGAGGAGGTTTCATGTTTTCATATATAAATCCTGTATAACAATCAGCATTAATCTACATGATTCCCCCCTAATCATAAATCCCCCCCCCTCCTAGTACAAATCCACCCTCTGCTGGAATCCCCCCTCCCAGCACTAATCTTTGCCCCCCCCCCAATTCTCCCAGCTCAAATCCTTTTATTCCCCATATGCCCCCAGCACACAAATCCACCCCCCCCCCCCGAAAATAATTCCCCACTCTCTGAGCACAAATCCTCTCCCCCAACTCCAAATCAGCCCCTCCGAGCACAAATTCTCTACAATCCCCCCTCCGAGCACAAATACCCCCAATCAGCCGGCTGATTATCAGAAATTCCCGGATCGTCTCAAGCTCCTCGTTTCTGATTCTCAGGGTCACCTGGAATCCCCTCCTAGGCAGAGCTCACCACCTGACATGGACATCTACAGAGGGGAGGGAAAGTATTCAGACCCCTTACATTTTTCACTCTTTGTTATATTGCAGCCATTTACTAAAATCATTTAAGTTCATTTTTTTCCTCATTAATGTACACACAGCACCCCATATTGTACACACAGCACTCCATATTGTACACACAGCACCCCATATTGTACACACAGCACCCCATATTGTACACACAGCACCCCATATTGTACACACAGCACCCCATATTATACACAGCACCCCATATTGTACACACAGCACCCCATATTGTACACACAGCACCCCATATTGTACACACAGCACCCCATATTGTACACACAGCACCCCATATTGTACACACAGCACCCCATATTGTACACACAGCACCCCATATTGTACACACAGCACCCCATATTGTACACACAGCACCCCATATTGTACACACAGCACCCCATATTGTACACACAGCGCCCCATATTGTACACACAGCACCCCATATTGTACACACAGCACCTCATATTATACACACAGCACCCCATATTATACACACAACAACCCATATTGACAGAAAAACACAGAATTGTTGACATTTTTGCAGATTTATTAAAAAAGAAAACCTGAAATATCACATGCTCCTAAGTATTCAGACCCTTTGCTGTGACACTCATATATATAACTCAGGTGCCGTCCATTTCTTCTGATCATCCTTGAGATGGTTCTACACCTTCATTTGAGTCCAGCTGTGTTTGATTATACTGATTGGACCTGATTAGGAAAGCCACACACCTGTCTATATAAGACCTTACAGCTCACAGTGCATGTCAGAGCAAATGAGAATCATGAGGTCAAAGGAACTGCCTGAAGAGCTCAGAGACAGGATTGTGGCAAGGCACAGAGCTCAGAGACAGAATTGTGGCAAGGCACAGAGCTCAGAGACAGAATTGTGGCAAGGCACAGAGCTCAGAGACAGAATTGTGGCAAGGCACAGAGCTCAGAGACAGAATTGTGGCAAGGCATAGAGCTCAGAGACAGAATTGTGGCAAGGCACAGATCTGGCCAAGGTTTCAAAAACATTTCTGCTGCACTTAAGGTTCCTAAGAGCTCAGTGGCCTCCATAATCCTTAAATGGAAGACGTTTGGGACAACCAGAACCCTTCCTAGAGCCGGCCGTCCGGCCAAACTGAGCTATCGGGGGAGAAGAGCCTTGGTGAGAGAGGTAAAGAAGAACCCAAAGATCACTGTGGCTGAGCTCCAGAGATGCAGTCGGGAGATGAGAGAAAGTTGTAGAAAGTCAACCATCACTGCAGCCCTCCACCAGTCGGGGCTTTATGGCAGAGTGGCCCGACAGAAGCCTCTCCTCAGTGCAAGACACATGAAAGCCGCATGGAGTTAACTAAAAAACACCTGAAGGACTCCAAGAGGGTGAGAAATAAGATTCTCTGGTCTGATGAGACCTAGATAGAACTTTTTGGCCTTAATTCTAAGCAGTATGTGTGGAGAAAACCAGGCACTGCTCATCACCTGTCCAATACAGTCCCAACAGTGAAGCATGGTGGTGGCAGCATCATGCTGTGGGGGAGTTTTTCAGGTGCAGGGACAGGACGACTGGTTGCAATCGAGGGAAAGATGAATGCGGCCAAGTACAGGGATATCCTGAACGAAAACCTTCTCCAGAGTGCTCAGGACCTCAGACTGGGCCGAAGGTTTACCTCCCAACAAGACAATGACCCTAAGCACACAGCTAAAATAACGAAGGAGTGGCTTCACAACAACTCTGTGACTGTTCTTGAATGGCCCAGCCAGAGCCCTGACTTAAACCCAATTGAGCATCTCTGGAGAGACCTAAAAATGGCCGTCCACCAACGTTTACCATCCCCCCTGACAGAACTGGAGAGGATCTGCAAGGAGGAATGGCAGAGGATCCCCAAATCCAGGTGTGAAAAACTTGTTGTATCTTTTCCAAAAAGACTCATCAAAAGGGGCTTCTACTAAATACTGAGCAAAGGGTCTGAATACTTAGGAGCATGTGATAGTTCAGTTTTTCTTTTTTAATAAATCTGCAAAAATGTCAACAATTCTGTGTTTTTCTGTCAATATGGGGGGCTGTGTGTACAATATGGGGTGCTGTGTGTACAATATGGGGTGCTGTGTGTACAATATGGGGGGCTGTGTGTACAATATGGGGGGCTGTGTGTACAATATGGGGGGCTGTGTGTACAATATGGGGGGCTGTGTGTACAATATGGGGTGATGTATGTACAATATGGGGGGCTGTGTGTACAATATGGGGGGCTGTGTGTACAATATGGGGGGCTGTGTGTACAATATGGGGGGCTGTGTGTACAATATGGGGTGATGTATGTACAATATGGGGGGCTGTGTGTACAATATGGGGGGCTGTGTGTAGAATATGGGGAGCTGTGTGTACAATATGGGGTGATGTGTGTACAATATGGGGGGCTGTGTGTACAATATGGGGGGCTGTGTGTACAATATGGGGCACTGTGTGTACAATATGGGGGGCTGTGTGTACAATATGGGGTGCTGTGTGTACAATATGGGGGCTGTGTGTACAATATGGGGTGCTGTGTGTACAATATGGGGTGCTGTGTGTATAATATGGGGGGCTGTGTGTACAATATGGAGTGCTGTGTGTACAATATGGGGTGCTGTGTGTACAATATGGGGTGCGGTGTGTACAATATGGGGTGCTGTGTGTACAATATGGGGCACTGTGTGTACAATATGGGGTGCTGTGTGTACAGTATGGGGTGTTGTGTGTACAATATGGGGGGCTGTGTGTACAATATGGGGGGCTGTGTGTACAATATGGGGTGTTGTGTGTACAATATGGGGGGCTGTGTGTACAATATGGGGTGCTGTGTGTATAATATGGGGTGCTGTGTGTACAATATGGGGTGCTGTGTGTACAATATGGGGTGCTGTGTGTACAATATGGGGTGCTGTGTGTACAATATGAGGTGCTGTGTGTACAATATGGGGTGCTGTGTGTACAATATGGGGGGCTGTGTGTACAATATGAGGTGATGTGTGTACAATATGGGGGGCTGTGTGTACAATATGGGGGGCTGTGTGTACAATATGAGGTGATGTGTGTACAATATGGGGGGCTGTGTGTACAATATGGGGTGCTGTGTGTACAATATGGGGTGCGGTGTGTACAATATGGGGTGCTGTGTGTACAATATGGGGTGCTGTGTGTATAATATGGGGGGCTGTGTGTACAATATGGGGTGCTGTGTGTACAATATGGAGTGCTGTGTGTACAATATGGGGTGCTGTGTGTACAATATGGGGTGCGGTGTGTACAATATGGGGTGCTGTGTGTACAATATGGGGCACTGTGTGTACAATATGGGGTGCTGTGTGTACAGTATGGGGTGTTGTGTGTACAATATGGGGGGCTGTGTGTACAATATGGGGGGCTGTGTGTACAATATGGGGTGTTGTGTGTACAATATGGGGGGCTGTGTGTACAATATGGGGTGCTGTGTGTATAATATGGGGTGCTGTGTGTACAATATGGGGTGCTGTGTGTACAATATGGGGTGCTGTGTGTACAATATGGGGTGCTGTGTGTACAATATGAGGTGCTGTGTGTACAATATGGGGTGCTGTGTGTACAATATGGGGGGCTGTGTGTACAATATGAGGTGATGTGTGTACAATATGGGGGGCTGTGTGTACAATATGGGGGGCTGTGTATACAATATGGGGTGCTGTGTGTACAATATGGGGTGCTGTGTGTACAATATGGGGGGCTGTGTGTATAATATGGGGGGCTGTGTGTACAATATGAGGTGCTGTGTGTACAATATGGGGGGCTGTGTGTACAATATGGGGGGCTGTGTGTACAATATGGGGGGCTGTGTGTACAATATTGGGTGCTGTGTGTACAATATGGGGGGCTGTGTGTACAATATGGGGTGCTGTGTGTACAATATGGGGGAGCTGTGTGTACAATATGGGGGGCTGTGTGTACAATATGGGGGAGCTGTGTGTACAATATGGAGGGCTGTGTGTACAATATGGGGGGCTGTGTGTACAATATTGGGTGTTGTGTGTACAATATGGGGTGTTGTGTGTACAATATGGGGTGCTGTGTGTACAATATGGGGGGCTGTGTGTAGAATATGGGGTGCTGTGTGTACAATATGGGGCACTGTGTGTACAATATTGGGTGTTGTGTGTACAATATGGGGTGTTGTGTGTACAATATGGGGTGCTGTGTGTACAATATGGGGGGCTGTGTGTAGAATATGAGGTGCTGTATGTACAATATGGGGTGCTGTGTGTACAATATGGGGTGCTGTGTGTAGAATATGGGGTGCTGTGTGTACAATATGAGGTGCTGTGTGTACAATATGGGGTGCTGTGTGTACAATATGGGGGGCTGTGTGTACAATATGGGGGGCTGTGTGTACAATATGGGGTGCTGTGTGTACAATATGGGGGGCTGTGTGTACAATATGGGGGGCTGTGTACAATATGGGGTGCTGTGTGTACAGTATGGGGTGCTGTGTGTACAATATGGGGTGCTGTGTGAACAATATGGGGTGCTGTGTGTACAATATGAGGTGCTGTGTGTACAATATGGGGGGCTGTGTGTACAATATGGGGTGCTGTGTGTAGAATATGGGGTGCTGTGTGTACAATATGGGGTGCTGTGTGTAGAATATGGGGGGCTGTGTGTACAATATGGGGTGCTGTGTGTACAATATGGGGTGCTGTGTGTACAATATGAGGTGCTGTGTGTACAATATGGGGGGCTGTGTGTACAATATGAGGTGCTGTGTGTACAATATGGGGTGCTGTGTGTACAATATGGGGGGCTGTGTGTACAATATGGGGCACTGTGTGTACAATATGGGGTGCTGTGTGTATAATATGGGGGGCTGTGTGTACAATATGGGGTGCTGTGTGTACAATATGGAGTGCTGTGTGTACAATATGGGGTGCTGTGTGTACAATATGGGGTGCGGTGTGTACAATATGGGGTGCTGTGTGTACAATATGGGGCACTGTGTGTACAATATGGGGTGCTGTGTGTACAATATGGGGTGCTGTGTGTACAATATGGGGTGCTGTGTGTACAATATGGAGTGCTGTGTGTACAATATGGGGTGCTGTGTGTACAATATGGGGTGCTGTGTGTACAATATGGAGTGCTGTGTGTACAATATGGGGTGCTGTGTGTACAATATGGGGGGCTGTGTGTACAATATGGGGTGCTGTGTGTACAATATGGGGCACTGTGTGTACAATATGGGGTGCTGTGTGTACAATATGGGGTGCTGTGTGTACAATATGGGGTGCTGTGTGTACAATATGGGGTGCTGTGTGTACAATATGGAGTGCTGTGTGTACAATATGGGGTGCTGTGTGTACAATATGGGGTGCGGTGTGTACAATATGGGGTGCTGTGTGTACAATATGGGGCACTGTGTGTACAATATGGGGTGCTGTGTGTACAATATGGGGCACTGTGTGTACAATATGGGGTGCTGTGTGTACAATATGGGGTGCTGTGTGTATAATATGGGGTGCTGTGTGTACAATATGGGGTGCTGTGTACAATATGGGGTGCTGTGTGTACAATATGGGGTGCGGTGTGTACAATATGGGGTGCTGTGTGTACAATATGGGGCACTGTGTGTACAATATGGGGTGCTGTGTGTACAATATGAGGTGTTGTGTGTACAATATGGGGTGCTGTGTGTATAATATGGGGGGCTGTGTGTACAATATGGGGTGCTGTGTGTACAATATGGAGTGCTGTGTGTACAATATGGGGTGCTGTGTGTACAATATGGGGTGCGGTGTGTACAATATGGGGTGCTGTGTGTACAATATGGGGCACTGTGTGTACAATATGGGGTGCTGTGTGTACAGTATGGGGTGTTGTGTGTACAATATGGGGGGCTGTGTGTACAATATGGGGGGCTGTGTGTACAATATGGGGTGTTGTGTGTACAATATGGGGGGCTGTGTGTACAATATGGGGGGCTGTGTGTACAATATGGGGTGTTGTGTGTACAATATGGGGTGCTGTGTGTACAATATGGGGTGCTGTGTGTACAATATGGGGGGCTGTGTGTACAATATGGGGTGCTGTGTGTACAATATGGAGTGCTGTGTGTACAATATGGGGGGCTGTGTGTACAATATGGGGGGCTGTGTGTACAATATGGGGGGCTGTGTGTACAATATGGGGGGCTGTGTGTACAATATTGGGTGCTGTGTGTACAATATGGGGGGCTGTGTGTACAATATGGGGTGCTGTGTGTACAATATGGGGGAGCTGTGTGTACAATATGGGGTGCTGTGTGTACAATATGGGGGAGCTGTGTGTACAATATGGGGTGCTGTGTGTACAATATGGGGGGCTGTGTGTACAATATTGGGTGTTGTGTGTACAATATGGGGTGTTGTGTGTACAATATGGGGTGCTGTGTGTACAATATGGGGTGCTTTGTGTACAATATGGGGGGCTGTATGTACAATATGGGGTGTTGTGTGTACAATATGGGGGGCTGTGTGTACAATATGGGGTGATGTGTGTACAATATGGGGGGCTGTGTGTACAATATGGGGGGCTGTGTGTACAATATGGGGTGATGTGTGTACAATATGAGGTGCTGTGTGTACAATATGGGGTGCTGTGTGTACAATATGGGGTGCTGTGTGTACAATATGAGGGGCTGTGTGTACAATATGGGGGGCCGTGTGTACAATATGTGTACAATATGGGGTGCTGTGTGTACAATATGGGGGGCCGTGTGTACTATATGGGGTGCTGTGTGTACAATATGGGGTGCTGTGTGTACAATATAGGGGGCTGTGTGTAGAATATGGGGGGCTGTGTGTACAATATGGGGGGCTGTGTGTACAATATAGGGGGCTGTGTGTAGAATATGGGGGGCTGTGTGTACAATATGGGGGGCCGTGTGTACAATATGGGGTGCTGTGTGTACAATATGAGGGTGCTGTGTGTACAATATGGGGGGCCGTGTGTACAATATGGGGTCCTGTGTGTAGAATATGGGGGGCTGTGTGTACAATATGGGGGGCTGTGTGTACAATATGGGGTGCTGTGTGTAGAATATGGGGTGCTGTGTGTACAATATGGGGTGCTGTGTACAATATGGGGTGCTGTGTACAATATGGGGTGCTGTGTGTACAATATGGGGGGCTGTGTGTACAATATGGGGAGCTGTGTGTACAATATGGGGTGCTGTGTGTACAATATGGGGGGCTGTGTGTACAATATGGGGGGCCGTGTGTACAATATGGGGTGCTGTGTGTACAATATGGGGTGCTGTGTGTAGAATATGGGGGGCCGTGTGTACAATATGGGGTGCTGTGTGTACATTAATGAGGAAAAAAATGATTTCAGCAAATGGCTGCAATATAACAAAGAGTGAAAAATTTAAGGGGGTCTGAATACTTTCCCTCCCCACTGTATAGATAGGCAACTCCTATCCTCATATTGATTAGTGGTTCCCAATTAATAATAACTACTGCAGTAGGGAACAGACACAAAAGATACGCTCAGCATCTTTCCAAATAACTGTTCTGCTTTATTATGACTCCATTGAAGGTTTTTATACACATGATTACGTAGGTATTACATATTACAATTGTACTTGTATGGTAAGAAGGGGCGTAACATAGGCAGGCTAATTCTAATCAGGACAGGAAAGAATGCAAACATGTAATGAAAACATAAGTGCCGTGTGCAATACATACAAAATAGATACAGAACTTACACATTTCCTTTACACCTGCTAGCACAAATACCCCCCCCCCCCCTCCCCCATCACCACCATATTACCTTTTCTAGCATAAACCCCCCTAAAAGTCACCCTCCTAGCACATGTCCTCTTCCCCCATCCCCCCCCCCCTCTGAACAATTCATATCCCCTGCCTCCCCCCAAATTCCCCCTCCTAACACAAATCCCCTCCCCTAAACCTCCTTGTGGTGCCCCCCCACCTCACATTATACCAAAGTGCCCAGGGCAACTGCCCTCCTGCCCCCCCCCCCCTTTGTGCCGGCCCTGAGAGCAGCTAATGGATGAGCTATAAGTGAGGACATTGGGGGCTTAGTGCAACGAATGGGACTTGTTTACAAACAAAGCCCAGAGAGAGGTGCACCGCGGGGGAGATTCGGGGAATCTTACCCCCCCCACCCCACCCCCCGTGATGAAGGCTTCACATGGAGAAATTAGAGGACGATTTTAATGGAATTTCAGGAAACACAAAATCAAGTCTGCTGAACTTTCACCCTCCTTCCTATTTCTCAGATAACATGCAGCCTGTTCATTCGGAGTTTGTCCCCCTTCAGCACAATTCAGAAAACCCAGGGAGGAAAATGGCGAAGGATCGGCGTGATCGCCAGACGCTCGCTGTCAGATAAAGTCACGAGCCGTGTGTTCCCTCTGGAGCGCCTCTGTCCCGGGAAAATCCAGAGATTATTTCAGGAAGCGATATTTTAGGGACCGGCGTGATTCCTATTTTTAGAGTGATTAGGAATTGTGTCGTTGATCAGCGGTGTGGAGGGTAATTGGTTTTTCTATAATGTACATCCACCTTCCACAATCCCCGGCCACGTCCTGAGCCCCTCCCCCCCACCGCTGCCACCTCCGTCTCAGTGGTCGCCCGCTCGCCCGTCAGGCGCCTTTATTCTCAGACAATGGGGCGATTATTCCAACCTGCTCAGATTTACAGAACATATTGCAGTCCTAGGAGGTCTTTATTCATTTCTTGGCTTCCACCACAATCAATCGAACGTTTAACATCTACTTTCCATTCAGCAAACTTTTATTTCATTCTTTTTTTTTTTTAATGGTTGAAAACAGAATATTTCTGCCAATTCTCTGGTGCACAGTGCAGCTCACAGCGATCTGAGGAGAGAACACAGAGGGAGGAGGTCCACCGACCACGGAGATCCACGACTTCTAACACAGAAATACAAGGCATCCCAAAAGTATTCACAGAGCTTCACTTCTTCCACATTTTCTAATGCTACAGCTTTATTCCAAAATGGATTAAGTTCATTATTTTCCTCAAAATTCTACAAAAGTTTGTTTGAAATCTTTGCAAATTTATTAAAAATAAAAAATAAAAAAAATCCCTATGTACATAAAGTGGGGAAAATAACCATCGTCTCCCCTGCAGATGGTGTAAGTTTTGCCCCCTTACATAGAAATGAAGGGTCTATAATTTTAGTATATAGAGAGTGTATATAGTATATATAGTATATATAGGGGTATATAGAGAGTATATATGGGGGGTATATATGGAGTATATAGGGAGTGTATATAGTATATATGGGGGGTATATATGGAGTATATAGAGAGTGTATATAGTATGTATGTGGTATATATGGAGTATATAGAGAGTGTATATAGTATATATAGTATATATAGGGGTATATAGAGAGTATATATGGGGGGTATATATGGAGTATATAGGGAGTGTATATAGTATATATGGGGTATATAGAGAGTGTATATAGTATATATGGGGGTATATATGGAGTATATAGAGGGTGTATATAGTATATATGGAGTATATAGAGAGTGTATATAGTATATATAGGGGTATATATGGAGTATATAGAGAGTGTATATAGTATGTATGTGGTATATATGGAGTATATAGAGAGTGTATATAGTATATATGGAGTATATAGAGAGTGTATATAGTATATATGGGGGTATATATGGAGTATATAGAGAGTGTATAAAGTATATATGGGGGGTATATATGGAGTATATAGAGAGTGTATATAGTATATATGGGGGGTATATATGGAGTATATAGAGAGTGTATATAGTATATATGGGGGGTATATATGGAGTATATAGAGAGTGTATATAGTATATATGGGGGGTATATATATGGAGTATATAGAGAGTGTATATAGTATATATGGAGTATATAGAGAGTGTATATAGTATATATGGGGGTATATATGGAGTATATAGAGAGTGTATATAGTATATATGGGGGTATATATGGAGTATATAGAGAGTGTATATAGTATATATGGAGTATATAGAGAGTGTATATAGTATATATGGGGGTATATATGGAGTATATAGAGAGTGTATATAGTATATATAGGGGGTATATATGGAGTATATAGAGAGTGTATATAGTATATATAGGGGTATATAGAGAGTATATATGGGGGGTATATATGGAGTATATAGAGAGTGTATATAGTATATATGGGGTATATAGAGAGTGTATATAGTATATATGGGGGGTATATATGGAGTATATAGAGAGTGTATATAGTATATATGGAGTATATAGAGAGTGTATATAGTATATATGGAGTATATAGAGAGTGTATATAGTATATATAGGGGTATATAGAGAGTATATATGGGGGGTATATATGGAGTATATAGGGAGTGTATATAGTATATGTGGAGTATATATAGAGAGTGTATATAGTATATATGGGGTATATAGAGAGTGTATATAGTATATATGGGGGGTATATATGGAGTATATAGAGAGTGTATATAGTATATATGGGGGTATATATGGAGTATATAGAGAGTGTATATAGTATATATGGGGGGTATATATGGAGTATATAGAGAGTGTATATAGTATATATGGGGGGTATATATGGAGTATATAGAGAGTGTATATAGTATATATGGGGGTATATATGGAGTATATAGAGAGTGTATATAGTATATATGGGGGGGTATATAGAGAGTGTATATAGTATATATGGAGTATATAGAGAGTGTATATAGTATATATGGGGGTATATATGGAGTATATAGAGAGTGTATATAGTATATATGGGGGTATATATGGAGTATATAGAGAGTGTATATAGTATATATGGAGTATATAGAGAGTGTATATAGTATATATAGGGGTATATAGGGAGTATATAGAGAGTGTATATAGTATATATAGGGGGTATATATGGAGTATATAGAGAGTGTATATAGTATATATAGGGGTATATATGGAGTATATAGAGAGTGTATATAGTATATATAGGGGGTATATATGAAGTATATAGAGAGTGTATATAGTATATATAGGGGTATATAGAGAGTATATATGGGGGGGTATATATGGAGTATATAGAGAGTGTATATAGTATATATGGGGTATATAGAGAGTGTATATAGTATATATGGAGTATATAGAGAGTGTATATAGTATATATGGAGTATATAGAGAGTGTATATAGTATATATAGGGGTATATAGAGAGTGTATATAGTATATATGGAGTATATAGAGAGTGTATATAGTATATATAGGGGTATATAGAGAGTATATATGGGGGGTATATATGGAGTATATAGAGAGTGTATATAGTATATATGGGGGTATATATGGAGTATATAGAGAGTGTATATAGTATATATGGAGTATATATAGAGAGTGTATATAGTATATATGGGGGGTATATATGGAGTATATAGAGAGTGTATATAGTATATATGGAGTATATAGAGAGTGTATATAGTATATATGGGGGTATATATGGAGTATATAGAGAGTGTATATAGTATATATGGAGTATATAGAGAGTGTATATAGTATATATGGAGTATATAGAGAGTGTATATAGTATATATGGGGGTATATATGGAGTATATAGAGAGTGTATATAGTATATATGGGGGGTATATATGGAGTATATAGAGAGTGTATATAGTATATATGGAGTATATAGAGAGTGTATATAGTATATATGGGGGGTATATATGGAGTATATAGAGAGTGTATATAGTATATATGGAGTATATAGAGTAGGGTGACCAGACATCCCCGGTTTCTGGGGACAGTCCCCGGATTGAGGACACTGTCCCCGGACCAAGTCTGTCCCCAGTTTTGTCCCCTGATTGAATTTGAACAGGGGCTGGGGCAATTTCAAAGACAGCCCGTGCAGAATAAAAAGAAAAAAAATCTGAATTCCACCCCCCTCCTCTGCGGCTCCTACTAGCTTATGGGGGTTTATTTTTTTCCATTATCTGTTCCCCTTTCTGATGATCATGTGCTGGTCGGAGCGAAGGGACTATTTTTTCAGTTTCGGACGCATGCCCATTCAGCTCCACTCGCATGTTCTTCCTTGGCTCAAGTCCCGGCCAGCCGCCTGCCTGCTTATCTCCTTGCCTTCCCTGGTGGAGTGATCTTCCTCTGCTCCCCACCCAGTAGTAGCCGGGGCCCGAAAAGTAAAGCCCCATACACACTATCAGATTTTCTGCTGATTTTTGTCTTCAGATTTACCAAAACCATGTAGTGCAAGGGCCTGCCTGATTGCATACAAATTGAAACTCCTAAGGTTTGACCTCCTATTATATGGTTTTGGTAAATCTGAAGGAAAAAATCAACAGAAAATCTGATAGTGTGTATGGGGCTTTAGACTTGACAGGCTGTGAGGCGGGCGGCGGGCGGTGGAGATGGGCAAAGAGTCATAGATTGCTGCCATTACTAGTAAAAAAAAAAAATATGTCCCCGGATTTCATTTTAAAAATCTGGTCACCTTAATATAGAGAGTGTATATAGTATATATGGAGTATATAGAGAGTGTATATAGTATATATGGAGTATATAGAGAGTGTATATAGTATATATGGGGGTATATATGGAGTATATAGAGAGTGTATATAGTATATATGGGGGGTATATATGGAGTATATAGAGAGTGTATATAGTATATATGGAGTATATAGAGAGTGTATATAGTATATATGGGGGGTATATATGGAGTATATAGAGAGTGTATATAGTATATATGGGGGGTATATATGGAGTATATAGAGAGTGTATATAGTATATACACACCTCCCAACTTTTTGAGATGGGAATGAGGGACACCTATCAGCTAAAGTATGCAGGCATAGGACACACACCCTTGCCACGCCCCCTTAAAGGAGAATTGTACAAAAAAAAAAATTGTTGAACCCACAAATGCTTTTTTTTACCACTACTATTCCTTTTTATTGGCTTTTGGAATTTACAAATGTAGCGATTTATAAATCATATGAAAGGTTTAGCACTGGAAAACACTTTTTGATAGATAAAAAGTGCATTTTTATATACAACTATATAGATCAGATCAAAATGAGGGACAAATGAGGAGGAATGAGGGACAGAGGGACATTGCTCCAAATCAGGGACAGTCCCTCGAAATCAGGGACAGTTGGGAGCTATGTATATATGGGGGGTATATATATGGAGTATATAGAGAGTGTATATAGTATATATGGAGTATATAGAGAGTGTATATAGTATATATAGGGGTATATATGGAGTATATAGAGAGTGTATATAGTATATATAGGGAGTATATATGGAGTATATAGAGAGTGTATATAGTATATATGGAGTATATATAGAGAGTGTATATAGTATATATGGAGTATATAGAGAGTGTATATAGTATATATGGGGGTATATATGGAGTATATAGAGAGTGTATATAGTATATATGGAGTATATAGAGAGTGTATATAGTATATATGGAGTATATAGAGAGTGTATATAGTATATATGGGGGTATATATGGAGTATATAGAGAGTGTATATAGTATATATGGAGTATATAGAGAGTGTATATAGTATATATGGAGTATATAGAGAGTGTATATAGTATATATGGAGTATATATAGAGAGTGTATATAGTTTATATGGAGTATATAGAGAGTGTATATAGTATATATGGGGGTATATATGGAGTATATAGAGAGTGTATATAGTATATATGGGGGGTATATATGGAATATATAGAGAGTGTATATAGTATATATGGGGGGTATATATGGAGTATATAGAGAGTGTATATAGTATATATGGGGGTATATATGGAGTATACACAGACACTACAGTAGGTGCTCATGTGGTACACAGATCAGTCCTGCCAATGTAAGAAGGTTCTCCTAACGACAACTCGTTATGTGTATAAAAGACACCTGTCCACAGAATCTCTTTCTTCCATCCAATCCTCACCATCATGGGGAAGACCAAAGATCTGTCAGAGGACGTCGGGGAGAAGATTGTAGACCTGCACAAGGCTGGAATGGGCTACAAGACCACAGCAAGAAGCTTGGTGAGAAGGAGACAACTGTTGGAGCGATTATTCACAAATGGAAGAAATACAAAATAATCATCAATCGTCCTCAGTTTGGAGCTCCATGGAAGATTTCTCCTCATGGGGTGAGGATGGTCATGAGAAAAGTGAGGAATCCGCTCAGAACTACACGGGAGGAGCTTGTGAAGGATCTCAAGGCAGTTGGGACCCCAGTCACCAAACAAACCATTGGCAACACAATACACCACCATGGATTGAAATCCTGCAGCCCCCGCAAGGTCCCCTCCTCAGGAAGACACATGTAGAGGAACGTCTGAAGTCCACCAATCAACATCTAATGATTCAGAGAAGGAGAAAGTTCTGTGTTCAGAGGAGACCAAAATTCAGATCTTTGGCATCAACTCGACTCGCCATGTTTGGAGGAAGAAAAATGGTGACTATGACCCTAAGAACTCCATCCCTACAGTCACACATCATACAGTCACACATCATCCCTACAGTCACACCCCATCCCTACAGTCACATCATCCCTACAGTCACATCATCCCTACAGTCACACACCATCCCTACAGTCACACATCATCCCTACAGTCACACCCCATCCCTACAGTCACATCATCCCTACAGTCACACATCATCCCTACAGTCACACACCATCCCTACAGTCACATCATCCCTACAGTCACACACCATCCCTACAGTCACATCATCCCTACAGTCACACACCATCCCTACAGTCACATCATCCCTACAGTCACACACCATCCCTACAGTCACATCATCCCTACAGTCACACACCATCCCTACAGTCACATCATCCCTACAGTCACACACCATCCCTACAGTCACACATCATCCCTACAGTCACACATCATCCCTACAGTCACACACCATCCCTACAGTCACATCATCCCTACAGTCACACATCATCCCTACAGTCACACACCATCCCTACAGTCACACCCCATCCCTACAGTCACACATCATCCCTACAGTCACACATCATCCCTACAGTCACACATCATCCCTACAGTCACATCATCCCTACAGTCACACATCATCCCCACAGTCACATCATCCCTACAGTCACACACCATCCCTACAGTCACATCATCCCTACAGTCACATCATCCCTACAGTCACATCATCCCTACAGTCACATCATCCCTACAGTCACACACCATCCCTACAGTCACATCATCCCTACAGTCACACACCATCCCTACAGTCACATCATCCCTACAGTCACACACCATCCCTACAGTCACATCATCCCTACAGTCACACCCCATCCCTACAGTCACATCATCCCTACAGTCACACATCATCCCTACAGTCACATCATCCCTACAGTCACACCCCATCCCTACAGTCACATCATCCCTACAGTCACACACCATCCCTACAGTCACACACCATCCCTACAGTCACATCATCCCTACAGTCACACACCATACCTACAGTCACACCCCATCCCTACAGTCACATCATCCCTACAGTCACACATCATCCCTACAGTCACACACCATCCCTACAGTCACACACCATCCCTACAGTCACACATCATCCCTACAGTCACATCATCCCTACAGTCACATCATCCCTACAGTCACACATCATCCCTACAGTCACATCATCCCTACAGTCACACATCATCCCTACAGTCACACATCATCCCTACAGTCACATTAACCCTACAGTCACACATCATCCCTACAGTCACATCATCCCTACAGTCACACACCATCCCTACAGTCACATCATCCCTACAGTCACATCATCCCTACAGTCACACACCATCCCTACAGTCACATCATCCCTACAGTCACATCATCTCTACAGTCACACATCATCCCTACAGTCACACACCATCCCTACAGTCACACACCATCCCTACAGTCACACATCATCCCTACAGTCACACATCATCCCTACAGTCACACACCATCCCTACAGTCACATCATCCCTACAGTCACACACCATCCCTACAGTCACATGATCCCTACAGTCACACATCATCCCTACAGTCACACACGGAGGTGGAAACATGATGATTTGGGGTGTTTCTCTGATAAAGGTTCAGGCTGACTTTGCCGCATTGAGGGGCCAATGGGCGGGGCCATGTATTGTAAGATCTTGGAGGAGAACCTTCTTCCCTCATCCAGAACACTGAAGATGGGTCATGGATGGGTCTTCCAGCATGACAATGACCCAAAACATATCACCAAGGCAACAAAGGAGGGGCTCAAGAAGAAGCACATGAAGGTCATGGAGTGGCCTATTCAGTCTCCAGACCTTAAAGGGGTTGTAAACCCTCGTCTTATGCATTAAGGTAAAAAAACACCTGACAGTGACCGCACCCCTCCCCCCCTGTTTTACTTACCTGAGCCCTGAGCCCTGGAGGATGCGCTCCTCCTCTGCCCAGGGTTCTCGGCTCTTGATTGGATAGATTGATAGCAGCGCAGCCATTGGCTCCCACTGCTGTCAATCAAATCCAATGACGCGGGGGGGCGGGGTCAAGTAAGGTCTTCTGTGTCTATGGACGCCGAATGCTGGACTCGGGAACGCGCCCGCAAGGTAACCCCCTGGGAGAGCGCTTCTCCTGGGGGGTTATACAATGTGGGGAGGAGCCGCAGAGGGACCCCAGAAGACCGTGTTCGGGGCCATTCTGTGCAAAACGAACTGCACGGTGGAGGTAAGTATGACATGTTTGTTATTTAAAAAAACAAAACTGGAACCTTTACAATCACAAATTTATGGAGGGAGCTAAAACTTCGAGTTGCCAAGCGACAGCCAAGATACCTCAAAGGAGTTGTAAACCTCGAGGTTTTTCCCCTCAATACATTCTATGCATTAAAGCGGATTCCACCCAAAAATGGAACTTCCGCTTGGTGACCCCCTGACATGCCACATTTGGCATGTCATTTTTTGGGGGGGAGGAGCGGGGGAGGAGCGGGTACCCTGTTTTTAGGGCACCCAGCTCCCACTTCCTCCCCTGGCGCCAGAAGGAAGATCACCTCTCCCCCCCCCCCCCGCAATCTTCTGGGACACGTCACAGGTCCCAGAAGATTGCCCAGCCATTCATAGCGTGCAGCGTGGCTTGCACATGTGCAGTGCATGCCTGGATGTGAAGCCACAGCCGGGTGCCCACAATTAGAATGCCGGCACCATGGAGAGGAGAGAAGCGAGGCTTCCTTCCCCCGCATCGCAGGACCGCGGGACAGGTGGGTGTCCGATTATTAAAAGTCACCAGATACACTTTTTGTAGCTGCTGACTTTTAAATGGGTGGAACTCCGCTTTAAGGTGAAAAATCTCCCCAGAGCCCCCCTTTTACTTACCTGACCCCAATCTTTCCAGTTACAAGAACGAGCCCAGCAGCTCCTGTCTCGGGTCCTCATTGGATAGATTGATAGCAGCAGCCATTGGCTCCCACTGCTGTCAGTCAAATCCAGTGACAAGGGAGCCAGGGGTGGGGCAGAGTCCTGCTGTTTGTGTCAATGGACACGAGTGTCCCTTTGGAATGCGGGTCTCCAAGGGGGCACTCGATGTGGGGAGGAGCCAGGAGCGCCAATGGGGGACCCCAGAAGAGGAGTATCAGGGCCACTCTGTGCAAAAACCAACTGCACAAAGGAGGTAACTATGACATGTTTGTTATTTAGAAAAAAAAAAAACGAACGTTTACAACCCATTTAAGGATTTAGAGAAGATCTGTAAAGAAGAGAGGACCAAAATCCCTCCTGAGATGTGTGGAAACCTGATCACCACCTACAAGAAACGTCTGACCTCTGTGATCGCCAACAAGGGTTTCTCCACCAACTACTACGTCATGTTTTTCTTGGGGATCAAATTGTCAGGCCACCTGAGGCCAGGTGACAGAGGCACACCGTTGGGATCAGGAGTGCACCGCAAGGTAGTGGACCCTACGGCTGACTGCTACGGATGGGAGTCAGGATGGTAAAGGAAGGCAGGGCCGCTGGAACACCAACACGGATCCCACCGGGGTTAGAGCGTAGGATTCCCTGGGGCACAGAGTCTAAGAGCCAGCAGGTGTTCACCAGAGCCTCTAGTGGTGAGGATGGACTGGGCCGCAACTGGCTCCAGGTCGTGACCCCCAGGGTTCCCCAGCTCACGCCAACAGTAGGCAACAGGAGGATAGGGATAGTAAGGGAACAAGCCAAGGTCGGGGCCACTAGCAGACAGGGACAACAGAGTATGCACCAAAAGGTCAGGGTCACGAGCAGACAGGAATAGTCGAGAACACGCCAAGGTTGGTAACAGAGACAAACGTAGAGCACACGGCAGGCAGGAAACAGGAAGCCAAACACACAATGTTGATCAGCAGGGCTGGCCTGAAGTGCAGAGGTTATTATAAAGTTCTCTGATAGGAGCTGGGGGTGGAGCCATGCTAGAGGAGAGATTATAAAAGCAGTCAAGTGAGAGTGGCTGGTCTCTAGAGATGAACACATGGTGAGAGGTAAGCTGACAGACAAACTCTTTCGCATAACCATGACACAAATACTTATTTTACTCACTGAACTGCAACTCCATTTATAACATTTGTATCGTGTGTGTTTTTTTCTGGATTTTGGTTGATATTCTGTCTCCATCATATAAAATACACCTATGATAAAAATTATAGACCCTTCATTTCTTTGTAAGTGGGCAAAACTTACACAATCTGCAGGGGAGACAATCAGTATTTTCCACACTGTAAGTATCACAGGCTCCTCCCATGTACATAAGTATCACAGGCTCCTCCCATGTACATAAGTATCACAGGCTCCTCCCATGTACATAAGTATCACAGGCTCCTCCCATGTACATAAGTATCACAGGCTCCTCCCATGTACATAAGTATCACAGACTCCTCCCATGTACATAAATATCACAGGCTTCTCCCATGTACATAAATATCACAGGCTCCTCCCATGTACATAAATATCACAGGCTCCTCCCATGTACAGAAGTATCACAGGCTCCTCCCATGTACATAAGTATCACAGGCTCCTCCCATGTACATAAGTATCACAGGCTCCTGCCATGTACATAAATATCACAGGCTTCTCCCATGTACATAAATATCACAGGCTCCTCCCATGTACATAAGTATCACAGGCTCCTCCCATGTACATAAGTATCACAGGCTCCTCCCATGTACAGAAGTATCACAGGCTCCTCCCATGTACATAAATATCACAGGCTCCTCCCATGTACATAAGTATCACAGGCTCCTCCCATGTACATAAGTATCACAGGCTCCTCCCATGTACATAGGTATCACAGGCTCCTCCCATGTACATAGGTATCACAGGCTCCTCCCATGTACATAGGTATCACAGGCTCCTCCCATGTACATAGGTATCACAGGCTCCTCCCATGTACATAAGTATCACAGGCTCCTCCCATGTACAGAAGTATCACAGGCTCCTCCCATGTACAGAAGTATCACAGGCTCCTCCCATGTACATGAGTATCACAGGCTCCTCCCATGTACATAAGTATCACAGGCTCCTCCCATGGGGGGATCGGATGAAAACGGATCCGCCTGTCCGTTCTTATCCGAACCGCCAGACGGATGGAAAATAGGGTTTCCATACATCTGGATTTAGCGTAGCGGATCGGATGTCAGCGGACATGTCACCACTGACATCTGTCGCTCCATAAAGAATGCATTGAGCGTCTGTTCAGGTCCATCTGAAAAACTGACAGGCGGACCTGAACGGTCCATATGTGTGCATGGACCCTTAGGGTAATCTGATCAGAAGGGGGGAATGTCCTTCTCACGTGTATAAAAGCCTGTATGCTTGTTCAAATAAACAGTTCTAATTCTAGAACTGGAACTACCTGGTTCTTGGGGTAACATAGCCAGATCCTGCTTAGGAAGCGATATACTGATGGAAGCACTCAAGCGGTCAGATGCTTCCTGAAGTCTGGGACATCCAAACCTTCACCGGGGTCCAAGATCGGGATAGCAGACTTCGACCATCCCAGCGGAGATATGGATCTGGCATCAGAGTTCCCGGGGGCTGCTGCAGTTCGTCCTTTCAGGATACTTCAGGACTGTGTCTGCAGATCAATACCTGGAGCTCAGGCAACAGATTCGGGTAGGGCTCTGGATTGAATCCCTCCAGGTCGCTGGTATACAGCAGGACAAGTGCTTTCCAACCCCAGAGCAACGGGCCAGTGACCAACGGGATTTGCAGATGCCGTTACTGGGAGAGCAGCCCCAGGAGCAATGGGTGACAGAGTTGGACAGGCTGGTCCAGCAGGAGATAGAGCTGGACAATCGATATCAGGCTCTGCAATGGCAGGCAGAGCAGGGATATTTAGGGGAGACAACAGGAGTCTCTCCAGAGGGATATGACTTTGGCGGCCCTGGATTGCTGTGGGAGAGCCTTAAAAATGTTTTTGTGTTTGGCGATGAAGGGGAACCTACCCTTGAGGACCTGCAAGAATATAGAGAGGCTATGCTCAGTCTTGTAGGGGTCTCAGAGCTCAAACCTGATCTGGAGTATTTGCTAAGGAAAGAACAGCATCTGGAAAGAGCATACAGGGAACTGCTAGAACAAGTTCAGCAGCATGCCAGAGAATCGGCAGGAGAAACTCCAGAGATGGCCGTCCCCAAAGCTGAAGTGCTGACAACAGGGCAGAGCTCTGCTAACCTTTGCCCAGCACCAGTAACATTTTCTGGGTTCTAAGAACAGGAGATGGTGAACCTCTATCCTCAGACACCAGTTTCAGAGACTGGAGATTTCATCGACTTTTCTGCTGAGGAAGAACAACCTGGTGAGCCTCCAGCAGAAGAAGAGCTGTTATTAGGGCCAAACAACACTGAGCTCTGTCCAGCACCAACAGCGGCTTCAGCCTTCTTGAGAGAAGAGGCAGTCAGCCTTTCTCCCACAAAACTAACAAGGACATGGGATTTCCTGCCAGCAGCATCTGTGGAGTTACAAGAAACTTCCCCAGCTGAAGCACTGGCAACCGGACAGAGGGTCCAATACATCTGCCCCACACCTGCTGCAGTTCTGGAGGTCCAGGGTGAGAAGGAGATGGTCAGTTCCCAGCAGCAGATCAGGATCCAGGGGGAGAAGGAGATGGTCACTTCCGAGCAGCGGATCAGGATCCAGGGGGAAAAGGGAGAGGAGGTTGTCGTCCTCCCTTCCCAACAGTCGGACAGAGTGGAGGAAATTGTCTTCACTCCCCAGCCAGGAACCATGCACCTGGGAGACAGTGACAGAGAAATGTCATCCCAGCAGCCAGATGAGGGAACGGAAGAGTAAGCAGCCGGCTCACCTCCCCAATGGCAGCTACACAATTTGGAAGAGACGGAGGTCTCCATCTTCCCCAGCAGCAGATCCACAGTCTGGGAGTGGGGGAAGCCGGCCTCCCGCCCCAACTGTTAGTCGGAATGGATGATGTGGAGTCCCCAGTAGAAGTGCTGGCAACAGGGCAGAGTGCTACCAACCTCTGCCCAGCACCGGCAACAACTGTGGAGTTCCAGGGAGCCATGGCAGTCGGCCCCTCTCTCCAATGACAAGCTGATGTAGTGAAGCTTCTACTCCCAGCTGAATCGCTGGCAACAGGGCAGAGCGCCGCTGGCCTCTGCCTAGCACCTACAGTGCCTCCACAGCTTCAGAGAGCTGGGGTGATCGGCTCCTCTCCCCAGCAGACCGAGCCCCAGAATGTTACAAATCACCCAGCTGAAGTGCTGGCAGCCGGACAAAGACCTCTGCCCCACACTTACTGACGACAACTATTCCCTGCACTATTCCTTGCAGCCAAGAATGGGGATCATGAGAACTGACTATGTGAGTTCACTCTGCCCGACTAACGCATGTCCAGACCAGGTGGAGGTCTGGGACCTTGTTAGTCAACTTGTGATGGGGGAGAAATGTAATAGACTCACCCGGGACAGAGGCTTTTGGAGGAGACTGAATGCTAGCCTCTTGCCTACTGACTATGGGCCCTGGCATTTGAGGTAAGCTGCAAGCATTTGGGAAGATGTTCTGTTATGTAATGCATAAGTACATTATTAAGGACGCCATGATGGTCTCTGCCAGCTTGAGACTCATAGCTGATGTCCTCAGCAAGCCACCTGTCTGGGGCCCCCTGCCATAATGGGTTTATTGTAAGTAGGTCTAGTGTGCCGCCTAAGGGTCTTTCACCCATTGTTGTTTGTGCTCATTAACTCTGCTATTGTGTGAAGGTGTTCTGAGTTTATACTTATGATAATGTGTATTGTAGTTTGTGAGCTAGGAGACAGCAGGTCTGACCTGGAAGATCAGACCTCTGAGTCATCCAGGGGGGTTAATTAACGTAATGTTTATAGTATATGTCTGTTGTTGTAATTAAATTCCTGTGTGTAGTTTGTATTGTTACGGGTAATCTGTTCAGCCAATCACTAGGCCTGAACATTGAGGATAAAGGAAGTGACATCATCGCTCCCCCTAGTGTCTGACAAAGGAAGGAGCACTAGTAAGGTAAGTCTATGGGGCTGGGGGGTCCTATATAAAGACAATAAATGGGGGGGTCTCTGGCAAGAAGGGGGGGGGGGACTGGGGTGCAGGAAGGTGGAATTGGACTTTAACAGTGAAAAAAGTTTCTGGCATTTCACAATGAGCAAAATTTTACCAAAATCTCTTCTCTCATCTCTTCCGGCAACATCCTCCCCTCACTTCCATCTTTTTATTCTGAACGTTTCTTTTTGTGGAATAATTGGGTCATTTCTGTAAACAAAGAAAAAAACTGAAACTGTAGAAATATGTGGCCGGCGTGTGTAGGCATCCTCCTTCCTTCTTCTCTGGTCTCCGACCAAGGAGACTTGGGTGCTGCGGGAGGCTGATTGTACACCGGCCTGGGCCAAGCTCTGACCCCCCCTCCGGGACGGTAATCCCCGGCAACATCTGCTCACCATTTCCCCCTTCTGGGGACTCGCACATTTCTCTGAAGAATTCTACAATCCTGGAACAACTGCTTTGTGAATTGTATGATTCCGCACAATGCACAGGTCACATTTGCTGAAAAATCTGAACGTTTTCGGTTTAATTTCCTCCTCACAGACTCCATGGAATGTAGCAGTGTAATAGAGGTGTAGTAGAGGTGTGGTAGAGGTGTAGTAGAGGTGTAGTAGAGGTGTAGTATAAATGTAGTAGCAGTGTAATAGTGGTGTAGTAGCGGTGTAGTAGCAGTGTAGTAGAGTTGTAGTAGAGCTGTAGTAGCAGTGTAATAGCAGTTTGTTAGAGGTTTAGTAGAGGTGTAGTAGTGGTGTAGTAGAGGTGTAGTAGCAGTGTAATAGCGGTTTAGTAGAGTTATAGTAGCAGTAAAATAGTGGTGCAGTAGAGGTGTAGAAGAGATGTAGTATAGGTGTAGTAACAGTGTAATAGCAGTGTAGTAGCGGTGTAATAGAGGTGTAGTAGAGGTGTAGTAGCAGTGTAATAGCAGTGTAGTAGAGGTGTAGTAGAGTTGTAGTATAGGTGTAGTAGCTGTGTAATAGCGGTGTAGTAGAGTTGTAGTAGAGGTATAGTAGCAGTAAAATAGCGGTGCAGTAAAGATGTAGTAGAGGTGTAGTAGCAGTGTAATAGCGGTGCAGTAGAGATGTAGAAGAGGTGTAGTAGAGGTGTAGTAACAGTGTAATAGCAGTGTAGTAGCGGTGTAATAGAGATGTAGAAGAGGTGTAGTAGAGGTGTAGTAACAGTGTAATAGCAGTGTAGTAGCAGTGTAATAGAGATGTAGTAGAGGTGTAGTAGCAGTGTAATAGCGGTGTAGTAGAGGTGTAGTAGAGTTGTAGTATAGGTGTAGTAGCAGTGTAATAGCGGTGTAGTAGAGTTGTAGTAGAGGTATAGTAGCATTAAAATAGCGGTGCAGTAGAGGTGTAGAAGAGGTGTAGTAGTGGTGTAGTAAGGATGTAGTAGTGGTGCCTATACAAACTTGCAGCTTGGGATCCCCCAGGTCTGGTATATACATAGTTTTCCAAGCTGAAACAATGTAACCATGTATAACATATCAAGTTCAGCTTTAAGTTGTATTGGTGAGGTTTGATTGGGGAATCTGCTGAGGGGTGTATTGGGGAACTCTAGTATCCACTTATTAGCCTTTTCTGTGTATTTGGATGTGATTGTATAGTTTTTGTTTTTTTTTTGTTTTGTTTTTTTTTTGTCTTTTACAAAAAAAACTCTCTGTGAGGGTCTGTATTTGGCAGAAAAAGAAATCCTGGATAGTTGAAAGAAACTTCTGAACGTCTTAAGAGCCATTTAAAGCCCATCGTGCCTTCAACAACCACCTTCACTTCACCTTCTCCATGGACTTCAATGCATTCTGTATCTTCCTCTCTATTCATTCAGCTCCTCAGTAGTTCCCGGGCTCTGATTGGCCAGATTGTGAGAATCTTGTATTGTCCATTGAAGAAAGAATCAGAATATCCTGAGATGATGATGATGAAGAAGATGATAATAGATGCTGATGATGACAAAGCTGAAGGTGATGATGAAGATGATGACAATAATGATGATGATGAATATAAAGATGTTGATGATGATAGATGGTGGTGATGATGATAAAGATGATGAAGATGATGATAATAATGATGATGATGAAGATAAAGATGATGATGAAGGTGATGGTACATGGTGGTGATGATGATAAAGATGATGATGAAGATGATGATGATGATGATAGATGGTGGTGATGATGATAAAGATGATGATGAAGATAATGATAATAATGATGATTATGAAGATAAAGATGATGAAGATGATGATACATGGTGGTGATGATGATGATAAAGATGATGATGATTACGATGAAGATGATAATGATGATGATAGATATTGGTTGAGATATTTTGTATAAAGTGCTCCTTCACTGAAATTCTATTTCTTCTGTGGAAACTTCCCACCACCACCCCGGGCCTTCTGAAATGTCATCCTGGGAAATGTTCTCTTGTAATTCGGCATCAAACAATAATTCACGGCAAGATTCAATTTACTGGGATGGCCGAGACATCGAGCGGAAAGGTCAGAAATTGCCGGTGTGTCTAAAGGTGCGCCAATGATGTGAATTTTTCGGAAGACTCTCTGCCCTTTGCAGATATGTGACTCTGGAACTCATTACAAGTCATCACCGGGCCGGATAACGTGTCAGAGCCGGAATTCTGAGCCCCGATTGTTCCATCTTCCATCATCCAATGTATGTAGATTGATTCAGATATAACTCAGAGTCCTAGTTGAGTGTTCTGTGTGCTGTCAGCTTTAATTAATTTGGTGAACTGTTAGTATGATTAAAATTGCTGCAATGTGTGAGGTAGCACCCCTCATGGCCAGAGGCCAAACCACTACATCTGGTCCCACAATGGATGGATAATATCTTGCCAGTGACACCTTTCCCAGCACTGACTGTTGAGGGAGATGGCGGGTTTTCTTCCACCAACTCTTTTATACATTACACTCTTCAGCCTGAAGACATGGAGGGAAGCTGCTGTGTACTTCACGAGGCCTCACATACCCGTGGAACAGACCCAGGCCATAGCAGGGTTACGTTATGCAGTGGGCCATAATGTAGGGACCCAACCACTTAGAAGGGAAGACCTTACAGTCACCAATCTACCCCTCTGAGGAAACCTCCATCACCGGCCACTACTGTCTCCCTCTCTCCAAATAGCCGCTCCCCATCTTTGAACTTCTGACTCTCCATCACCCAGAAGGTTACTATGAAGACTTACACTTCGTTCCCCATTCATGATAGGAGCGCCCTCTCATTCTTTGGTCACAGTAAATCTGACCAGTCTTTGTTACTAAATCTGAACTCTCTTCACTTGAATAAAGGCAATGAGTGACGGTTAATTTTTATCTCCACATTACCGTTTCCATTAGTCTGATAAATGATGGTCACCAAACATGACGGGGTTCCTTCTTCCCATTCTCATACACTAGACTGGACTTGGGTTTTGCCGGCTCCTCATACCTTCAGCTTGTAGTAATTTCCAAGTTATGGTACATGGCTGGACTAGACGGCCTCATTTCAGGGTCCTGCTAAGGAGCAACCCCACTGCAAACCACATCTTTCCATGTATGGTCCTTCTCACTCCTACGACCAACCAACCAATCAACCAACCAAGGTCCTCCACTGGCCCAGCCCTTTCCCACTTAACTATGGGAAGCACCACAGGCCAAATGGCAGACCCACCACAGCATACTAACCCTAAAGTCACTGGACATTAACCCCTTCAGAGACAATCGAAAGTAAACATTATAGGCAGGATAGACAGGCGGGACTTGAGGTGACCTTCCGCCTTTACAAAGCTGGATTACCGGATTCTGCACCTGCAATGTTTGTTGAGTAATAATTTGTACCGAATCTACAGAAACCCAGACAGATATCAAAGACAGGTGAATGAAAACAAATCATTCATGTGAACGCCAATCCAAAAAACATTTTCCTGGTTTTGGATAGTGGAGGGTTAGACCCCCTGTCTGTTTTTTACTGCTGGGCTGCAATAGAGAGATTTTCCCATTTTCCCATCATGTCCCGCTGACTACAATTTCACTAGACAGGAAGTGAGAGGAAATCTGCAACAGAGAGACGGACAGAGATACAAATGTGAAATCACAAATGTATAAAGAGTGTGTAGCGCTACTCCCGTAGGAGCCACAACTTTACTTGTCCAGGTCCACCCAACACAACAGGCTCATTCACTCTTTCTCCATAGACCAGTCTAGGGGATATTGTTTTTGTTTTTGGAGAACTTGGATAGGGATGAGGGAAGTGGTGGGATACTCCAAGATAAGAACTTATCAATCTTCCTTTTAGCTTAAACAGTAGTAGTAGAGCAAAGTCCCTTTAAGTAGTAAGGTATCTGGACAGAGCTCTTCAGGACACCAGCCAGTGTCCCCATCAATAGGCCCACAGCTAACTATAACTAGCACCAGAGGGGTAGCTAGAGCACAAGGTCCCCAAGATCCAGCAGTGTCTCCTTCCAATCTTCCAAGCGATGCCCTCCAGTGATACCAGACAGATCTGTGGCAGACAGCTCCCCTCAGTCAGCTTCTTCTAAACACCCGGGTCTCTGCTTTCCTCCCTCAGGTAATCCACCTGAGACCTCCTCATGGCAGCCTGTGCCTGAGAGGGCAGCGTGCCCCTCCCCCCCACCCCACCCCCAGTCAGCTTCTTCTAAACACCCGGGTCTCTGCTTTCCTCCCTCAGGTCATCCACCTGAGACCTCCTCATGGCAGCCTGTGCCTGAGAGGGCAGCGTGCCACCCCACCCCCAGTCAGCTGCTTCTAAACACCCGGGTCTCTGCTTTCCTCCCTTAGGTCATCCACCTGAGACCTCCTCATGGCAGCCTGTGCCTGAGAGGGCAGCGTGCCCCCCCTGCCCCCCCCCACCCCAAGTCAGCTTCTTCTAAGCCCCCGGGTCTCTGCTTTCCTCCCTCAAGTTCCCCACCTGAGCCCTCCTCATGGCAGCCTACTAAACACACAGATATGTCTCCTGCGCTGTGCGGTAAGCCTTGATGAAAAATGGAGTAAATGTTCTGATGTCTCTAGGTGGATAATGCACGACTTGCTGCCTTTCACAAAGTAGAACAAAAAAACAAATAGAAGGCGCGCGGACTAGCACATTATCCTCAATAAAAGTTTTATTAATAGATAATAAATTGGTATCGTACTCACAAGCGGGAGGGCTGACCACAAATCAGTCTAAATTTGTAGGAGGAGTCGGGCTGTATTTAAGCCCGCCTTCTAGCCTCCATTTCCTGTCGACGTTTCTCTGGTGTTGCATCATTTCCGGTGCGACCATCGATGTAATTTCTGGGTTTATTTGCCCGCTTCTGGACTGTCTCGTGGCCGTGGTGTTGGCCGTTAGGGGGGCCTGCTCTGCATGGCGTACAGAGGGGGTCCTTTCACGATGTGTGTAGCTCTGTATCTGGACGGTTTTCCTTGTCCATGGGGGGGTGGTGCAACCAGCGCACACTTCCACATGGAATCCAGGGAGGTGGAGGGGCTGTTGAGGGTCTTCTCACGCTGGGGAGGTTGAGGTAAGGGGGGGGATGTCATTCAGCTGAAGTTCTGGAGACTGTTGTAAATACCTCACATAGGTATAAAGGGGTGCAGAGCGGGCAGAGTGAGGACACTGGGCAGGCTTAGAATGGGTTGGAGGTTTGTGGGGATTGTGTTGCTGGAGCCATATTGGGTTCAGTGTCCATGGCCACATAAGGTGGGTTGTCCTTCGGGTGCATGGGCCACATTTCTTGGCATAGGTTGAGTCATGGGGCAGCACTGTTTATCACCTTGTTCCAATGGTTGGCAGCTTGCACCCCACCACGCTACTTGGGAGTGGCTAGCGGGTATCTTCCTGTTTGCACCTGGGCACCCCACATCATAGCTTGGCAGGGGTCACATAGGGCAGGTATTATCGGGACCTCCTCCATTCTGAGGTCACTCACCGTGTCCACTACTCCACAAGTCATGCCATGGTTTCAGTTACGGTGATGATTTCTTTATCAAGTCTGATTTGAATAACCCATGCGTTGTTACAAGTGTTAGCGTTGTTACGAGTGTTAGCGTTGTTACGAGTGTTAGCGTTGTTAGGAGTGTTAGCGTTGTTGCGAGTGTTAGCGTTGTTACGAGTGTTAGCGTTGTTACAAGTGTTAGCGTTGTTACGAATGTTAGCGTTGTTACGAGTGTTAGCGTTGTTACGAGTGTTAGCGTTGTTACAAGTGTTAGCGTTGTTACGAGTGTTAGCGTTGTTACGAGTGTTAGCGTTGTTACAAGTGTTAGCGTTGTTAGGAGTGTTAGCGTTGTTAGGAGTGTTAGCGTTGTTACGAGTGTTAGCGTTGTTACGAGTGTTAGCGTTGTTACAAGTGTTAGCGTTGTTACAAGTGTTAGCATTGTTAGGAGTGTTAGCGTTGTTACGAGTGTTAGCGTTGTTACGAGTGTTAGCGTTGTTACGAGTGTTAGCGTTGTTACAAGTGTTAGCGTTGTTACGAGTGTTAGCGTTGTTACGAGTGTTAGCGTTGTTACAAGTGTTAGCGTTGTTACAAGTGTTAGCGTTGTTACGAGTGTTAGCGTTGTTACGAGTGTTAGCGTTGTTACGAGTGTTAGCGTTGTTACAAGTGTTAGCGTTGTTACGAGTGTTAGCGTTGTTACGAGTGTTAGCGTTGTTAGGAGTGTTAGCGTTGTTACGAGTGTTAGCGTTGTTACGAGTGTTAGCGTTGTTACGAGTGTTAGCGTTGTTACAAGTGTTAGCGTTGTTACGAGTGTTAGCGTTGTTACAAGTGTTAGCGTTGTTACGAGTGTTAGCGTTGTTACGAGTGTTAGCGTTGTTAGGAGTGTTAGCGTTGTTACGAGTGTTAGCGTTGTTACGAGTGTTAGCGTTGTTAGGAGTGTTAGCGTTGTTACGAGTGTTAGCGTTGTTACGAGTGTTAGCGTTGTTACAAGTGTTAGCGTTGTTACAAGTGTTAGCATTGTTAGGAGTGTTAGCGTTGTTACGAGTGTTAGCGTTGTTACGAGTGTTAGCGTTGTTACGAGTGTTAGCGTTGTTACAAGTGTTAGCGTTGTTACGAGTGTTAGCGTTGTTACGAGTGTTAGCGTTGTTACGAGTGTTAGCGTTGTTACAAGTGTTAGCGTTGTTACGAGTGTTAGCGTTGTTACGAGTGTTAGCGTTGTTAGGAGTGTTAGCGTTGTTACGAGTGTTAGCGTTGTTACGAGTGTTAGCGTTGTTACGAGTGTTAGCGTTGTTACAAGTGTTAGCGTTGTTACGAGTGTTAGCGTTGTTACGAGTGTTAGCGTTGTTAGGAGTGTTAGCGTTGTTACGAGTGTTAGCGTTGTTACGAGTGTTAGCGTTGTTAGGAGTGTTAGCGTTGTTACGAGTGTTAGCGTTGTTACGAGTGTTAGCGTTGTTACAAGTGTTAGCGTTGTTACAAGTGTTAGCGTTGTTACGAGTGTTAGCGTTGTTACGAGTGTTAGCGTTGTTAGGAGTGTTAGCGTTGTTACGAGTGTTAGCGTTGTTACAAGTGTTAGCGTTGTTACAAGTGTTAGCGTTGTTAGGAGTGTTAGCGTTGTTACGAGTGTTAGCGTTGTTACAAGTGTTAGCGTTGTTAGGAGTGTTAGCGTTGTTACGAGTGTTAGCGTTGTTACAAGTGTTAGCGTTGTTACGAGTGTTAGCGTTGTTACGAGTGTTAGCGTTGTTACAAGTGTTAGCGTTGTTACGAGTGTTAGCGTTGTTACAAGTGTTAGCGTTGTTACGAGTGTTAGCGTTGTTACGAGTGTTAGCGTTGTTACGAGTGTTAGCGTTGTTACAAGTGTTAGCGTTGTTACGAGTGTTAGCGTTGTTACGAGTGTTAGCGTTGTTAGGAGTGTTAGCGTTGTTACGAGTGTTAGCGTTGTTACGAGTGTTAGCGTTGTTACAAGTGTTAGCGTTGTTACGAGTGTTAGCGTTGTTACGAGTGTTAGCGTTGTTACGAGTGTTAGCGTTGTTACAAGTGTTAGCGTTGTTACGAGTGTTAGCATTGGTATGTTATGTTCCTTTTTTCCATAGTCATTGCCTCTACAGATCATCAGGGATCACAAAGTTTCTTATTTTTTCAGTTTCAGTCCATCTCATGTGGATACTTTTTGTTTCACATAAATACCGGCATTTTTTTTTGCAGCTCATACATGTTACATGATCATATTTTCATGTGTTAGGCTTATGACGTTCTACCATTGTGGGGTCATCCGTCATGTTTATGGGGGCTAACGGATTGAGATGTTCATTTTTAATTGACTTGTGCGGTGGAAAGTCTCCTCATCCGTTTCTCATACGTTACGTTTTTATGCATCATACATTTCACCACCCCGACAGTTCCCTGACACGTCTTTAGGTCTTCCTTAGGCCTGAGCTACGTTTTCATTTGCCTGCCATGCTTCAGGTTGCACGGCCTCAGTATTTCAGGGGGTTGACACATTTTTCAGTCCTAATCATACGCTGTATTTCAGGGTTGGCCTTGGTCACCAGGTGCAGGCCTTAAAGGATAAGAGAAACGAAATCTAGGTCGAAGGTAAGTTATGGTTGCTTTTCACGTACTATTCTTGCTCAGATATCTGTACTTTTTTTTTTTCCCCGCTTACCGGTGTCTCGTTGTCATTTCAATACTTGGTATACTGTATGTTTTGCCTGAACGTTTTAGGTCACGGCATTCACCACTGCAGTATAACCATCACATGTATAGGTAACAGCGGGTTGAGATGATCGTTTCTAATTGGCTTGTGCAGTGGCAAGTCTCTTCACCGTTTCTCATACAGCTGACCTTAGACTGTTTTCATACGTTGTTGTCTTTGCTCTACTCACCACATTTGACCTGACACGCCTTCAGGTTCCGTAGGCCTGAGTTTATGTTTTTAATTGGCCGGCTTCACCTCAGGTTACTCGGCCTTGGTAATTCATATGGTGAACATTTTCTTAAATACTTCATTTTCTCCTAACATCGGGTTCATTGTCATTACACACACGGTACATCATCATATCCTCACACTGTGGGTATTACGGCAACACTCCACCACAAGTTTACCTGTCACATTTATGGGTACCGATGGATTGAGATGATCGTTTCTAATTGACTTGTGCGGTGGCAAGTCTCCTCACCCGTTTCTCATATGGCTTACATTGCGATTTCATACATCGTGACATCTCACTACTCATAACACTTGCCTGACACCTCTTCAGGCTCCATAGGACTGAGTTTACGTTTTTGATTTGCCTGATACGCCTCAGGTAACTCGGTCTTGGTAGGTTGTGAGACTGACGCGTTTTCAGTCCTGCACAATGTATACTTGGTCATTATCCACGATCACTGTTGGGAGGTTGTGGAAAAAAATAAAAAAATAATAAAAAGTAAAGAGATTTTCCTTTCCTTAGAAAAGTGGTACATTAGGTATGACTCTTGCTTATGACAATGTTGTTCTCGGTGGCATTGGTCATGTCACAGGCAGCGGATAGCGAAGACTTTGCCTCCATCCCTCCTTCTCTGGCCAGGGGTTCTGAACAGGGTAGCACGCCCTCCAGAAGAACCTGGACCATACCGAGACTCATGGTGGAACTGTGACGCCGGGGTATTTCATACCCGGCTTCGGCTCACAAAGCGGAACTATTAAGATTATTATTCTCCTGTACTTCAGGCTCAATGCTGAGCAGGTGACCCTACGGACTGCCTCCTTGTCCCTTTCACAGATTCACGCCACCCTGAGCTCACTAGCAACCTCCTGTCAGAAGTTGTGGGCCAGGGTGGAGGCTTTGGAGAGCCATCCAAGTCTGGCCCCAGTGGATCATGCCGTTCCAGGGACGTCAGCAGGTTCCAGGACCCCCCTTGGTACCAAGCCCCGGGTCTTTAGCTTTAGGTAAAGCGCAAGTGCTCCCTCCATTATCCAGGCTCACTTCATTCCCGGGGATATCGGAAAAGATAGTTCAGACGACAAAGACGTTAATTTGGCGTCCCTCTTAATTGCCACCCACGATGTAGCCAACAACAAGTCGTGCGCTTGCGGTGACGTTTCCAGGGTTGTTAAGTCCAGGGGCCATAGACTCAACCGTAAGCTTTCCATCCCAGAGTTTTTCCTGGCTTTCAGTTATTTCGGGACATTATTTGCTCAGTGAGCCCCCAGAGGAGGGAGGAGCTGGATCTTTACTTCTATGCGGTAGTGGAGTTATGTCAGAATTACGGGGGGTCGGTTTTACAATTATCATCGTTCTTTTTCTGCTAAAGTCACTGCCGTTTTTCCTCAACACCAGGTGGTGACTATCTGGAGCAAAATTGACATGAGCTGTTTTGCCGGCATTTTGCTGGGCTGAGGTCGCCAGTTTGAGTGACTTGCCAGTTGTCCTCTCATACCATATACTGGTGCCCGAATACAGAACTTCCCATTCTACCGGGTAAGTCCAGAGCAAGCCTGTTCCAGAATCAAATTGCAGTCACTGTTAGGCATGCATAAGTTTGCCATGGGGATCATTCCCCAGGGTAGGTCGTACATTTCTCATTTGTTGGCCTTGGTATCTTTAGGCCCTGACTCAGACTTTCGGGTCAAGTTAGATTCTGCGGCTCTATCAGACTTGCGTATGTGGGACGAGTTCCTTCAACATTGGAAACGGGGTCACCATGTTCATCCCTGCAGAGTCGTTATTTTCTCCTCAAGCTTTTGAGTGATGCAGCAGCCACCAAAGGCTATGTGGCTATTTTTGGCACTCACTGGCTAGCTGGGCCATGGCCAGATGAGATCTTAGCTATTCCAGGGTTGCAGTGATATCAGCTTTGTTTGAGATTTACTCCATAGTGTCGGCAGGGCAGGCGTGGGGTCAATTTTGGACTGGTGGAACAATGGTTTTCTCCAGGGACAATCAGGCTACTTCAGAAATTGTTAAGAAAGGCAGATCCAGGTCTTGCTCATCATGTCTTCTGTACGTAGGCTGATTTGGCTGTCCCTTCAGTTCCATTTCCACATACACTGTAGGTTCATCAGTGGTGTAGAGTATACAGCAGCGGGTGCTGTGTCTCGTTTTATACTACCTGATATTTTCCTGACAGATCCCAGATACAGACGTCTGTGTCACACCGTCCCGCAGTTCTCCCTGCTAACTATGGGCTAGATTCCCACTGGGCCGACGCAGCAGTTTTGATCAACAAGTCATTGTCAGTTAACATCAGGAAGGCTTATGACACGGCCTGGAGTACCATCCAGGCTTTCCAGTCTAGGTATCCTAGGAGTGATTGCCAACATTCATTATCTACTTGCTTTTGTTGCTTTCTGCCACTCACAGCTCAAGCTGTCCTACAGCACTATCAAGACATATCTGTCAGGTATCCAGTATTTTTCGTCCTTACCGGACCCTAATAGGCCATCCATTTTGCAGCACATCCCATCAAGGCCATTCTCAAGGGGAATCAGAAGAGTAGCCCCCCTACCACGGTTAGCAGAATCCCCATTAGAGAGCATATTTTCCTGAGCATGTCCGCTTTACTCTCCAGGTCTCCTTTCGGGCTGCTACCCAGCTTGGTCCACAAGGGAGAACTTTTTTCTCAGCTTGGTCTCTTGGGAGAACTATTTTCTCTCTTTTTTGGTTGGTCCACAAGGTGGCCATGTATCTGGCTTTCTATGGTTTCCTCAGGCAAGGTGAGTTCTCGTACGGGGACGAGATTCTGCATACTCTTGATCTACCAGTTAGTTAGGTACCCCGTTCATTTCCGGTTGCTTCTGGACACCTGCAAGACACAGCAGACAGGAGCCGGTACTGACGTTAGATTTTTCGAGACCAGTGGAATTCAGCATACTTCTCCACATATATATCCTGGATCCACATGTAGAGATGTCACGGTATTCATGCGTTTGGCTGATTTATGCTGCATACGGTGACTTTCAATAAATCTGGCTAACTCATCCTACTGTCTTTATTTTTGCCCCCTTTAGTCATACTGACCACGTGACTATGGCACACCCCAAGTCACTTCCTGTTTTCCCTTCGTACCTTTCCTGATACGGTCTACTAGAGACTCCGAGTACAAGTGTAAACCTGAATAAAAGCACATCAAATAGTTCCTCCATAAAAGTCCATGTACAACCATCCCCATCTCCTGGAGCCATCGTGCAATTAGGCTAACGCGTTTCAAAGAGTTCCTCTTCCTTTAGAGCCTCAAGCTGGACTCCTCCCCTCTGGGACAAGACCCAGAGCTCAGTGTGCTCTCATAATAAATACAGACTCCCAGCATGCCTTATGAGCCTGCCTCTCTGGGATAGGCCGGGGCTGTATTGATTTTCATGCTGCCATCTGCATAGCTCCACACCTATCATCCAGAAACTTCTCCAGTCTCCAGGATACAGAGGAAGCTATAGACCAGACTGACAGCAGCAGAGCACACAGATCAGGCCTGACTAGCCGATTGCAGCTTACTGAGTACAGTGAGCCAAACTATGCTTTTACCAATCAAAACAAACCCTACCGCTTACCTAGCACCTACAGCGGAGAAAATACAGATTTTCTCCCCTGCAGATGGTGTAAGTTTTGCCCACTTACATAGAAATGAAGGGTCTATAATTTTTATCATAGGTGTATTTTATATGATAGAGACAGAATATCAACCAAAAATCCAGAAATAACACAATACAAATGTTATAAATGGAGTTGCAGTTCAGTGAGTAAAATAAGTATTTGATCCCCAAGCAAAACATGACTTAGTAGTTGGTGGAGAAACCCTTGTTGGCAATCACAGAGGTCAGACGTTTCTTGAGAAGAGAAACACAGGCGCCTCTAGATTGGAACTGTGAACATTTTAATGAGATACAGGTCTATTATCCACTTACATGGAGGTTAAGGAAGTAAGGCACAAGTCCATCCACACTGGCGTGGTGTTCACTGCAGAGCGGCGTTCTGAACAGCTGGTTTTTCTGCCTGTGGGGGAGAAATCCTAGCCAGCAACATCTCTGGGACCACATAGATGAAACCGAGGCTTGGATCAGGCCGATGGTGAGGGCTGGAACGCGGTGCCGGCGTGATGACGTCTGTGACAGACCTAGCCGAGACTTTTGGGTTGCAACAGCGTTTCGGAGCATGCGCACTGGTAGATTGGACTCAGGGCGCGCTCCTTTGTCAAGCTCCTATGACCCTAAAAACATCATCCCTACAGTCACATCATCCCTACAGTCACATCATCCCTACAGTCACACATCATCCCTACAGTCACATCATCCCTACAGTCACACACCATACCTACAGTCACATCATCCCTACAGTCACATCATCCCTACAGTCACACATCATCCCTACAGTCACACATCATCCCTACAGTCACACATCATCCCTACAGTCACACCCCATCCCTACAGTCACACACCATCCCTACAGTCACACATCATCCCTACAGTCACACATCATCCCTACAGTCACATCATCATCCCTACAGTCACATCATCCCTACAGTCACACACCATACCTACAGTCACACATCATCCCTACAGTCACATCATCCCTACAGTCACACATCATCCCTACAGTCACACATCATCCCTACAGTCACACATCATCCCTACAGTCACACCCCATCCCTACAGTCACACATCATCCCTACAGTCACACACCATCCCTACTGTCACACACCATCCCTACAGTCACACACCATCCCTACAGTCACACACCATCCCTACAGTCACACACCATACCTACAGTCACACATCATCCCTACAGTCACACATCATCCCTACAGTCACACATCATCCCTACAGTCACACCCCATCCCTACAGTCACACATCATCCCTACAGTCACACACCATCCCTACTGTCACACACCATCCCTACAGTCACACACCATCCCTACAGTCACACACCATCCCTACAGTCACACACCATCCCTACTGTCACACACCATCCCTACAGTCACACACCATACCTACAGTCACACATCATCCCTACAGTCACATCATCCCTACAGTCACACATCATCCCTACAGTCACACATCATCCCTACAGTCACACATCATCCCTACAGTCACACACCATCCCTACAGTCACACATCATCCCTACAGTCACATCATCCCTACAGTCACATCATCCCTACAGTCACACATCATCCCTACAGTCACATCATCCCTACAGTCACACATCATCCCTACAGTCACACATCATCCCTACAGTCACATCATCCCTACAGTCACAGCATCCCTACAGTCACACATCATCCCTACAGTCACACATCATCCCTACAGTCACACATCATCCCTACAGTCACACATCATCCCTACAGTCACACATCATCCCTACAGTCACACATCATCCCTACAGTCACACATCATCCCTACAGTCACACACCATCCCTACAGTCACATCATCCCTACAGTCACACACCATCCCTACAGTCACATCATCCCTACAGTCACACACCATCCCTACAGTCACATCATCCCTACAGTCACACACCATCCCTACAGTCACACATCATCCCTACAGTCACACATCATCCCTACAGTCACATCATCATCCCTACAGTCACACATCATCCCTACAGTCACACATCATCCCTACAGTCACACACCATCCCTACAGTCACACATCATCCCTACAGTCACACACCATCCCTACAGTCACACACCATCCCTACAGTCACACACCATCCCTACAGTCACACACCATCCCTACAGTCACATCATCCCTACAGTCACACACCATCCCTACAGTCACATCATCCCTACAGTCACACACCATCCCTACAGTCACACCCCATCCCTACAGTCACACACCATCCCTACAGTCACATCATCCCTACAGTCACACACCATCCCTACAGTCACATCATCCCTACAGTCACACACCATCCCTACAGTCACATCATCCCTACAGTCACACCATCCCTACAGTCACACACCATCCCTACAGTCACATCATCCCTACAGTCACACACCATCCCTACAGTCACACACGGAGGTGGAAACATGATGATTTGGGGTGTTTCTCTGATAAAGGTTCAGGCAGACTTTGCCGCATTGAGGGGCCAATGGGCGGGGCCATGTATTGTAAGATCTTGGATGAGAACCTTCTTCCCTCATCCAGAACACTGAAGATGGGTCATGGATGGGTCTTCCAGCATGACAATGACCCAAAAAATACCACCAAGGCAACAAAGGAGTGGTTCAAGAAGAACCACAATAAGGTCATGGATCTCCAGACCTTAATCCTATAGAAAATGTATGGAGGAGCTGAAACTTCGAGTTGCCAAGAGACCTTCAGGATTTAGAGAAGATCTGTAAAGAAGACAAAATCCCTCCTGAGATGTGTGGAAACTGATCACCACCTACAAGAAACGTCTGACCTCTGTGATCACCAACAAGGGTTTCTCCACCAACTACTAAGTCATGTTCTGCTTGGGGGTCAAATAATTATTTTACTCACTGAACTGCAACTCCATTTATAACATTTGTATTGTGTTTTTTCTGGATTTTTGGTTGATATTCTGTCTCTATCATATAAAATACACCTATGATAAAAATTATAGACCCTTCATTTCTTTGTAAGTGGGCAAAACTTACACAATCTGCAGGGGAGACGATCATTATCCCCCCACTGTATCTAGGAGAAGATCACTGCGGAGTATAGGGGGAGGGGCTGGTTCTTGGGGCTCTATGTGAACACCGACATTGTGATCACATGGCTTTGTTGTAAATAAAGTCGCCCATCACCAGCTCAGCACTGACTTGGCGATCGTGTTGATTGTTTAGCAGACTCCTCTTATCAGTGATCGATGGGTGTGACCCCACAGAGAAAAACTTTGCTTCAATTTTGTTTAAAAAATGATTTAAAGAAATGTAAAGCTGACCTGTCATGGAAATGGAAGGTGAGATGAAAAGGTTCTCCCCATGTCCCTCCCCTGAGGTGCGGGTTATGTCCTGTAATGGGCGGGGCATATTCTCCAAGGATGTCCTCTCCTGGAAGGCGGTGGTGAGGGACCACCTAACTTTTACAGATAATTCTCGATTTGGACAGCTGTGGGCAGGAAAGTGGACTTTTTATTTTTCTGTTTTAGAGGAGCTTCCAGAACCATCCGGAACCCATTGAAGTCCATTGAAGTCCCCAAAACCACCAAAAAATAAACTCTGATCAATTTCATTCATCTCTAGACACCCGCCATGGGCCCTCTTCTCCGCCTATTGTCAGTTCTGTACACAGTGGGGTTTCTTCTCGTTCATTCACAGATTACCCGTCTCATGATTCCAGGCGAATGAAACGTTTACAGGGAGGTGGATGCTTTTATTAGTTAAAAATGTGATTATTTCAGACAGTCATAGAAGTGTGAGGTTTGATGAATGAAACTACAACTACATGGCAAATGAGGTTCAATGTAGAAAAATGTAAAATAATGCATTTGGGTGGTAAAAATCTGAAGTCAATCTATAGACTGGGGGGAGAACCTCTGGGGGGATCTAGGATGGAAAAGGACCTGGGGGTCCTAGTAGATGATAGGCTCAGCAATGACATGCAATGCCAAGCTGCTGCTAACAAAGCAAACAGAATATTGGCATTAAAAAGGGGATCAACTCCAGAGATAAAACGATAATTCTCCCGCTCTACAAGACTCTGGTCCGGCCGCACCTGGAGTATGCTGTCCAGTTCTGGGCACCAGTCCTCAGGAAGGATGTACTGGAAATGGAGCGACTACAAAGAGGGGCAACAAAGCTAATAAAGGGTCTGGAGGATCTTAGTTATGAGGAAAGGTTGTGAGCTCTGAACTTATTCTCTCTGGAGAAGAGACGCTTGAGAGGGGATATGATTTCATTATATAAATACCGGACTGGTGACCCCACAATATACAAATACCGGACTGGTGACCCCACAATATATAAATACCGGACTGGTGACCCCACAATATACAAATACCAGACTGGTGACCCCACAATATATAAATACCGGACTGGTGACCCCACAATAGGGAGAAAACTTTTTCGCAGAAGAGAGTTTAACAAGACTCGTGGCCACTCATTAAAATTAGAAGAAAAGAGGTTTAACCTTAAACTACGTAGAGGGTTATTTACTGTAAGAGCGGCAAGGATGTGGAATTCCCTTCCACAGGCGGTGGTCTCAGCGGGGAGCATTGATAGCTTCAAGAAACTATTAGATAATCACCTGAATGACCACAACATACAGGGATATACAATGTAATACTGACATATAATCACACACATAGGTTGGACTTGATGGACTTGTGTCTTTTTTTAGCCTCATCTACTATGTAATACTATGTAAGTGCAGACATTGATGAATGAAGTGCAGGATTCGATTAATGAAGTGTGGGGTTAGATGAATGAACTTTGACTTGGTTAGCCAGAGGGGGATCACTCTGACATGGTTGGCCACAGAGGGATCACTTTGACATGGTTAGCCAGTGGGGGATCACTTTGACATGGTTAGCCAGTGGGGGATCACTTTGACATAGTTGGCCTGAGAGGAATCATTTTGACTTGTTTAGCCAGAGAGGGATCACTTTGACATGGTTGGCCAGAGCGGATCACTTTGACATGGTTGGCCAGAGAGGGATCACTTTGACATAGATGATCAGAGAGGGATTACTTTGAATTGGTTGCTGGCCAGAGAGGGTTCACTGTGACATAGATGGCCAGAGAGAGATCACTTTGACATAGATGGCCAGAGAGGGATCACTTTGAATTGGTTGGCCAGAAAGGGTTCACTTTGACATAGATGGCCAGAGAGAGATCACTTTGACTTGGTTGGCCAGAGAGAGAAATCACTTTGACATAGATGGCCAGAAAGTGATCACTTTGACTTGGTTGGCCAGAGAGTGGTCACTTTGACTTGGTTGACCAGAGAGGGTTCACTTTGACATTGATGGCCAGAGAGGGATCACTTTGACTTGGTTGGCCAGAAACGGATCACTTTGGCTTGGTTGGCCAGAGAGAGAGATCACTTTGACATAGATGGCCAGAGAGGGAACACTTTGACTTGGTTGGCCAGAGAGAGAGAGAGAGAGAGAGAGAGAGAGAGAGAGAGAGAGAGAGACCACTTTGACATAGATGGCAAGAGAGGGATCACTTTGACTTGGTTGGCCAGAGAGTGTTCACTTTGACTTGGTTGGCCAGAGAGTGTTCACTTTGACTTGGTTGGCCAAAGAGTGTTCACTTTGACATTGATGGCCAGAGAGGGTTCACTTTGACATTGATGGCCAGAGAGGGTTCACTTTGACTTGGTTGGCTAGAGAGGGATCACTTTGACTTGGTTGGCCAGAGAGTGTTCACTTTGACTTGGTTGGCAAGAGAGGGTACACTTTGACTTGGTTGGCCAGAGAGGGTTCACATTGACATTGATGGCCAGAGAGGGATCACTTTGGCTTGGTTGGCCAGAGAGGGTTCACTTTGACTTGGTTGGCCAGAGAGTGTTCACTTTGACATTGATGGCCAGAGAGGGATCACTTTGACATTGATGGCCAGAGAGGGTTCACTTTGACATTGGTGGACAGAGAGGGTTCACTTTGACATTGATGGCCAGAGAGGGTTCATTTTGACATTGATGGCCAGAGAGGGTTCACTTTGACATTGATGGCCAGAGAGGGATCACTTTGACTTGGTTGGCCAGAGAGTGTTCACTTTGACTTGGTTGGCCAGAGAGTGTTCACTTTGACTTGGTTGGCCAGAGAGTGTTCACTTTGACTTGGTTGGCCAGAGAGGGTTCACTTTGACTTGGTTGGCCAGAGAGTGTTCACTTTGACATTGATGGCCAGAGAGGGTTCACTTTGACATTCATGGCCAGAGAGAGTTCACTTTGACATTGATGGCCAGAGAGGGTTCACTTTGACATTGATGGCCAGAGAGGGTTCACTTTGACATTGATGGCCAGAGAGGGTTCACTTTGACATTGATGGCCAGAGAGGGTTCACTTTGACATTGATGGCCAGAGAGGGTTCACTTTGACATTGATGGCCAGAGAGGGTTCACTTTGACATTGATGGCCAGAGAGGGTTCATTTTGACATTGATGGCCAGAGAGGGTTCACTTTGACATTGATGGCCAGAGAGGGATCACTTTGACTTGGTTGGCCAGAGAGCGTTCACTTTGACTTGGTTGGCCAGAGAGGGTTCACTTTGACATTGATGGCCAGAGAGGGTTCATTTTGACATTGATGGCCAGAGAGGGTTCACTTTGACATTGATGGCCAGAGAGGGATCACTTTGACTTGGTTGGCCAGAGAGTGTTCACTTTGACTTGGTTGGCCAGAGAGTGTTCACTTTGACTTGGTTGGTCAGCGAGTGTTCACTTTGACTTGGTTGGCCAGAGAGGGTTCACTTTGACATTGATGGCCAGAGAGGGATCACTTTGACTTGGTTGGCCAGAGAGTGTTCACTTTGACTTGGTTGGCCAGAGAGTGTTCACTTTGACATTGATGGCCAGAGAGGGTTCACTTTGACATTGATGGCCAGAGAGGGTTCACTTTGACTTGGTTGGCCAAAGAGTGTTCACTTTGACTTGGTTGGCCAGAGAGTGTTCACTTTGACTTGGTTGGCCAGAGAGGGTTCACTTTGACTTGGTTGGCCAGAGAGGGTTCACTTTGACATTGATGGCCAGAGAGGGTTCACTTTGACATTGATGGCCAGAGAGGGTTCACTTTGACATTGATGGCCAGAGAGGGTTCACTTTGACATTGATGGCCAGAGAGGGATCACTTTGACTTTGTTGTCCAGAGAGTGTTCACTTTGACTTGGTTGGCCAGAGAGGGTTCACTTTGACATTGATGGCCAGAGAGGGTTCACATTGACATTGATGGCCAGAGAGGGATCACTTTGACTTGGTTGGCTAGAGAGGGTTCACTTTGACTTGGTTGGCCAGAGAGTGTTCACTTTGACATTGATGGCCAGAGAGGGTTCACTTTGACATTGATGGCCAGAGAGAGTTCATTTTGACTTGGTTGGCCAGAGAGCGTTCACTTTGACATTGATGGCCAGAGAGGGTTCATTTTGACTTGGTTGGCTAGAGAGGGTTCACTTTGACTTGGTTGGCCAGAGAGTGTTCACTTTGACATTGATGGCCAGAGAGGGTTCACTTTGACATTGATGGCCAGAGAGGGTTCATTTTGACTTGGTTGGCCAGAGAGGGATCACTTTGACTTGGTTGGCCAGAGAGTGTTCACTTTGACTTGGTTGGCTAGAGAGGGTTCACTTTGACTTGGTTGGCCAGAGAGTGTTCACTTTGACATTGATGGCCAGAGAGAGTTCACTTTGACATTGATGGCCAGAGAGAGTTCACTTTGACATTGATGGCCAGAGAGGGTTCACTTTGACATTGATGGCCAGAGAGAGTTCATTTTGACATTGATGGCCAGAGAGAGTTCACTTTGACATTGATGGCCAGAGAGGGATCATTTTAAGCACTTGCAGACTGCAATATGAATATATACGTTGCAGTTTGCTTTCAGTGCCAATCAGTGCCCACCAGTGCCACCTTTCAGTGCCATCAGTGCCACCTGTCAGTGCTGCCAATCAGTGCCCATCAGTGTCACCTACCAGTGCCTATCAGTGCCACCTCATCATTAACCGTCAGTGCCGACTCATCATTGTCACCTCATCAGTGCCTATTAGTGCCGCCTCATCAGTGCCGCCTCATCAGTGCCTATCAGTGAAGGAGAAAAATTACCTGTTTGCAAATTTTAGAACAAACTATGAAAAATTATATTTCTTTTTTCCAAATTTTCGGTATTTTGTTTTTTTAACAAAAAATAACCCCCCTCAGTAGTGATTAAATCCCACCAAAAGAAAGTTCTATTTGTGTGAAAAAAAATAATAAAAATGTCCTCTGTGTACAGTGTTGTGTGACCGCGCAATTGTCATTCACAGTGTGAGAGCACTGAAAGCTGAAAATTACCCTGGGCAGGAAGGACGGGGGGGCGGGGGGGGCAGGGGGTTGAAGTGCCCAGTGGGCAAGTGGTTAAGTACTGTAATTTGTTGCCATTCCACAAGTGTGCGCAATTTTAAAGTGTGACATTAAGTGAGGTTCATATCAGCAAAGCCAACCAGAGGGTGAGGGTTGGGCATTAACAATTACTATTTATAATTCATTTTAGTTAGTATTAGTATTTGATTTCATCTTTTTTTAATCCATTGTTGCATCTCAGTGCTGCTGATCACCTGCATCCTCTTTGCAGCCACTTCTTACCTATATACACTCCAGGGATGGCTCCATGGAATTTCTCAGGGCGGGTTTCCTGATGGTGACAACAGTGGACCGTGTCTGTGTCATGTGTGCTAGAACGGCTGCCTGTAGTCTCCTCTGGAAGTCCATGTGACGGGGTGACAACATAGAAGCACAGCTGGTTGAACTGGATGGAATCCGGGTGTCTTTTCTTCAACCTGACTATGTAAGTGGAAGAAAGGAACAGAGCGTTGTCACCGTATAACAGGAAGTGCCTGAATCTTCCTAGAGGGGTCCCCGGGGACCGTCCTAATAAAAAGACTTGTGGAATGTCAGGATCACGTTGGAGGTTGTATGAGATTTTGGTGGTTGGTTTTGTATCAACTTCAATAAAAGGAAACGCTATGTATCAATATATAATCAATATGTATCGATATGTGTGAACGTGTATCAGTGGGGTTGATTTACTAAAGGCAAATAGAACTGAGCACTTTGCAAAGTGCATTTGCTCCAGAGCTTAGTAAATGAGGGAGAGCTGTTCTGACTTCCATCATCCAATCATATACAAGCAAAAAAAAATGCTGTCCCCCCCCCCCCCCTTGCATGTGATTGGCTATTCTTTGCAAAGTGAAGCTTCCCCTCATTTACTAAGATCTGGAGCAACTGCACTTTGCAAAGTACACAGTGTGTTTGCCTTTTGTAAATCAACCTCAATATGTATAAATATGTATAAATATGTATCAATATATATATCAATATGAATTGACAGATATAATGTATGTATCGATATGTATAAATATGTATCGATAGATATAAATATGTATCAATATGTATCAATATATAAATCAATATGAATTGACAGATATAATGTATGTATCGGTATGTATAAATATGTATCAATATGTATAATTATGTATCGATATGTATCAATAGATATAAATATGTATCAATATATATCAATAGGTGAGCAGCACAATGGTTCCAGATAAAGTGCAAAAACAATCAGACCGTCCCACTGGTCATATATAGAAAATTCAAACAAGGATTACTTCACTTATACATTAGAAAGTGTAGCAATCCTTGTTTAAATTTTCAATATATATCAATATGTATAAAAATGTATATATTATATAAATATATAGAGAGAGAGAGAGAGAGATAAATATGTATAAATATGTATAATTATTTATTGCTATATATAAATATGTATCATTATTTATTGCTATGTATAAATATGTATCGGTATGGATATGTATCAATCCATATGAAGTTTAGCTGGAGGAATGTACGAGCGCAGAACCTGTTACTCGATCGCTCGCTCTCTCCTTTTTTTTTTAATATTCCGTCTTTGCTCTACAACTGAGTCATTCGCCTGCTTTTGGCTCTGGGGTATAGATGGGTTGTGCAGTGTGGCGGCGGCGGCGGCACTCCTGAGTTGAGCGGCACAGCGTTGCTCTCTGCTGATGCGGATGTGATTGTGTTCGCAGCTCTACAGGAAAAAAAAAAAAAGAAAGAATCGGGGATCGTCAATAGGGCTGGAGCGATGCATAAATGTGCGGAGTGAAGCCTCTTGCCATCATTCATATGAGCCTCCTCTCTCGTCTCTTCTAGGCCTCCGTCACCGACATGGAGAAAATCAGGTAAGTGCCATTTTATTTCCATTTTCTGACCCAGCTGAGCGTTCCCTGGGAGTCCCCGAGGAGGGAGCCGATCATCCGGGGGGGGAGTCCCCGAGAAGGGGGCTGATTATTCGGGGGGGGAGTCCCCGAGGAGGGGGCTGATTATTCGGGGGTTGGGGGAGTCCCCGAGGAGGGAGCCGATTATTCGGAGGGGTGCGGGGAATTCATGGTCAGGACAATAGGCAGCCAAGTGTCCAACTCAATTCATTTCCTGCAATTTCAGGAGGAATGTTTTTTTTTTTTTTTTGTGATAATCAGAGCAGCAATCTGCAAAGTGGTTGCCACGGGATACTGCGAGCGGTTGAGCCTTCTCATTGGTTGCCGTGGGTAACGGCTCTTTGCAGATTCGCTCTCTGCTTTATTGAATGGGTTCATTGCAGCCGAGGAAATGATAAAGACACAAAGAGCGGATGTTTGAGGTTGGCTGCGTCCAATGCCGTGCTTTGCTTTGTGTGGCGTGTTTTCTGTCTTTTATTATCTGTAAATGTGTGGCGTGGTATTTGTGCCGGGTTGTCATAGCGTTGCCCGTGGAGACTCCAGCTTGCCTGTGCTGCTAATCATCTCATATGGTTGTCTCGGTATAAATCCGCCTCCTCGGGGTGCAGGACGCAGGGACTCGTCACCCCGGGAGTCCCCAGAATTAAATTCACAGCAGTATGCAAAGTGCAGAACCCCATGGTGACCAATCACCTTTCAGATCAGTTGGCTGCTACGGGTTACTGCACTTTGTCGCTTGCTGAGTAACCAGCTGTGTAAAATCAGAGGAATTGTTGTATTCTATACAAAAAACTCCCAGTGGCATAGCCAGGAATCAATGGGTGCTGTGGGATGCCCCCTGAATTTTTTGGGGTGATTTAATAAATGTTGTAATGGGCTTTCAATCATTGTTGAGCTGCTGCAGGTGTGACCCCCTTCTTGGTGAGTGATAGCCTGTAAACCTTCTTCTCATCTCAGGCTTAGTATCTTCAATTCTTCTGATTTGCAATGCCTCATGGGACTTGTAGTTCCCCAACAGCTGGCAGGCCACAGGTTGAGCACCCATGTTGGTGGCTCTTGTATTATCTTTCTGGATTTCTTTATATTTGACACAAATGTTCCCATTGTAACCAGTCACAGTGCCCACCCAGTGACACCCGGGGGACGGGAAGCCAGGAAGGAATGTCACACCAAGACCAGTGCAAGTACAGTTCTAACCGTGCCCCTTACAAAAAAAACCCCACCAGGATTTCAGAGTCATCACCTAACTGTCGCTCTCATGTATAAGAAAGCAAAAATCCAGGACCTGTGTGTGGCCTCATAGACATAAAGACGAGGTCATGCCAGAACGGCTGAGCACCAAGGACTATTCCTAAGTCAGGGCACTCCTCTATCCCTGAGTCCAACTGTCATAACATAAACATGGTGCCCCTTCAACAGAGACCTACATGGTCCCAAACATGGCCCCTACAAAACATGCCCTACATCATCCCCAACATGTCCCCTTCAACACAAACCTTCATCATCCCCAACATGTCCCCTTCAAAACAGACCTACATCATCTCCAACATGTCCCCTTCAACACAAACCTTCATCATCCCCAACATGTCCCCTTCAAAACAGACCTACATCATCTCCAACATGTCCCCTTTAACACAAACCTTCATCATCTCCAACATGTCCCCTTCAACACAAACCTTCATCATCCCCAACATGTCCCCTTCAAAACAGACCTACATCATCTCCAACATGTCCCCTTTAACACAAACCTTCATCATCCCCAACATGTCCCCTTCAAAACAGACCTACATCATCCCCAACATGTCCCCTTCAACACAAACCTTCTTCATCCCCAACATGGTCTCTACAGCACAGACCTACATCATCCCCAACATGTCCCCTTCAACACAGACCTACATCATCTCCAATATGTCCCCTTCAACACAAACCTTCATCATCCCCAACATGTCCCCTTCAACACAGACCTACATCATCTCCAATATGTCCCCTTCAACATAAACCTTCATCATCCCCAACATGTCCCCTTCAACACAGACCTACATCATCTCCAATATGTCCCCTTCAAAACAGACCTACATCATCCCCAACATGTCCCCTTCAAAACAGACCTACATCATCTCCAACATGTCCCCTTTAACACAAACCTTCATCATCCCCAACATGTCCCCTTCAACACAAACCTTCATCATCCCCAACATGTCCCCTTCAAAACAGACCTACATCATCTCCAATATGTCCCCTTCAACACAAACCTTCATCATCTCCAACATGTCCCCTTCAACACAAACCTTCATCATCCCCAACATGTCCCCTTCAAAACAGACCTACATCATCTCCAACATGTCCCCTTTAACACAAACCTTCATCATCCCCAACATGTCCCCTTCAACACAAACCTTCATCATCCCCAACATGTCCCCTTCAAAACAGACCTACATCATCCCCAACATGTCCTCTTCAACACAAACCTTCATCATCCCCAACATGTCCCCTTCAAAACAGACCTACATCATCCCCAACATGTCCCCTACAATACAGACCTACATGATCCCCAACATGTCCCCTACAACACAGACCTAATTGATCCCCAACATGGGGCCCCTACAACACAGGTCTACATCATCTCCAACATGACCCCTTCAACACAGACCTTCATCATCTCCAACATGTCCCCTTCAACACAAACCTTCATCATCCTCAACATGTCCCCTTCAACACAAACCTTCATCATCCCCAACATGTCCCCTTCAACACAAACCTTCATCATCCCCAACATGTCCCCTACAACACAGACCTACATGATCCCCAACATGTCCCCTACAACACAGACCTACATGATCCCCAACATGGGGCCCCTACAACACAGGTCTACATCATCCCCAACATGGTCTCTACAACACAGGACTATATAACCCCCACACTTCCCCTTCAACACAAACCTTCATCATCCCCAACATGTGCCCTACAACACAGGTCTACATCATCCCCAACATGGCCCCTTCAACACAGGCCTACATCATCCCCAACATGGCCCCTACAACACAGGTCTATATCATACCCAACATGGCCCCTTCAACACAGGCCTACATCATCTCCAACATAGCCCATTCAACACAGACCTACATCATCTCCAACATGGCCCCTTCAACACAGGCCTACATCATCTCCAACATGGCCCATTCAACACAGACCTACATGATCCCCAACATGGCCCCTTCAACACAGGTCTACATCATCTCCAACATGGCCCATTCAACACAGACCTACATAATCACCAACATGGCCCCTTCAACACAGGCCTACATCATCTCCAACATGGCCCATTCAACACAGACCTACATGATCCCCAACATGGACCCTACCACACAGGTCTACATCATCCCCAACATGTGCCCCTACAACACAGACCTACATCATCCCCAACATGTTCCCCTACAACACAGACCTACATCATCCCCAACATGGCCCCTACAACACAGGTCTACATCATCCCCAACATGGTCTCTACAACACAGGTCTACATCATCCCCAACATGTCCCATTCAACACAGACCTACATAATCACCAACATGGCCCCTTCAACACAGGCCTACATGATCTCCAACATGGTCTCTACAACACAGACCTACATAATCCCCAACATGGTCTCTACAACACAGGACTACATCATCCCCAACATGGTCTCTACAACACAGGACTACATCATCCCCAACATGGCCCCTTCAACACAGACCTACATGATCCCCAACATGGTCCCTACAACACAGGTCTACATCATCCCCAACATGGTCTCTACAACACAGGCCTACATCAGCTCCAACATGGCCCATTCAACACAGACCTACATGATCCCCAACATGGTCTCTACAACACAGGACTACATCATCCCCAACATGGCCCCTTCAACACAGACCTACATCATCCCCAACATGGCACCTTCAACACAGACCTACATGATCCCCAACATGGTCCCTACAACACAGGTCTACATCATCCCCAACATGGTCTCTTCAACACAGGCCTACATCATCTCCAACATGGCCCATTCAACACAGACCTACATGATCCCCAACATGGTCTCTACAACACAGACCTACATGATCCCCAACATGGTCTCTACAACACAGGACTACATCATCCCCAACATGGCCCCTTCAACACAGACCTACATGATCCCCAACATGGTCTCTACAACACAGGACTACATCATCCCCAACATGGCCCCTTCAACACAGACCTACATGATCCCCAACATGGTCCCTACAACACAGGTCTATATCATCCCCAACATGGCCCCTTCAACACAGGCCTACATAATCACCAACATGGCCCCTACAACACAGACCTACATCATCCTCAACATGTGCCCCTACAACACAGACCTACATGATCCCCAACATGGCCCCTACAACACAGGTCTACATCATCCCCAACATGGTCTCTACAACACAGGTCTACATCATCCCCAACATGGCCCCTACAACACAGGTCTACATCATCCCCAACATGGTCTCTACAACACAGGTCTACACCATCCCCAACATGGTCTCTACAACACAGGTCTACATCATCCCCAACATGGCCCCTACAACACAGGACTACATCATCCCCAACATGGTCTCTACAACACAGGTCTATATCATCCCCAACATGGCCCCTACAACACAGGTCTACATCATCCCCAACATGGCCCCTACAACACAGGTCTACATCATCCCCAACATGGCCCCTACAACACAGGTCTATATCATCCCCAACATGGTCTCTACAACACAGACCTACATCATCCCCAACATGGCCCCTACAACACAGGTCTACATCATCTCCAACATGGCCCCTACAACACAGGTCTATATCATACCCAACATGGTCTCTACAACACAGACCTACATCATCCCCAACATGGTCTCTACAACACAAGCCTAAATCATCCCCAACATGTCCCCTTTAAAGCAGACCTACATGACACTACTTCAGTATCTGAGCAAACAATCTGAATTGGGGCCGGTATGGAAGAACCAGTCATGTCTATTTATATATTATAAACTCTTTGGACTTTAACAGTAGACTAGAGGCAAAATCAGCAAGAGGCAATAATTAGGTAATGAGCAATGATTGGGTAATATTTGGATAATATTTTGGTAATAATTGGTAAGTTGAATTTAGTTAATAAGTGGGTAATAATTAGGTAGTAGTTGGGTAATAATTAGGTTAGAGGGCTGTGATTAGGCAAGTCTGAAGCATAAGAATAGAAGAAAGATTCGGTTTGATGCTTCGGAATGTCTCTGCTGGTATCTGGTCCATGTACAGGCCACGCCCAGTCTGCGCATTGGGCACATTGGTGGGTGGGGCGCTTGTACTTCGGTTTCTTATGTCTCATTGTGGACGTACCCCAGGACGAAGTCTACTGAGACGAAACGCGTCGGAAGGACCCCACTGTCGCCCCCTTTTTATGTACAAGCGCTTTTTATCTACTTTTATCATGTAAGTGTTTCCTTTATTTAATAAATTTACGGTGTCTACGGTATCACGCTATGTAGTCCCTTCTTGTGTCCTTTATGAACCCTGTTTGGAGAGATCCATCATTTCTTGTGGAGAAGACACATCTTTAGAAAAGACCTTCTCACTATCCTCAGGCTACAAAGATCTTCCCACCATTGCCAGGGTGCAATAAAAGCTGGTTTGACCCTTACAGTATACACTGTCTTGGGTTCAAACCCTCCGGTAAGCCCCCATCTTTATATATTCAAGAGCACTGCATGCTTTGAAGACACAGTGGTGTTTGATTGGAGTTTGGTTTCCAGATGGACTATTCCATGCATTGATGAAACTTTTTAATTTTACCAGAGAACGTTAATTTTTGAAACTGCTATATGTTGGTGAAGGCGCTCCTCACTTCACGTTTTGGGTAGTAACCCTCTTAATTCCAACGTATAGACTGTTCCATTTTGATTTTTTGACTTTTTATTTAGTCATACTTTGCATGTATGTTTATATATACACCATACTTTAAGTATAGGCCTTTATACGTACCAGTTTCAAGGCATCTTGCCAATTCAGCGCTACACATTTTTGTATAATTATTCATTGTGGACTTACGCATCTTCCATTATTGGACCGCCATGTAGAGAAGGTCTAAAGGATTTGTAGAAACTCAACTTTTTTCACTTTTTATGAGACGAGTTGAAAGCCCAACTAAACGTTCAGTACAAATCAAATAACTTCATTCCAGGTCATCCTTCCATCCATTCTTCCAGCCATCCATCCTTCCATCCATCCATTCTTCCAGCCATCCATCCTTCCATCAATCCATCCATCCTTCCATCCATCCATTCTTCCATCCATCCATCCTTCCATCAATCCATCCATCCTTCCATCCATCCATTGTTCCATCCTTCCATCCATCCATCCATCCTTCCATCCATCCATTCTTCCATCCGTCCTTCCATCCATCCATTCTTCCATCCATCCATTCATCCATCCTTCCATCCATTCTTCCATCCATCCTTCCATCCATCCATCCATCCATCCATTCTTCCATCCATCCATCCATCCTTCCATCCATCCATTCTTCTATCCATCCATCCTTCCATCAATCCATCCTTCCATCCATCCATCCATCCTTCCATCCATCCATCCATCCATCCATCCATCCATCCATCAATCCATCCATCCTTCCATCCATCTATCCATCCTTCCATCCATTCATCCATCCTTCCATCCATTCTTCCATCCATCCTTCCTTCCATCCATCCATTCTTCCATCTGTCCATCCATTCTTCCATCCACCCTTCCATTCATCCATCCTTCCATCCATCCTTCCTTCCATCCATCCTTCCTTCCATCCATCCTTCCATCCATCCTTCCATCTATCCTTCCATCCATCCATCCATCCATCCATCCATTCTTCCATCTGTCCTTCCATCCATCCATTCTTCCATCCACCCTTCCATCCATCCATCCTTCCTTCCATTCATCCATCCTTCCATCCATCCATCCTTCCTTCCATCCATCCATTCTTCCATCTGTCCTTCCATCCATCCATTCTTCCATCCACCCTTCCATCCATCCATCCTTCCATCCATCCATCCTTCCTTCCATCCATCCATCCTTCCATCCATCCTTCCATCTATCCTTCCATCCATCCATCCATCCATCCATTCTTCCATCCACCCTTCCATTCATCCATCCTTCCATCCATCCATCCTTCCTTCCATCCATCCATCCATCCATCCATCCATCCATCCATCCATTCATTCTTCCATCTGTCCTTCCATCCATCCATTCTTCCATCCACCCTTCCATCCATCCATCCTTCCATCCATCCATCCTTCCTTCCATCCATCCTTCCATCCATCCCATCCATCCATCCAAGCATCCATCTATCCATCCATCCCAGGTCCATCAGAACAAAAGGTGTGCAAAGCCTTACCATTCATATTTCTTTAGAAAGCAGCCACAGCCTGGGGAGGAATTCCGGCCCCCTGCCAGCATGCTGCAAGGTGGGACCCTCGCTCTCTGTGGGGAAGCAGTGGTCTCTCTGCAGAGGTCTGGTATGCCCCCTGCTGAGTCAGAAAATAGCTCTCCAATCAGCTGAATTCCTGCTCCCTGCTGATTGGAGGACTATAGCTCTAGGCATGTCAGACCTCTGCAGAGAGACCCCTGCATACTGACAATGGCTACACCTCTGCAGCTTGCTGGCAGTGGACAGGCTTTTCTGCTTTCTAGTGAACGGCTTTTGTTTTGATGCTCCTGGAATGAATTTGGTGGATTTATACTGAAGGTTCAGTTGTACTTTGTTCTGTGGGGTTTTTTTGCCTCCCTCCCCTCCCATTCCCAGCAGCACATCCCCCGCCTTCCCTTCCCCCATCGCTGTGCTCAGTGCTGAGAGATAAAGGAAACTTCCAGTACTTCCAGGTACAGAGGAGCATGTGACTTGTTCCATGTGACAGTGTTGGCCCAATCACAGCTGTCACACATAGAGTCCAGAGCCCTGTGGGCTACCAATCATGTGACTTGTAATCTATACTGGACTCTGCTGTGTTCAGTCTGATGTCATCCAGGAAAGGGGGCGGAGCATACAGTGCACCTATCAGAAGCTTTATTGTAATGCTGGTGTCTGGACAAAGAGAGAACAATTGTCTTCTAGCCAGGAATAGGCTGATGGTTACAAAATATCCGCGGAATATATAAATGTATACCTGTATATCTGCCTGTGTTCAGCCACAACCCGGCACCCCTGCCAGGCAGCACAGCCAGGTCCTCCACTGTCACTGCAGCAGCACAGCTTGTATAAGAAATCCCCATCACCAGACTGGCATGTGGGCACCAATGGGCACAGCTTGTATAAGAAATCCCCATCACCAGACTGGCATGTGGGCACCAATGGGCACAGCTTGTATAAGAAATCCCCATCACCAGACGGGCATGTGGGCACCAATGGGCACAGCTTGTATAAGAAATCCTCATCACCAGACTGGCATGTGGGCACCAATGGGCACAGCTTGTATAAGAAATCCTCATCACCAGACTGGCATGTGGGCACCAATGGGCACAGCTTGTATAAGAAATCCCCATCACCAGACTGGCATGTGGGCACCAATGGGCACAGCTTGTATAAGAAATCCTCATCACCAGACTGGCATGTGGGCACCAATGGGCACAGCTTGTATAAGAAACCCCCATCACCAGACTGGCATGTGGGCACCAATGGGCACAGCTTGTATAAGAAATCCCCATCACCAGACTGGCATGTGGGCACCAATGGGCACAGCTTGTATAAGAAACCCCCATCACCAGACTGGCATGTGGGCACCAATGGGCACAGCTTGTATAAGAAACCCCCATCACCAGACTGGCATGTGGGCACCAATGGGCACAGCTTGTATAAGAAACCCCCATCACCAGACTGGCATGTGGGCACCAATGGGCACAGCTTGTATAAGAAACCCCCATCACCAGACTGGCATGTGGGCACCAATGGGCACAGCTTGTATAAGAAATCCCCATCACCAGACTGGCATGTGGGCACCAATAGGCACAGCTTGTCTAAGAAACCCCCATCACCAGACTGGCATGTGGGCACCAATGGGCACGGCTTGTATAAGAAACCCCCATCACCAGACTGGCATGTGGGCACCAATGGGCACAGCTTGTATAAGAAACCCCCATCACCAGACTGGCATGTGGGCACCAATGGGCACAGCTTGTATAAAAAACCCCCATCACCAGACTGGCATGTGGGCACCAATGGGCACAGCTTGTATAAGAAACCCCCATCACCAGACTGGCATGTGGGCACCAATGGGCACAGCTTGTATAAGAAATCCCCATCACCAGACTGGCATGTGGGCACCAATGGGCACAGCTTGTATAAGAAACCCCCATCACCAGACTGGCATGTGGGCACCAATGGGCACAGCTGGTATAAGAAACCCCCATCACCAGACTGGCATGTGGGCACCAATGGGCACAGCTTGTATAAGAAACCCCCATCACCAGACTGGCATGTGGGCACCAATGGGCACAGCTTGTATAAGAAACCCCCATCACCAGACTGGCATGTGGGCACCAATGGGCACAGCTTGTATAAGAAACCCCCATCACCAGACTGGCATGTGGGCACCAATGGGCACAGCTTGTATAAGAAACCCCCATCACCAGACTGGCATGTGGGCACCAATGGGCACAGCTTGTATAAGAAACCCCCATCACCAGACTGGCATGTGGGCACCAATGGGCACAGCTTGTATAAGAAACCCCCATCACCAGACTGGCATGTGGGCACCAATGGGCACAGCTTGTATAAGAAACCCCCATCACCAGACTGGCATGTGGGCACCAATGGGCACAGCTGGTATAAGAAACCCCCATCACCAGACTGGCATGTGGGCACCAATGGGCACAGCTTGTCTAAGAAACCCCCATCACCAGACTGGCATGTGGGCACCAATGGGCACAGCTTGTATAAGAAACCCCCATCACCAGACTGGCATGTGGGCACCAATGGGCACAGCTTGTATAAGAAACCCCCATCACCAGACTGGCATGTGGGCACCAATGGGCACAGCTGGTATAAGAAACCCCCATCACCAGACTGGCATGTGGGCACCAATGGGCACAGCTTGTATAAGAAACCCCCATCACCAGACTGGCATGTGGGCACCAATGGGCACAGCGGGATTGTCCGTCCCTCTGCCAGTCTGCTTGGTCCAGGAGAGCCGGATGTTGGAATGTATCTAAAGTCAACGTCTTCTGGTTTTGGAGAGACTAAGGAAGAATAAAACCCATCAGATGTTTTTTATTGATCTGGGTCCCATTGGGGAGATTTCTCTTCACTTCCTGTGCCAGAGATAAACAGGAAGTGAGAGGAAACGTCTGTAAAAGCACAGTCCGCCTTTCATACCATGTTACATGTTAAAGACATATTTAGGGTGTAGGGTGCCAAGATGCACCCAACGGGACCCCCTCGTACAGGACTGCAGAGTTCTTCCCCCTGGGCACTAGTCACAATTTGCATGGCTCCACCCACACAGCTGCATCATCCATTACCAGAGATCTGTGAATGAATAAACTACAAATCCCATCCTCCCCCTCCCAATTGTAGCAATATTAGTAGTTCTCTGGGGAAGACTTCACACTCATCGTCCATTGACCGTTCCTCCAGTCCTGTGACCTCTGTGAGGGGTAATAAACACCTGGGGGGGTGGCACCATACTCGGCATGCATGTTCCTCACATGAGAAGAGATCTAACACTTTGTCCTCCTCGTTATGGATAAACTCCGTTCATAAGTGGCTTTTATATCCCAGATTTCAGCTTTGTTTCGACCAGGCCCTACCTTATCCTCCTCCTGCCCCTCCCCCCACTATTGGTTCCATGTCTTATAAAGTTGTATAAAGCTGGGTGAAGGGTTGTCATGGACTTGTATGGAGGAAATATCTCCCTGGTATTCCTCCGGCCTCACCTCTTCCATAAAAAGTCATAAAAAATTCAGAACGTTCTTCAATAATAGATGACGAGAACCTTCCGGATCAGAGACTTCATTCCATCATAGACTTTGCCAACTTAATGGGCGTCTTTCCAGCTCCTGATCATACTGTGAGAGCTGGCAGACGTGGGGACCCACCATTCCACATTGGGGGCCACACTGCAGGGACCCACCATTCCACATTGGGGGCCACACTGCGGGGACCCACCATTCCACATTGGGGGCCACACTATGGGGACCCACCATTCCACATTGGGGCCACACTGCAGGGACCCACCATTCCACATTGGGGGCCACACTGCGGGGACCCACCATTCCACATTGGGGGCCACACTGCGGGGACCCACCATTCCACATTGGGGGGCCACACTGCAGGGACCCACCATTCCACATTGGGGGGTCACACTGCGGGGACCCACCATTCCACATTGGGGGCCACACTGCGGGGACCCACCATTCCACATTGGGGGCCACACTGCGGGGACCCACCATTCCACATTGGGGGCCACACTGCGGGGACCCAAGATTCCACATTGGGGGCCACACTGCGGGGACCCACCATTCCACATTGGGGGCCACACTGCAGGGACCCACCATTCCACATTGGGGGGCCACACTGCGGGGACCCACCATTCCACATTGGGGGGTCACACTGCGGGGACCCACCATTCCACATTGGGGGCCACACTGCGGGGACCCACCATTCCACATTGGGGGCCACACTGCGGGGACCCACCATTCCACATTGGGGGCCACACTGCGGGGACCCAAGATTCCACATTGGGGGCCACACTGCGGGGACCCACCATTCCACATTGGGGGCCACACTGCAGGGACCCACCATTCCACATTGGGGGCCACACTGCGGGGACCCACCATTCCACATTGGGGGGCCACACTGCGGGGACCCAAGATTCCACATTGGGGGCCACACTGCGGGGCCCCACCATTCCACATTGGGGGGCCACACTGCGGGGACCCACCATTCCACATTGGGGGCCACACTGCGGGGACCCACCATTCCACATTGGGGGCCACACTGCGGGGACCCACCATTCCACATTGGGGGGCCACACTGCGGGGACCCACCATTCCACATTGGGGGCCACACTGCGGGGACCCACCATTCCACATTGGGGGCCACACTGCGGGGACCCACCATTCCACATTGGGGGCCACACTGTGGGGACCCACCATTCCCCTCTATTCCTGTTCTGGTGACAACTAGTTTGGTTTATCATCTCTTTCGGTCCCGTGACATTAGGATAATAAAGGGTAAATCTCCCTATCGGGGGGCCCACAATATAAAGCTGGTATGAAAAGTCTAATGAGAGCACCAGACCAAGGAGCCGAGAGTCCAAAACAAGAAGATATGTGTTTTGGGGGCTCCCAGATCTCCCCTCCTCCAGAGCTCTATGAATTTAGGAGGACTCGGAATGATCCACCAGAAATAATGATTTGAAGGATGCAGAGGGATGAGTGGCGGGAGCGGTGGGAGTGGCGGGAGCGGTGGGAGCGGCGGGAGCGGTGGGAGTGGCGGGAGCGGAGTAGCAGCGGCATGCGTTTTGGGCATTAGAACATTGCTGGAACATTTCATAGCACTTCTGTGTTTTAATTACACCGGCGCCTTCTGGGACCCTGTAGAATCATAGCACCCCCCTCCCTGCTGTCACACATCATGTCTGGGTGATAATTAGGTCAGAAAGGAGAGATAAATGCCGGGACTCAACACAGGACCTTCATAAAACCATGCGAGGGTGACAACTGACCAATGTCTGACCGAACCGGCTGAGGGTGACAACTGACCAATGTCTGACCGAACCGGCTGAGGGTGACAACTGACCAATGTCTGACCGAACCGGCTGAGGGTGACAACTGACCAATGTCTGACCGAACCGGCTGAAGGTGACAACTGACCAATGTCTGAGCTGCTTTTACAAGGTTCAGAAATGTGCTTCCATAATCCCGACATCTTACAGCACTTATCTTAGGTCTGCCTTTCTCCAGCCATGTGAGGCCTGAGCTTCCCAAATCCATGGTGTCCCCATCAGTGCCATGTATGTTTCTATTCCTCATCCTGCCATCTTCCTGCTTTGCCCATCAGGAAGGCACTGATGATGTTACTCCCACCCATACACCCGTAATGACTCCCAGCATCTAGAGAAAGACAGGTGTTACAGTACTCACTGATCCCTCCCGGGTCTTCCAGGGTTCTTCAAAGGATTCCTGCTTTGTCTTTCAGGATTCTCACAGGACCCCTGCTGGGTTTTCCAAGATTCCTAAGACCTCCTTTACCTACAGGACTTCCAGAGTTCCCAGTAATGACAAAGGGTATTTAAAGTGAAACTAAACTTACAAGAAAAAAATTGTAAGCAGGATTTATACTGTTGGAGAGACATGTACTGGAAATGGAGCGACTACAAAGAAGGGCAACAAAGCTAATAAAGGGTCTGGAGGATCTTAGTTATGAGGAAAGGTTGTGAGCTCTGAACTTATTCTCTCTGGAGAAGAGACGCCTGAGAGGGGATATGATTTCATTATATAAATACCGGACTGGTGACCCCACAATATATAAATACCGGACTGGTGACCCCACAATATATAAATACCGGACTGGTGACCCCACAATATATAAATACCGGACTGGTGACCCCACAATATACAAATACCGGACTGGTGACCCCACAATATACAAATACCGGACTGGTGACCCCACAATATATAAATACCGGACTGGTGACCCCACAATATACAAATACCGGACTATTGACCCCACAATATATAAATACCGGACTGGTGACCCCACAATATATAAATACCGGACTGGTGACCCCACAATAGGGAGGAAACTTTTTCGTAGAAGAGAGTTTAACAAGACTCGTGGCCACTCATTAAAGTTAGAAGAAAAGAGGTTTAACCTTAAACTATGTAGAGGGTTCTTTACTGTAAGAGCGGCAAGGATGTGGAATTCCCTTCCACAGGCGGTGGTCACAGTGGGGAGCATCGATCGCTTCAAGAAACTATTATGCCCTGTACACAATGTTGGATGTGAGCTTGTTGGCAGAAAGTCTGACCGTGTATACGCTCCATTGAACATTTGTTGGCTAGCAGGTTCTCAAATTTTCCGCCAACAAATTTTTGTTGTCGGACTTTCCGATCATGTGTACACAAGTCCGTCGCACAAACGTCCACGCATGCTCGGAATCAAGTACGAGCCGGAAGCGCTCAGTCTTGTAAAACCGAGCACTGTGGAGATATCACATGACTATTGAACTTCCTTTTTATTGGCTCGCCGTACGTCTTGTAATTGTTGTCCAACATTTGGGTGACCGTGTGTATGCAAGACAAGTTGGAGCCAACAACCTTCCAACAAAATTCCACGGTTTTGTTGTCGGGAAGTCCGATCGTGTGTACGGGGCATTAGATAAGCACCTGAATGACCGCAACATACAGGGATATATAATGTAATACTGACATATAATCACACACATAGGTTGGACTTGATGGACGTGTGCCTTTTTTCATCCTCACCTACTATGTAACTATGACATGCTATGTATGTTGGTATGTAGACATGTTATATATGGTGGTATGTAGACATGTTATATATGGTGGTATGTAGACATGCTATGTATGGTGGTATGTAGACATGCTATGTATGGTGGTATGTAGACATGCTATGTATGGTGGTATGTAGACATGTTATATATGGTGGTATGTAGACATGCTATGTATGGTGGTATGTAGACATGCTATGTATGGTGGTATGGAGACATGTTATATATGGTGGTATGTAGACATGCTATGTATGGTGGTATGTAGACATGCTATGTATGGTGGTATGGAGACATGTTATATATGGTGGTATGTAGACATGCTATGTATGGTGGTATGTAGACATGCTATGTATGGTGGTATGTAGACATGCTATGTATGGTGGTATGTATGGTGGTATGTAGACATGCTATGTATGGTGCTATGTAGACATGCTATGTATGGTGGTATGTAGACATGCTATGTATGGTGGTATGTAGACATGCTATGTATGGTGGTATGTAGACATGCTATGTATGGTGGTATGTAGACATGCTATGTATGGTGGTATGTAGACATGCTATGTATGGTGGTATGTATGGTGGTATGTAGACATGCTATGTATGGTGCTATGTAGACATGCTATGTATGGTGGTATGTATGGTGGTATGTAGACATGCTATGTATGGTGGTATGTAGACATGCTATGTATGGTGGTATGTAGACATGCTATGTATGGTGGTATGTAGACATGCTATGTATGGTGCTATGTAGACATGCTATGTATGGTGCTATGTAGACATGCTATGTATGGTGGTATGTATGGTGGTATGTAGACATGCTATATATGGTGGTATGTATGGTGGTATGTAGACATGCTATGTATGGTGGTATGTAGACATGCTATGTATGGTGGTATGTAGACATGCTATGTATGGTGGTATGTAGACATGTTATATATGGTGGTATGTAGACATGCTATGTATGGTGGTATGTATGGTGGTATGTAGACATGTTATATATGGTGGTATGTAGACATGCTATGTATGGTGGTATGTAGACATGCTATGTATGGTGGTATGTAGACATGCTATGTATGGTGGTATGTAGACATGTTATATATGGTGGTATGTAGACATGTTATATATGGTGGTATGTAGACATGCTATGTATGGTGGTATGTAGACATGCTATGTATGGTGGTATGTAGACATGTTATATATGGTGGTATGTAGACATGTTATATATGGTGGTATGTAGACATGTTATATATGGTGGTATGTAGACATGCTATGTATGGTGGTATGTAGACATGCTATGTATGGTGGTATGTAGACATGCTATGTATGGTGGTATGTAGACATGTTATATATGGTGGTATGTAGACATGCTATGTATGGTGGTATGTATGGTGGTATGTAGACATGTTATATATGGTGGTATGTAGACATGCTATGTATGGTGGTATGTAGACATGCTATGTATGGTGGTATGTAGACATGCTATGTATGGTGGTATGTAGACATGTTATATATGGTGGTATGTAGACATGCTATGTATGGTGGTATGTAGACATGCTATGTATGGTGGTATGTATGGTGGTATGTATGGTGGTATGTAGACATGCTATGTATGGTGGTATGTAGACATGCTATGTATGGTGGTATGTAGACATGCTATATATGGTGGTATGTATGGTGGTATGTAGACATGCTATGTATGGTGGTATGTAGACATGTTATATATGGTGGTATGTAGACATGTTATATATGGTGGTATGTAGACATGCTATGTATGGTGGTATGTAGACATGCTATGTATGGTGGTATGTAGACATGCTATGTATGGTGGTATGTAGACATGCTATGTATGGTGGTATGTAGACATGTTATATATGGTGGTATGTAGACATGCTATGTATGGTGGTATGTATGGTGGTATGTAGACATGTTATATATGGTGGTATGTAGACATGCTATGTATGGTGGTATGTAGACATGCTATGTATGGTGGTATGTAGACATGCTATGTATGGTGGTATGTAGACATGTTATATATGGTGGTATGTAGACATGCTATGTATGGTGGTATGTAGACATGCTATGTATGGTGGTATGTATGGTGGTATGTATGGTGGTATGTAGACATGCTATGTATGGTGGTATGTAGACATGCTATGTATGGTGGTATGTAGACATGCTATATATGGTGGTATGTATGGTGGTATGTAGACATGCTATGTATGGTGGTATGTATGGTGGTATGTATGGTGGTATGTAGACATGCTATGTATGGTGGTATGTAGACATGCTATGTATGGTGGTATGTAGACATGCTATATATGGTGGTATGTATGGTGGTATGTAGACATGCTATGTATGGTGGTATGTATGGTGGTATGTAGACATGCTATGTATGGTGGTATGTATGGTGGTATGTAGACATGCTATGTATGGTGGTATGTAGACATGCTATGTATGGTGCTATGTAGACATGCAATGTTGGTGGTATGTAGTCAGGGTATGTATGGTGGTATGTAGACATACTATGTATGGTGGTATGTAGACATGCTATGTATGGTGGTATGTATGGTGGTATGTATGGTGGTATGTAGACATGCTATGTATGGTGGTATGTAGACATGCTATGTATGGTGGTATGTATGGTGGTATGTAAACATGCTATGTATGGTGGTATGTATGGTGGTATGTAAACATGCTATGTATGGTGGTATGTATGGTGGTATGTAAACATGCTATATATGGTGGTATGTAGACATGCTATGTATGGTGGTATGTAGACATGCTATGTATGGTGGTATGTAGACATGCTATGTATGGTGGTATGTAGACATGCTATGTATGGTGGTATGTAGACATGCTATGTATGGTGGTATGTATGGTGGTATGTATGGTGGTATGTAGACATGCTATGTATGGTGGTATGTAGACATGCTATGTATGGTGGTATGTAGACATGCTATGTATGGTGGTATGTAGACATGCTATGTATGGTGGTATGTAGACATGCTATGTATGGTGGTATGTAGACATGCTATGTATGGTGCTATGTAGACATGCTATGTATGGTGGTATGTATGGTGGTATGTAGACATGCTATGTATGGTGGTATGTAGACATGCTATGTATGGTGGTATGTAGACATGCTATGTATGGTGGTATGTAGACATGCTATGTATGGTGGTATGTAGACATGCTAGGTATGGTGGTATGTAGACATGCTATGTATGGTGGTATGTAGTCAGGTTATGTATGGTGGTATGTAGACATGTTATATATGGTGGTATGTATGGTGGTATGTAGACATGCTATGTATGGTGGTATGTAGACATGCTATATATGGTGGTATGTATGGTGGTATGTAGTCAGGTTATGTATGGTGGTATGTAGACATGTTATATATGGTGGTATGTAGACATGCTATGTATGGTGGTATGTAGACATGCTATGTATGGTGGTATGTAGACATGCTATGTATGGTGGTATGTAGACATGCTATGTATGGTGCTATGTAGACATGCTATGTATGGTGGTATGTATGGTGGTATGTAGACATGCTATGTATGGTGCTATGTAGACATGCTATGTATGGTGGTATGTAGACATGTTATGTATGGTGCTATGTAGACATGCTATGTATGGTGGTATGTAGTCAGGGTATGTATGGTGGTATGTAGACATACTATGTATGGTGGTATGTAGACATGCTATGCATGTTGGTATGTAGACATGCTATGTATGGTGGTATGTAGACATGCTATGTATGGTGGTATGTATGGTGGTATGTATGGTGGTATGTAGACATGCTATGTATGGTGGTATGTAGACATGCTATGTATGGTGGTATGTAGACATGCTATGTATGATGGTATGTATGGTGGTATGTAGACATGCTATGTATGGTGGTATGTAGACATACTATGTATGGTGGTATGTAGACATGCTATGTATGGTGGTATGTATGGTGGTATGTAGACATGCTATGTATGGTGCTATGTAGACATGCTATGTATGGTGGTATGTAGACATGTTATGTATGGTGCTATGTAGACATGCTATGTATGGTGGTATGTAGTCAGGGTATGTATGGTGGTATGTAGACATACTATGTATGGTGGTATGTAGACATGCTATGCATGTTGGTATGTAGACATGCTATGTATGGTGGTATGTAGACATGCTATGTATGGTGGTATGTATGGTGGTATGTATGGTGGTATGTAGACATGCTATGTATGGTGGTATGTAGACATGCTATGTATGGTGGTATGTAGACATGCTATGTATGGTGGTATGTAGACATGCTATGTATGGTGGTATGTAGACATGCTATGTATGGTGGTATGTAGACATGCTATGCATGTTGGTATGTAGACATGCTATGCATGTTGGTATGTAGACATGCTATGTATGGTGCTATGTATGGTGCTATGTATGGTGGTATGTATGGTGCTATGTAGACATGTTATATATGGTGGTATGTAGACATGCTATGTATGGTGCTATGTATGGTGGTATGTATGGTGCTATGTATGGTGGTATGTAGACATGCTATGTATGGTACTATGTAGTCAGGGTATGTATGATGCCTAGATAGACCTACTCCCTCTCCTTCTATGACCTCTGCATTAACCTGACTACCCACTCGCCTGCCTTCTGTCTTAACCCCATCCCCTTGTGGGGCAATCCTAAGAGCAATGACCTGGGGCCAGTTACATCAAAGAAAATTGCAACCACTAAGGGTTCCCGGCCATCTCCACCATCAAGAGCTCTGGTGAGAAGTAGCTTCCTCTTATATTCTGCCTCCTCAGATTAGCCCACGTCACCCACCATGGGGCACGATGACATCAGGACTGTATACTGGGCATGCACCACAATCGGTGCACAGATATTAGGAAATTGTTAGCAGGTAGCTACATTTTTTGGCCGAAGAAACCTATAAAGTCCCTTCTACCAATAGACCTGACCTGCTGACAAGTTTTAGTTTTTGAGGTTTACTTCCACTTAAAATTCTTTGAAAAAAGGTTCAAACAATATATGGTTGTCAGTTCTGTGTTCTATGGTTTGCCCCAAGCCCTGGGAGTTTTGCGGGACCTCTTGGCCTTCATGTAGATGTGGAGAACCTTGTAAGTCAGGGATGTAATGAAAGCTGAGATTGTGGCCCCCGTACAGCTCCAGCATACAATATTCCTCTCTATAGTGCAGATCCTTGTCTGGAATGCCTCAGGCTGCATCTGCTACACATCCATCCAACACCCCGGTGAGCGGCCTGTCAGGACATTGCGCCATATATCAGGCCGTTCCCAGGGTGAGGACCTTTAAGCAAGATGCAATTATTTGGAGCCTCCGGACAAAACCAAAAGCCCAGAATGCCAGAGAGATGTGCAATTTGTGGGCCACAGGTGGGAAAAAGCTGCTTCTGATCTGATGGTGCAACTGCAGAGGTAGCTTCTTCCCGGGTAATGAGCGAGCGTGTGCTTGGTCGCCATGGCGATAGCTGTCACGAAGCTCCACTCGTTTATGCTGGAAGGATAGAGTGCGGTGCTAGGAAGCAGGATGGTGCTTTACTGGGGGGGGATCATCAATGGTCAATCACATTCATGTACCAAATGCAGATTCTGTCCACCAATGCCACCCATCGCCAGCGCCCTCATGTCACCTCTGCGGGTTCGGAAATTAAAATGTTTTACTTCTCTCACCAATTGTTCGAATTTTCACATTAACAGTGTGTCTTTATTGAGGCCATCATTGGATGATGTGCATTATACAACGTTCCTGGAGAGCAGGGTTCATGTTGTGGAGCTCGTCCTCTGCACTTGGCGGGCCCCGCCATCAAAGTCCGAGAGTGCAGGATCATGGGAAGGGACACCGGCTTTGGCTGTTGCATAGCAACACTGTCACTGCAAAGAACGATGGTATCCTGCTAAGTTAAAGTGTATGTCTACCATGGGGGGGGGCGTATCTGTGGGGGTTTTACTGCTATCTTAGGAGAGAGATTTTTATTTACTGTCCTGGGACAACGGCTTTGCCAGACAGAATGTGAAGGAAAATCTTCAAGAGAAAAACAGAAATAAAAATATACAGTACTGTGCAAAAGTTTTAGGCAGGTGGTAATTAATGCTCTAAGGTAAGAATGCTTTCAGCAATATATATTTTAACTGTTTCTTGTTTTATCGTTTTAATAAATGCAAAGTGAGCAAACAGAAGATAAATCAAAATCAAATTAATATTTGGTGTGACCGCCCTTTGGCATCAAACCATCATCAGTTCTTACAATCGTACACTTTGTACACTCGCACAAAGTCAGGGATTTTGGAGGATTGGAGTCGGCTGTACCATTAACCAATTATGCCAAGCAGGGGCTGATGATCATCAATTTTATATGTAGGTTGAAACACAGTCATTAGCTGAAACGGAAACAGCTGTGTAGGAGGCTTAAAACTGGGTGAGGATCAGGCAAACTCTGCTACTAAGGTGAGGTTGTGGAGGACAGTTCTGTGTCACAGGTCATACGTCAAGACTGAGCACAGCAACAAGACACAAGGTAGTTATACTGCAGCAAGGTCTCACCCAGGCAAACATTTCAAAGCAGACTGGGGGTTCAAGATGTGCTGTTCAGGCTCTTTTGAAGAAGCAGAATGAAACGGGCAACAAAGAGGAGTGTAGACGCTGTGGTCGGGTAACGTTGAGAAGAGTAGACGCAGTGGTCAAGTATTGTTGAGGAGCGTATATGCAGTAGTTGGGTAACTTTGAGGAGCAGAGACGCAGTGGTCAAGTAATGTTGAGGAGTGTAGATGCAGTGGTAGAGTAACGTTGAAAAGTGTAGACACAGTGGTCGGGTAACATTCACGGTAACGTTGAGAATCGTAGATGCAGTGGTCGGGTAATGTTGAGAAGCGTAGAGGCAGTGGTTGGGTAACGTTGAGGAGCATAGACGCAGTGGTCGAGTAACGTTGAAAAGCGTAGACACAGTGGTCAGGTAACATTGAGGAGTGTAGACGCAGTGGTCAGGTAACATTGAGGAGTGTAGACGCAGTGGTTGGGTAACATTGAGAAGCGTAGACATAGTGGTCGGGTTACATTCCCGGTAACGTTGAGGAGCATAGACGCAGTGGTCGGGTAACGTTGAGGAGCGTAGATACAGTGGTCAGGTAACTTTGAGGAGCATAGAAGCAGTGGTCAGGTAACGTTGAGGAGATGCAGTGGTCGGGTAATGTTGAAAAGCGTAGACACAGTGGTTGAGTAACGTTGAGGAGCGTAGATGCAATGGTCGGGTAACTTTGAGGAGCGTAGATGCAGTGGTTGGGTAACTTTGAGGAGCATAAATGCAGTAGTCGGGTAACATTGAGGAGAATAGATGCAGTGGTTGGGTAACATTGAGGAGTGTAGACGCAGTGGTTGGGTAACGTTGAGGAGCGTAGACACAGTGGTCGGGTAACGTTGAGGAGCGTAGACGCAGTGGTCGGGTAACTTTGAGGAGCGTAGACGCAGTGGTCGGGTAACTTTGAGGAGCGTAGACGCAGTGGTCGGGTAAGGCTGAGGAGCGTAGACACGGTGATCATAGACGCAGTGGTTGGGTAACGTTGAGGAGTGTAAATGCACTGGTCCGGTAATGTTGAGGATTGTAGACGCAGTGGTCGGGTAACATTGAGGAGCGTAGATGCAGTGGTTGGGTAACGTTGAGGAGCGTAGATGCAGTGGTCGGGTAACGTTGAGGAGCGTAGATGCAGTAGTCTGGTAACGTTGAGGAGCGTAGATGCAGTGGTCGGGTAACGTTGAGGAGCGTAGATGCAGTGGTCGGGTAACGTTGAGGAGCGTAGACGCAGTGGTCGGGTAACGTTGAGGAGCGTAGATGCAGTGGTCGGGTAATGTTGAGGAGCATAGACGCAGTGGTCGGGTAACATTGAGGAGAATAGATGCAGTGGTTGGGTAACGTTGAGGAGTGTAGACGCAGTGGTTGGGTAACGTTGAGGAGTGTAAATGCACTGGTCCGGTGATGTTGAGGAGTGGAGACGCAGTAGTCAGGAAACGTTGAGGATTGTAGACGCAGTGGTCGGGTAACATTGAGGAGCGTAGATGCAGTGGTTGGGTAACGTTGAGGAGCGTAGATGCAGTGGTCGGGTAACGTTGAGGAGCGTAGATGCAGTAGTCTGGTAACGTTGAGGAGCATAGATGCAGTGGTCAGGTAACGTTGCGGAGCGTAGATGCAGTGGTCGGGTAACGTTGAGGAGCGTAGATGCAGTGGTCGGGTAACGTTGAGGAGCGTAGATGCAGTGGTCGGGTAACGTTGAGGAGCGTAGATGCAGTGGTCGGGTAACGAGGAGCGTAAATGCAGTGGTCGGGTAACGTTGAGGAGCGTAGACACAGTGGTCAGGTAACGTTGAGGAGTGTAGACGCAGTGGTTGGGTAACGTTGAGGAGCGTAGACACGGTGATCGGGTAATGTTGCGGTGTGTAGACGCAGTGGTCGGGTAACTTTGAGGAGCGTAGACGCAGTGGTCGGGTAAGGCTGAGGAGCGTAGACGCAGTGGTCGGGTAACATTGAGGAGAATAGATGCAGTGGTTGGGTAACGTTGAGGAGTGTAGACGCAGTGGTTAGGTAACGTTGAGGAGTGTAAATGCACTGGTCCGGTAATGTTGAGGAGTGGAGACGCAGTAGTCAGGAAACGTTGAGGATTGTAGACGCAGTGGTCGGGTAACATTGAGGAGCGTAGATGCAGTGGTTGGGTAACGTTGAGGAGTGTAGATGCAGTGGTTGGGTAACGTTGAGGAGTGTAAATGCACTGGTCCGGTAATGTTGAGGAGTGGAGACGCAGTAGTCAGGAAACGTTGAGGAGTGTAGACGCAGTGGTCGGGTAACATTGAGGAGCGTAGATGCAGTGGTTGGGTAACATTGAGGAGCGTAGATGCAGTAGTCAGGTAACGTTGCAGAGCGTAGATGCAGTGGTCGGGTAACGAGGAGCGTAAATGCAGTGGTTGGGTAACGTTGAGGAGTGTAGATGCAGTGGTTGGGTAACATTGAGGAGCGTAGATGCAGTAGTCAGGTAACGTTGCGGAGCGTAGATGCAGTGGTTGGGTAACATTGAGGAGCGTAGATGCAGTAGTCAGGTAACGTTGCGGAGCGTAGATGCAGTGGTTGGGTAACGTTGCGGAGCGTAGACGCAGTGGTCGGGTAACATTGAGGAGCGTAGACACAGTGGTCAGGTAACGTTGAGGAGCGTAGATGCAGTGATCGGGTAACGAGGAGCGTAAATGCAGTGGTCAGGTAACGTTGCGGAGCGTAGATGCAGTGGTCGGGTAACGTTGAGGAGCGTAGATGCAGTGATCGGGTAACGAGGAGCGTAAATGCAGTGGTCGGGTAACATTGAGGAGCGTAGACACAGTGGTCAGGTAACGTTGAGGAGCGTAGATGCAGTGATCGGGTAACGAGGAGCGTAAATGCAGTGGTCGGGTAACATTGAGGAGCGTAGACACAGTGGTCAGGTAACGTTGCGGAGCGTAGATGCAGTGGTCGGGTAACATTGAGGAGCGTAGATGCAGTGGTTGGGTAACGTTGAGGAGCGTAGATGCAGTGGTCGGGTAACGTTGAGGAGCGTAGATGCAGTGGTCGGGTAACGTTGAGGAGCGTAGATGCAGTGGTCGGGTAACGTTGAGGAGCGTAGATGCAGTGGTCGGGTAACGTTGAGGAGCGTAGATGCAGTGGTCGGGTAACGTTGAGGAGCGTAGATGCAGTGGTCAGGTAATGTTGAGGAGCGTAGATGCAGTGGTCGGGTAACGTTGAGGAGCATGGATGCAGTGGTCGGGTAACGTTGAGGAGCGTAGATGCAGTGATCGGGTAACGAGGAGCGTAAATGCAGTGGTCGGGTAACGTTGAGGAGCGTAGATGCAGTGGTCAGGTAATGTTGAGGAGCGTAGATGCAGTGGTCGGGTAACGTTGAGGAGCATGGATGCAGTGGTCGGGTAACGTTGAGGAGCGTAGATGCAGTGATCGGGTAACGAGGAGCGTAAATGCAGTGGTCGGGTAACGTTGAGGAGCGTAGATGCAGTGGTCGGGTAACGTTGAGGAGCGTAGATGCAGTGGTCGGGTAACGTTGAGGAGCGTAGATGCAGTGGTCGGGTAACGTAGAGGAGCGTAGACACAGTGGTCAGGTAATGTTGAGGAGCTTGCCCGCCTCCTCCGGCTCCCCAGCTGTCCTCGCGCCCGCCTCCTCCCCAGCTGTGGTGAAGTCAGCGGCTGTGGCCCCTAGGCAGCAGTACCTAGGTGACCTAGCAGGAGCGCCAGCCCTGCCTGTAGCTAAAATGAATATCCCCTAAACGCACACCACTTAGGAGATATTTGCCCTGCATGCGGCCAGTGACATCATTGGCGCATGCGTTCTGAGGGTCCAGCATACCTTGCTGGAACTTCAGAGCTTTATTCCGGAACTGAGGGCTCCCACGCGCATGTGCGGGAGTGACGTCATTGTGGCTCCAGCCAATCACAGCATCGGAGCTCGCGAACCCGGTAGAAAGGCGGGGGGAAGATGTCAGCCTCCTCAATGGTGACTTCATAGTGTTGGAGGGCTTTGTTCCGAGGTGAGTATTTCATAGTTCTAGTATGTCATTCACCTCACACATTATGACATTGCCTTGCAGGTTGTTTGCTTTTTTTTAATCATCCGCAGTTTACAATCTTTTTCAGTAAAACGCAGGGTGAGCCCTTTTAATTTGGATGCCATGTTGAGCCTTGCGGTGTTTTCAGTGGAATGGCCGCAGTCTTCAGAAAGCGATTAGGACTTTCTAGGATGGGGAAACATCCAACACAGCGGGGACTGTTCGCTCCTGAAAACCGCAACTGTCACGCCAAAATAGATGGCTGAGCGGAATCAACAAAGGCGCACTGTGCTCCCCGAGTTAATTAGCTTCTGTTTCATGTTAACCGTTGAGTTGCAATTCCACGCTCTGACATGAAAACAGAGCTTGCCTAACGCGGACCTGTTACTGCAACGTGTCACCGCGCCAAAGTCACCGAGGAATTCTGATATTAAAGGAAAAGAATTCATGAATAATATTTAATAAGAAATGTTATAGAAACCCGAAATCACTGAGAAACCGTTCCCATTATTTGCTTCTTCTTCATCTTTTGTTGTATCTCAGTCTGGCCAAATGACTATTCCTGTGCATGACGCCTGTTATATACAAGGGGGGCGGGGTTCACCGGCGACATCTTTACCTATATATGGATATGACCGTATATGACCCTATATGACCGTATATGACCCTATATGACCGCATATGACCGTATATGACCCTATATGACCGTATATGACCGTATATGACCGTATATGACCCTATATGACCGTATATGACCAATGATGTCACTGGGGATTTAAAAAAAAATGTTTGCATTGGTACAAGAGTCCATATTGCCACCGCACACCTTCCTGGGATGGACTCTCAAAATTACCGGATCCTACCGTGACCACCAGCTGGATACCGGAACATACGCGGCACAACATAAATATTCGCCACCACACCGCGGATCTTCAATTAAAGGAAAGATCACATCACAGTGCAACGTTCCAAAGCCGCAATCATCACATGCCTGACGGAGGGTCCGAAACGTTGCACTACACATACATGTGACATACGTGTGTGTTATGTGATGTGAACTTTCTTCAATAAAAAACGTTTGGACGTAATTGAAGATCTGCGGTGTTCTGGCGAATATATACAGTATCTGACAAAAGTAAGTACACCCCTCAGTGACATTTGTGTAAATCTTTTCTTCTATCTTTTCATGTGACAACACTGAAGAAATGACACTTGTCTACAATGTAAAGTAGTGAGTGTACAGCTTGTATAACAGTGTAAATTTGCTGTCCCCTCAAAATAACTCAACACACAGCCATTAATGTCTAAACCGCTGGCAACAAAAGTCAGTACACCCCTAAGTGAAAATCTCCAAATTGGGCCCAATTAGCCATTTTCCCTCCCCCGGTGTCATGTGACTCGTTAGTGTTACAAGGTCTCAGGTGTGAATGGGGAGCAGGTGTGTTAAATTTGGTGTTATCGCTCTCACTCTCTCATACTGGTCACTGGAAGTACAACATGGCACCTCATGGCAAAGAACTCTCTGAGGATCTGAAGAAAAGAATTGTTGCTCTACATAAAGATGGCCTAGGCTATAAGAAGATTGCCAAGACCCTGAAACTGATCTGCAGCACGGTGGCCAAGACCATACAGCGGTATAACAGGACAGGTTCCCCTCAGAACAGGCCTCACCATGGTCCACCTAAGAAGTTGAGGTCACGTGATCAGCGTCATATCCAGAGGTTGTCTTTGGGAAATTGATGTATGAGTGCTGCCAGCATTGCTGCAGAGGTTGTAGGGGTGGGGGGTCAGCCTGTCAGTGCTCAGACCATACGCCGCACACTGCATCAAATTGGTCTGCATGGCTGTCCTCCCAGAAGGAAGCCTCTTCTAAAGATGATGCACAAGAAAGACCACAAACAGTTTTCTGAAGACAAGCAGACTAAGGACATGGATTACTGGAACCATGTCCTGTGGTCTGATGAGAACAAGATAAACTTATTTGGCTCAGATGGTGACAAGCGTGTGTGGGGGCAACCAGGTGAGGAGGACAAAGACAAGTGTGTCTTGTCTACAGTCAAGCATGGTGGTGGGAGTGTCATGGTCTGGGGCTGCATGAGTGCTGCCGGCACTGGGGGGCTACAGATCATTGAGAGAACCATGAATGCCAACATGTACTGTGACCTACTGAAGCAGAGCATGATCCCCTTCCTTCAGAGACTGGGCCGCAGGGCAGTATTCCAACATGATAACCACCCCAAACACACCTCCAAGACCACCACTGCCTTGCTAAAGAAGCTGAGGGTAAAGGTGATGGACTGGCCAAGCATGTCTCCAGACCTAAACCCTATTGATCATCTGTGGGACATCCTCAAACGGAAGGTGGAGGAGCGCAAGGTCTCTAACATCCACCAGCTCTGTGATGTCATCATGGAGGAGGGGAAGAGGACTCCAGTGACAACCTGTGAAGCTCTGGTGACCTCCATGCCCAAGAGGGTTAAGGCAGTGCTGGAAAATAATGGTGGCCACACAAAATATTGGCACTTTGGGCCCAATTTGGAGATATTCAGTTTAAGGGTCTTGGCAATCTTCTTATAGCCTAGGCCATCTTTATGTAGAGCAACAATTCTTTTTTTCAGATCCTCAGAGAGTTCTTTGCCATGAGGTGCCATGTTGAACTTCTAGTGACCAGTATGAGAGAGTGAGAGCGATAACACCAAATTTAACACACCTGCTCCCCATTCATACCTAAGACCTTGTAACACTAACGAGTCACATGACACCGGGGGGGTGTGGCTAATTGGGCCCAATTTGGAGATTTTCACTTAGGGGTGTACTGACTTTTGTTGCCAGCGGTTTAGACATTAATGGCTGCGTGTTGAGTTATTTTGAGGGGACAGCAAATTTACACTGTTATACAATTTGTACACAAATATGACTGAGGGGTGTACTTACTTTTGTCAGATACTGTACATTGTGCATTGGTACATGTTCCCCAGGTCAGTGCCCACCAACTCCTTGCCTATTAGCCCAGAAAATTGTCATTTTTGATTTGACAGATTTGGCTCCTATTGGTTTGGGTTTGCCAAACTTTTCTCAAACCGTAGCCAGGGCTGTTCAGCTCATCACTATACACAACTCTGCAGATCAGCCATTCCTGTGATTTGCAAGTCCCGGCTGTGAAAATAAGATAGTGGCACAGGAGCAGCAGCAGGGGTAGGGGAGCAGATTTTAGGGTATATCTCCTTCGTCCAAGGTCCTCAAGTATCTAATTATTAAACCAGGAAAGCTGGCCTCTATACAGCCCCCCTCTATGATGTGTTACATCTACCCTGATAGAACAACCGCAACCAATAGGAAGACCATCCTGGGGTGGAAAACCCTTCAGAGAATGGCGCTATTCCTGTTACTCTGTCTATATAAAGCCAAAATCTTGTATTATTATTATTTATTCTATTATTACTAGTTATGGATAGAGCAGGGCTTTTTTCTTAGACAATAAGTGCAGGAACTCAACCACGCCTGCACCACATGCCATCAACCCCCCACTTCCCCATTGGTGGATCAAATAGTGGGTGTGGCCAAATTGCACTAAAAGTAGGAGAGTCTTAATGGGAGTAAGTTACACACAGGGTGCAGGGTTCAAGAGTGCACTACATACAGAATGCAAAGTTCAGGAGTGCATTATGCACAGAGTGCAGGGTTGAGGCGTGTGCTATGTATTTCAGGAGTGATTTATGCACTGGGTGCAAGGTTCGGCAGTACACTACGTACACAGTGCAGAGTTCAGAAGTGTGCTGCCTATGGAGTACAGGGTTCAGGAGCGTGCTACGTGCAGCTTTAAGGCTTGTGCTACAAACAAAGTGCAAAGTTCAGGAGTGTGCTGGGTACAGAATGCAGAGTTCAGAAGTGTGCTACATACAAAGTGCAAAGTTCAGGAGCGTACTGCATACAGAGTGCAGAGTTTAGGAGCGCACTGTGTACAGAGTGCAGAGTTCAGGAGCATGATGCATACAAAGTTCAGAGTTCAGGGGCATGCTGCATACGCAGTGCAGAGTTCAGGGATGTGCTGCGTATGGAGTGCAGGGTTTAGGCGTGTGCTGTGTGCAGAGTTCAGAGTTCAGGAGTGTGCTGCGTACAGAGTGCAGGATTTGAAAGTGTGCTACATATGCAGTGCAGAGTTTAGGAGTGTGCTACATACAGAGTGCGGAGCTCAGAAATGTGCTGCATATAGAGTGCAGAGCTTAGGAGTGCACTATGTGCAGCATTCAGGAGTGTGCTACATACAGAATGCAAAGTGTAAAAGTGTGCTATACACAGGGTGAAGAGTTCAGCAGTGTGCTGTATACAGGGTGCAGAGTTTAGGAGTGCACTATACACAGGGTGCAGAGTTCAGGAGTGCGCTTTACACAGGGTGCAGAGTTCAGGAGTGTGCTGCGTACAGAGTGTAGGGTTCAGGAGTGTGCTATGTGCAACTTTCAGGAGTGTACTATACACAGGTTGCAGAGTTCAGGCGTGCACTAGACATGTACAATTAGTTTCGTACGCATCGGAAATTCGTACGAATTTCCGGAAATTCGTACATTCGTGAGGATCCGAAATAAGAATTTTTATGCATACAAACTTTGTACGAAATACGAAATTCCGTTTACGAACTTCGGGTAAATTTATCATAACAAACTTTCGTTATTGTTACAAAAAAGTTTACGAACCTAACGAAATCATATGAATCTGAATTGAATTTCAGACATGAATTACGAATTACGAAATAATTTTAATACAAAACAGAACGAAACGAAACAAATTTATTGACGGCGCACATGTCTAGCGTGCACTATACACAGGATGCAGAGTTCAGCAGTGTGCTATACAGGGTGCAGAGTTCAGCAGTGTGCTATACACAGGGTGCAGAGTTCAGCAGTGTGCTATACACAGGGTGCAGAGTTCAGCAGTGTGCTATACACAGGGTGCAGAGTTCAGCAGTGTGCTATATGCAGGGTGTAGAGTTCAGCAGTGTGCTATACATAGGATGCAGAGTTCAGCAGTGTGCTATACACAGGGTGCAGAGTTCAGCAGTGTGCTATACACAGGATGCAGAGTTCAGCAGTGTGCTATACACAGGGTGCAGAGTTCAGCAGTGTGCTATACACAGGGTGCAGAGTACAGCAGTGTGCTATACACAGGGTGCAGAGTTCAGCAGTGTGCTATACACAGGGTGCAGAGTTCAGCAGTGTGCTATATGCAGGGTGTAGAGTTCAGCAGTGTGCTATACATAGGATGCAGAGTTCAGCAGTGTGCTATACACAGGGTGCAGAGTTCAGCAGTGTGCTATACACAGGGTGCAGAGTTCAGCAGTGTGCTATACGCAGGGTGCAGAGTTCAGCAGTGTGCTATACACAGGATGCAGAGTTCAGCAGTGTGCTATACACAGGGTGCAGAGTTCAGCAGTGTGCTATACACAGGGTGCAGAGTTCAGCAGTGTGCTATACGCAGGGTGCAGAGTTCAGCAGTGCACTATACACAGGGTGCAGAGTTCAGCAGTGTGCTATACACAGGATGCAGAGTTCAGCAGTGTGCTATACACAGGGTGCAGAGTTTAGCAGTGTGCTATACACAGGATGCAGAGTTCAGCAGTGTGCTATACACAGGGTGCAGAGTTCAGCAGTGTGCTATACACAGGATGCAGAGTTCAGGAGTGTGCTATACACAGGATGCAGAGTTCAGCAGTGTGCTATACACAGGATGCAGAGTTCAGCAGTGTGCTATACACAGGGTGCAGAGTTTAGCAGTGTGCTATACACAGGATGCAGAGTTCAGCAGTGTGCTATACACAGGGTGCAGAGTTCAGCAGTGTGCTATACACAGGATGCAGAGTTCAGGAGTGTGCTATACACAGGATGCAGAGTTCAGCAGTGTGATATACACAGGGTGCAGAGTTCAGCAGTGTGCTATACACAGGATGCAGAGTTCAGCAGTGTGCTATACACAGGGTGCAGAGTTCAGCAGTGTGCTATACGCAGGGTGCAGAGTTCAGCAGTGTGCTATACACAGGGTGCAGAGTTCAGCAGTGCACTATACACAGGGTGCAGAGTTCAGCAGTGTGCTATACACAGGATGCAGAGTTCAGCAGTGCACTATACACAGGGTGCAGAGTTCAGCAGTGTGCTATACACAGGGTGCAGAGTTCAGCAGTGTGCTATACACAGGGTGCAGAGTTCAGCAGTGTGCTATACACAGGATGCAGAGTTCAGCAGTGTGCTATACACAGGATGCAGAGTTCAGCAGGGTGCTATACACAGGGTGCAGAGTTCAGCAGTGTGCTATACACAGGGTGCAGAGTTCAGCAGTGTGCTATACACAGGATGCAGAGTTCAGGAGTGTGCTATACACAGGATGCAGAGTTCAGCAGTGTGCTATACACAGGGTGCAGAGTTCAGCAGTGTGCTATACACAGGGTGCAGAGTTCAGCAGTGCACTATACACAGGATGCAGAGTTCAGCAGTGTGATATACACAGGGTGCAGAGTTCAGCAGTGTGCTATACACAGGATGCAGAGTTCAGCAGTGTGCTATACACAGGGTGCAGAGTTCAGCAGTGCGCTATACACAGGGTGCAGAGTTCAGCAGTGCACTATACACAGGGTGCAGAGTTCAGCAGTGTGATATACACAGGGTGCATTACGAATTACGAAATAATTTTAATACAAAACAGAACGAAACGAAACAAATTTATTGACGGCGCACATGTCTAGCATGCACTATACACAGGTGCAGTGTTCAGGAGTGCACTATACACAGGGTGCAGAGTTCAGCAGTGTGCTATACACAGGGTGCAGAGTTCAGCAGTGTGCTATACACAGGGTGCAGAGTTCAGCAGTGTGCTATACACAGGGTGCAGAGTTCAGCAGTGTGCTATACACAGGGTGCAGAATTCAGCAGTGTGCTATACACAGGGTGCAGTGTACAGGAGTGCACTATACACAGGGTGCAGAGTTCAGGAGTGTGCTATACACAGGGTGCAGTGTTCAGGAATGCAATATACACAGGGTGCAGTGTTCAGGAATGCACTATACACAGGGTGCAGAGTTCAGGAGTGCACTATACACAGGGTGCAGTGTTCAGGAATGCACTATACACAGGGTGCAGTGTTCAGGAATGCACTATACACAGGGTGCAGTGTTCAGGAATGCACTATACACAGTGTGCAGTGTTCAGGAATGCACTATACACAGGGTGCAGAGTTCAGGAGTGTGCTATACACAGGGTGCAGAGTTCAGAAGTGTGCTATACACAGGGTGCAGAGTTCAGGAATGCACTATACACAGGGTGCAGAGTTCAGGAGTGTGCTATACACAGGGTGCAAAGTTCAGGAGTGTGCTATACACAGGGTGCAGTGTTCAGGAGTGTGCTATACACAGGGTGCAGAGTTCAGCAGTGTGCTATACACAGGGTGCAGAGTTCAGCAGTGTGCTATACACAGGGTGCAGTGTTCAGGAATGCACTATACACAGGGTGCAGAGTTCAGGAGTGTGCTATACACAGGGTGCAGAGTTCAGGAGTGCACTATACACAGGGTGCAGAGTTCAGCAGTGTGCTATACACAGGGTGCAGAGCTCAGGAATGCACTATACACAGGGTGCAGAGTTCAGGAGTGTGCTATACACAGGGTGCAGAGTTCAGCAGTGTGCTATACACAGGGTGCAGAGTTCAGCAGTGTGCTATACGCAGGGTGCAGAGTTCAGCAGTGTGCTATACACAGGGTGCAGTGTTCAGGAATGCACTATACACAGGGTGCAGAGTTCAGGAGTGTGCTATACACAGGGTACAGAGTTGTGTGTTGGGTTCTCCAAAGAGTTGTCTTGAATAGGCATGGTGGACAAAAATTTAAATTTCCCTGAAAATTTCTGCAAAAATCTGGAGGCTTTAGAGAAATTTTGTCATTTTGGAAGTCAATGAGGAAACCAAATGTAATCTTCTTCCAGCTATCCAAGACCTTCTCTTGAGGGACTCCTATTTAGCCCTCAGCTGTAGGGTTTCGTTTACGCTGGCGGCCAGGGAGCAGTAAAAACAGGTGGCTGAGCTGCGGTCGTACTGTCCCCTTTCCCGGCTGCCCACCGGAATTCTGACATTACAGACTGACAGGCCTGCACACATGTAGTAGCTGAAGAGTTTGACAGACGGCACCACCTATCAGACTCCACCCCCTCCCCGAGATTAAAGGGGCCCCACCACAACCATGAAGGCAAGAATTACTGCCAGTGGGGAAAGAGCTGTATGTGAAAGTGAAACTGCAGCAGACACGGCTTTGCTGTATGGCAGAGCTGTGTAAATCTCAGGACTGGGTGGACACAGATCCTTTATACAGGTAGAACAGCTTTCAAAATGAGGGAAGGGAAAAGGCCAAAGTTCCTCTTTAAATTCCCGGGATGAGCTCAGTGGTGACTTGTCCTCTTTAAATTCCTGGGATGAGCTCAGTGGTGACTTGTCCTCTTTACATTCCCGGGATGAGCTCAGTGGTGACTTGTCCTCTTTAAATTCCCGGGATGAGCTCAGTGGTGACTTGTCCTCTTTAAATTCCCGGGATGAGCTCAGTGGTGACTTGTCCTCTTTAAATTCCCGGGATGAGCTCAGTGGTGACTTGTCCTCTTTAAATTCCCGGGATGAGCTCAGTGGTGACTTGTACTCTTTAAATTCCCGGGATGAGCTCAGTGGTGACTTGTCCTCTTTAAATTCCCGGGATGAGCTCAGTGGTGACTTGTCCTCTTTACATTCCCGGGATGAGCTCAGTGGTGACTTGTCCTCTTTAAATTCCCGGGATGAGCTCAGTGGTGACTTGTCCTCTTTAAATTCCCGGGATGAGCTCAGTGGTGACTTGTCCTCTTTACATTCCCGGGATGAGCTCAGTGGTGACTTGTCCTCTTTACATTCCCGGGATGAGCTCAGTGGTGACTTGTCCTCTTTACATTCCCGGGATGAGCTCAGTGGTGACTTGTCCTCTTTAAATTCCCGGGATGAGCTCAGTGGTGACTTGTCCTCTTTACATTCCCGGGATGAGCTCAGTGGTGACTTGTCCTCTTTACATTCCCGGGATGAGCTCAGTGGTGACTTGTCCTCTTTACATTCCCGGGATGAGCTCAGTGGTGACTTGTCCTCTTTAAATTCCCGGGATGGGCTCAGTGGTGACTTGTCCTCTTTACATTCCCGGGATGAGCTCAGTGGTGACTTGTCCTCTTTACATTCCCGGGATGAGCTCAGTGGTGACTTGTCCTCTTTAAATTCCCGGGATGAGCTCAGTGGTGACTTGTCCTCTTTAAATTCCCGGGATGAGCTCAGTGGTGACTTGTCCTCTTTACATTCCCGGGATGAGCTCAGTGGTGACTTGTCCTCTTTAAATTCCCGGGATGAGCTCAGTGGTGACTTGTCCTCTTTACATTCCCGGGATGAGCTCAGTGGTGACTTGTCCTCTTTAAATTCCCGGGATGAGCTCAGTGGTGACTTGTCCTCTTTACATTCCCGGGATGAGCTCAGTGGTGACTTGTCCTCTTTAAATTCCCGGGATGGGCTCAGTGGTGACTTGTCCTCTTTAAATTCCCGGGATGAGCTCAGTGGTGACTTGTACTCTTTACATTCCCGGGATGAGCTCAGTGGTGACTTGTACTCTTTACATTCCCGGGATGAGCTCAGTGGTGACTTGTCCTCTTTAAATTCCCGGGATGAGCTCAGTGGTGACTTGTCCTCTTTAAATTCCCAGGATGAGCTCAGTGGTGACTTGTACCCTTTAAATTCCCGGGATGAGCTCAGTGGTGACTTGTCCTCTTTAAATTCCCGGGATGAGCTCAGTGGTGACTTGTACTCTTTACATTCCCGGGATGAGCTCAGTGGTGACTTGTACTCTTTACATTCCCGGGATGAGCTCAGTGGTGACTTGTCCTCTTTAAATTCCCAGGATGAGCTCAGTGGTGACTTGTACCCTTTAAATTCCCGGGATGAGCTCAGTGGTGACTTGTCCTCTTTAAATTCCCGGGATGAGCTCAGTGGTGACTTGTCCTCTTTAAATTCCCGGGATAAGCTCAGTGGTGACTTGTACTCTTTAAATTCCCGGGATGAGCTCAGTGGTGACTTGTCCTCTTTAAATTCCCGGGATGAGCTCAGTGGTGACTTGTCCTCTTTACATTCCCGGGATGAGCTCAGTGGTGACTTGTCCTCTTTACATTCCCGGGATGAGCTCAGTGGTGACTTGTCCTCTTTAAATTCCCGGGATGAGCTCAGTGGTGACTTGTCCTCTTTAAATTCCCGGGATGAGCTCAGTGGTGACTTGTCCTCTTTAAATTCCCGGGATGAGCTCAGTGGTGACTTGTCCTCTTTAAATTCCTGGGATGAGCTCAGTGGTGACTTGTACTCTTTAAATTCCCGGGATGAGCTCAGTGGTGACTTGTCCTCTTTACATTCCCGGGATGAGCTCAGTGGTGACTTGTCCTCTTTACATTCCCGGGATGAGCTCAGTGGTGACTTGTACTCTTTACATTCCCAGGATGAGCTCAGTGGTGACTTGTCCTCTTTACATTCCCGGGATGAGCTCAGTGGTGACTTGTACTCTTTAAATTCCCGGGATGAGCTCAGTGGTGACTTGTCCTCTTTACATTCCCGGGATGGGCTCAGTGGTGACTTGTACTCTTTACATTCCCGGGATGAGCTCAGTGGTGACTTGTCCTCTTTAAATTCCCGGGATGAGCTCAGTGGTGACTTGTCCTCTTTAATTTCCCGGGATGAGCTCAGTGGTGACTTGTCCTCTTTAAATTCCCGGGATGGGCTCAGTGGTGACTTGTACTCTTTAAATTCCCGGGATGAGCTCAGTGGTGACTTGTCCTCTTTAATTTCCCGGGATGAGCTCAGTGGTGACTTGTCCTCTTTAAATTCCCGGGATGGGCTCAGTGGTGACTTGTACTCTTTAAATTCCCGGGATGAGCTCAGTGGTGACTTGTCCTCTTTAATTTCCCGGGATGAGCTCAGTGGTGACTTGTCCTCTTTAAATTCCCGGGATGAGCTCAGTGGTGACTTGTCCTCTTTAAATTCCCGGGGTGAGCTCAGTGGTGACTTGTCCTCTTTAAATTCCCGGGATGAGCTCAGTGGTGACTTGTCCTCTTTAAATTCCCGGGATGAGCTCAGTGGTGACTTGTCCTCTTTAAATTCCCGGGATGAGCTCAGTGGTGACTTGTCCTCTTTAAACTGTGACTATCCTTTTGGGGGTTTGAAATGTATAAAGCGAAACGCGTGCAGCATTGCGAGGAGAGCCGGCCTCAGATTCCGGAACACTACTGAGCTACTTGCTTTCTCAAGAGGAAATAAATTGTTTTGCTGTTTGCCATACCAGAGGGAAATGAAGAAAACAATGACTAATATAGTGGAACAACGTCCGCGCCTGTCACCGGCATCAATGGCTTCTGTTCCTCCTTTCCATGCTGATAAAAATACTAAATCCCGGCTCCCGTCACATCCCACCACCTCTCCGGGGCTACATTGGTGAGCTCGTCTCCGGGGGGTACATGTATGACATTGGTGAGCTCGTCTCCGGGGGGTACATGTATGACATCGGTGAGCTCGTCTCTGGGGGTACATGTATGACATCGGTGAGCTCGTCTCCGGGGGGTACATGTATGACATCGGTGAGCTTGTCTCTGGGGGTACATGTATGACATCGGTAAGCTCGTCTCTGGGGGTACATGTATGACATCGGTGAGCTCGTCTCTGGGGGTACATGTATGACATCGGTGAGCTCGTCTCCGGGGGGTACATGTATGACATCGGTGAGCTTGTCTCTGGGGGTACATGTATGACATCGGTGAGATTGTCTCCGGGGGTACATGTATGACATCGGTGAGCTCGTCTCTGGGGGTACATGTATGACATCGGTGAGCTTGTCTCTGGGGGTACATGTATAACATCGGTGAGCTCGTCTCCGGGGGTACATGTATGACATTGGTGAGCTCGTCTCCGGGGGTACATGTATGACATTGGTGAGCTCATCTCCCGGGGGTACATGTATGACATCGGTGAGCTCATCTCCGGGGGTACATGTATAACATCGGTGAGCTCGTCTCTGGGGGTACATGTATGACATTGGTGAGCTCGTCTCCGGGGGGTACATGTATGACATCGGTGAGCTCGTCTCCGGGGGTACATGTATGACATTGGTGAGCTCGTCTCCGGGGGGTACATGTATGACATCGGTGAGCTCGTCTCCGGGGGTACATGTATGACATCGGTGAGCTCGTCTCTGGGGGTACATGTATGACATCGGTGAGCTCGTCTCTGGGGGTACATGTATGACATCGGTGAGCTCGTCTCCGGGGGTACATGTATGACATCGGTGAGCTCGTCTCTGGGGGTACATGTATGACATCGGTGAGCTCGTCTCCGGGGGTACATGTATGACATCGGTGAGCTCGTCTCCGGGGGTACATGTATGACATCAGTGAGCTCGTCTCCGGGGGTACATGTATGACATTGGTGAGCTTGTCTCTGGGGGTACATGTATGACATCGGTGAGCTCGTCTCTGGGGGTACATGTATGACATCGGTGAGCTCGTCTCTGGGGGTACATGTATGACATCGGTGAGCTCGTCTCCGGGGGTACATGTATGACATCGGTGAGCTCGTCTCCGGGGGTACATGTATGACATCAGTGAGCTCGTCTCCGGGGGTACATGTATGACATTGGTGAGCTTGTCTCTGGGGGTACATGTATGACATCGGTGAGCTCGTCTCTGGGGGTACATGTATGACATCGGTGAGCTCGTCTCTGGGGGTACATGTATGACATCGGTGAGCTCGTCTCCGGGGGTACATGTATGACATCGGTGAGCTCGTCTCTGGGGGTACATGTATGACATCGGTGAGCTCGTCTCCGGGGGTACATGTATGACATCGGTGAGCTCGTCTCTGGGGGTACATGTATGACATCGGTGAGCTCGTCTCCGGGGGTACATGTATGACATCGGTGAGCTCGTCTCCGGGGGTACATGTATGACATTGGTGAGCTTGTCTCCGGGGGGTACATGTATGACATCGGTGAGCTCGTCTCCGGGGGTACATGTATGACATTGGTGAGCTCGTCTCCGGGGGTACATGTATGACATCGGTGAGCTCCTCTCCGGGGGTACATGTATGACATCGGTGAGCTCGTCTCCGGGGGTACATGTATGACATCGGTGAGCTCGTCTCTGGGGGGTACATGTATGACATTGATGAGCTCGTCTCCATGGGTACATGTATGACATTGGTGAGCTCGTCTCCGGGGGTACATGTATGACATCGGTGAGCTCGTCTCCGGGGGGTACATGTATGGCATTGGTGAGCTCGTCTCCGGGGGTATATGTATGACATCGGTGAGCTCGTCTCCGGGGGTACATGTATGACATCGGTGAGCTCGTCTCCGGGGGGTACATGTATGACATCGGTGAGCTCGTCTCTGGGGATACATGTATGACATCGGTGAGCTCGTCTCTGGGGATACATGTATGACATCGGTGAGCTCGTCTCCGGGGGTACATGTATGACATCAGTGAGCTCGTCTCTGGGGATACATGTATGACATCGGTGAGCTCGTCTCCGGGGGGTACATGTATGACATCGGTGAGCTCGTCTCCGGGATTACATGTATGACATCGGTGAGCTCGTCTCCGGGGGTACATGTATGACATCGGTGAGCTCCTCTCCGGGGGTACATGTATGACATTGGTGAGCTCGTCTCCGGGGGTACATGTATGACATCGTTGAGCTCGTCTCTGGGGATACATGTATGACATCGGTGAGATTGTCTCCGGGGGGTACATGTATGACATTGGTGAGCTCGTCTCCGGGGGCTACATGGATGACATCGGTGAGCTCGTCTCCGGGGGGTACATGTATGACATTGGTGAGCTCGTCTCCGGGGATACATGTATGACATCGGTGAGCTCGTCTCCGGGGGGTACATGTATGACATTGGTGAGCTCGTCTCCGGGGGTACATGTATGACATCGGTGAGCTCGTCTCCGGGGGGTACATGGATGACATCGGTGAGCTCGTCTCCGGGGGGTACATGTATGACATCGGTGAGCTCGTCTCTGGAGGTACATGTATGACATCGGTGAACTCGTCTCCGGGGATACATGTATGACATTGGTGAGCTCGTCTCCGGGGGGTACATGGATGACATCGGTGAGCTCCTCTCCGGGGGTACATGTATGACATTGGTGAGCTCGTCGCCGGGGGGTACATGTATGACATTGGTGAGCTCGTCTCCGGGGGGTACATGGATGACATCGGTGAGCTCCTCTCCGGGGGGTACATGTATGACATTGGTGAGCTCGTCTCCGGGGGGTACATGTATGACATTGGTGAGCTCGTCTCCGGGAGGTACATGTATGACATTGGTGAGCTCGTCTCCGGGAGGTACATGGATGACATCGGTTAGCTCGTCTCCGGGGGGTACATGGATGACATCGGTGAGCTCGTCTCCGGGGGGTACATGTATGACATCGGTGAGCTCGTCTCCGGGGATACATGTATGACATCGGTGAGCTCGTCTCCGGGAGGTACATGGATGACATCGGTGAGCTCGTCTCGGGGGGTACATGTATGACATCGGTGAGCTCGTCTCCGGGGATACATGTATGACATCGGTTAGCTCGTCTCCGGGGGGTACATGGATGACATCGGTGAGCTCGTCTCCGGGGATACATGTATGACATCGGTGAGCTCGTCTCTGGGGGTACATGTATGACATCGGTGAGCTCGTCTCCGGGGGGTACATGTATGACATCGGTGAGCTTGTCTCTGGGGGTACATGTATGACATCGGTAAGCTCGTCTCTGGGGGTACATGTATGACATCGGTGAGCTCGTCTCTGGGGGTACATGTATGACATCGGTGAGCTCGTCTCCGGGGGGTACATGTATGACATCGGTGAGCTTGTCTCTGGGGGTACATGTATGACATCGGTGAGATTGTCTCCGGGGGTACATGTATGACATCGGTGAGCTCGTCTCTGGGGGTACATGTATGACATCGGTGAGCTTGTCTCTGGGGGTACATGTATAACATCGGTGAGCTCGTCTCCGGGGGTACATGTATGACATTGGTGAGCTCGTCTCCGGGGGTACATGTATGACATTGGTGAGCTCATCTCCCGGGGGTACATGTATGACATCGGTGAGCTCATCTCCGGGGGTACATGTATAACATCGGTGAGCTCGTCTCTGGGGGTACATGTATGACATTGGTGAGCTCGTCTCCGGGGGGTTCATGTATGACATTGGTGAGCTCGTCTCCGGGGGGTACATGTATGACATCGGTGAGCTCGTCTCCGGGGGTACATGTATGACATCGGTGAGCTCGTCTCTGGGGGTACATGTATGACATCGGTGAGCTCGTCTCTGGGGGTACATGTATGACATCGGTGAGCTCGTCTCCGGGGGTACATGTATGACATCGGTGAGCTCGTCTCTGGGGGTACATGTATGACATCGGTGAGCTCGTCTCCGGGGGTACATGTATGACATCGGTGAGCTCGTCTCCGGGGGTACATGTATGACATCAGTGAGCTCGTCTCCGGGGGTACATGTATGACATTGGTGAGCTTGTCTCTGGGGGTACATGTATGACATCGGTGAGCTCGTCTCTGGGGGTACATGTATGACATCGGTGAGCTCGTCTCTGGGGGTACATGTATGACATCGGTGAGCTCGTCTCCGGGGGTACATGTATGACATCGGTGAGCTCGTCTCCGGGGGTACATGTATGACATCAGTGAGCTCGTCTCCGGGGGTACATGTATGACATTGGTGAGCTTGTCTCTGGGGGTACATGTATGACATCGGTGAGCTCGTCTCTGGGGGTACATGTATGACATCGGTGAGCTCGTCTCTGGGGGTACATGTATGACATCGGTGAGCTCGTCTCCGGGGGTACATGTATGACATCGGTGAGCTCGTCTCTGGGGGTACATGTATGACATCGGTGAGCTCGTCTCCGGGGGTACATGTATGACATCGGTGAGCTCGTCTCTGGGGGTACATGTATGACATCGGTGAGCTCGTCTCCGGGGGTACATGTATGACATCGGTGAGCTCGTCTCCGGGGGTACATGTATGACATTGGTGAGCTTGTCTCCGGGGGGTACATGTATGACATCGGTGAGCTCGTCTCCGGGGGTACATGTATGACATTGGTGAGCTCGTCTCCGGGGGTACATGTATGACATCGGTGAGCTCCTCTCCGGGGGTACATGTATGACATCGGTGAGCTCGTCTCCGGGGGTACATGTATGACATCGGTGAGCTCGTCTCTGGGGGGTACATGTATGACATTGATGAGCTCGTCTCCATGGGTACATGTATGACATTGGTGAGCTCGTCTCCGGGGGTACATGTATGACATCGGTGAGCTCGTCTCCGGGGGGTACATGTATGGCATTGGTGAGCTCGTCTCCGGGGGTATATGTATGACATCGGTGAGCTCGTCTCCGGGGGTACATGTATGACATCGGTGAGCTCGTCTCCGGGGGGTACATGTATGACATCGGTGAGCTCGTCTCTGGGGATACATGTATGACATCGGTGAGCTCGTCTCTGGGGATACATGTATGACATCGGTGAGCTCGTCTCCGGGGGTACATGTATGACATCAGTGAGCTCGTCTCTGGGGATACATGTATGACATCGGTGAGCTCGTCTCCGGGGGGTACATGTATGACATCGGTGAGCTCGTCTCCGGGATTACATGTATGACATCGGTGAGCTCGTCTCCGGGGGTACATGTATGACATCGGTGAGCTCCTCTCCGGGGGTACATGTATGACATTGGTGAGCTCGTCTCCGGGGGTACATGTATGACATCGTTGAGCTCGTCTCTGGGGATACATGTATGACATCGGTGAGATTGTCTCCGGGGGGTACATGTATGACATTGGTGAGCTCGTCTCCGGGGGCTACATGGATGACATCGGTGAGCTCGTCTCCGGGGGGTACATGTATGACATTGGTGAGCTCGTCTCCGGGGATACATGTATGACATCGGTGAGCTCGTCTCCGGGGGGTACATGTATGACATTGGTGAGCTCGTCTCCGGGGGTACATGTATGACATCGGTGAGCTCGTCTCCGGGGGGTACATGGATGACATCGGTGAGCTCGTCTCCGGGGGGTACATGTATGACATCGGTGAGCTCGTCTCTGGAGGTACATGTATGACATCGGTGAACTCGTCTCCGGGGATACATGTATGACATTGGTGAGCTCGTCTCCGGGGGGTACATGGATGACATCGGTGAGCTCCTCTCCGGGGGTACATGTATGACATTGGTGAGCTCGTCGCCGGGGGGTACATGTATGACATTGGTGAGCTCGTCTCCGGGGGGTACATGGATGACATCGGTGAGCTCCTCTCCGGGGGGTACATGTATGACATTGGTGAGCTCGTCTCCGGGGGGTACATGTATGACATTGGTGAGCTCGTCTCCGGTAGGGATGAGCCGAACACCCCCCGGTTCGGTTCGCACCAGAACCCGCGAACGGACCGCAAGTTCGCACGAACGTTAGAACCCCATTGACGTCTATGGGACTCGAACGTTCGAAATCAAAAGTGCTCATTTTAAAGGCTAATTTGCATGGTATTGTCCTAAAAAGGGTGTGGGGACCCGGGTCCTACCCCAGGGGACATGTATCAATGCAAAAAAAACTTTTAAAAACGGCCGTTTTTTCGGGAGCAGTGATTTTAATGATGCTTAAAGTAAAAAAAAAAAAGTGAAATATTCCTTTAAATATCGTACCTGGGGGGTGTCTATAGTATGCCTGTAAAGTGACGCGTGTTTCCCATGTTTAGAACAGTCCCTGCACCAAATGTCATTTTTAAAGGAAAAAATCTCATTTAAAACTGCTTGCGGGTTTAATGTCATGTCGGGTCATGGCAATATGGATGAAAATCAGTGAGACAAACGGCATGGGTACCCCCCAGTCCATTACCAGGCCCTTTGGGTCTTGTATGGATATTAAGGGGAACCCCGCACCCAAATTAAAATAAGGAAAGGTCCCTATATACTCTGAACAGCAGTATACAGGCGGTGCAAACAAGACAGGGACTGTAGGTTTGTTGTTAAGTAGAATCTGTTTGTAATTTTGAACATTTTTAATGTGTTTAGCTCCAGCCAAAAAATCTTTTCTAAGCTTTTTGGAAAACATAGGGAAGGGTTATCACCCCTGTGACATTTGTTTTGCGTCTTTCCTCCTCTTCAGAAGATTTCACCTCACTTTTTTGTCCCAATGAAAAATGTTTTTTGAAAATTTGTGTTTTTTTGTGGAACAAGGATTGGAAAGCATCAGTGGAAAGGAAAAATTGTTTTCCCATATTAACTCTTACAGGAGAGAATTTCCCTTCCTTAGGGGTAGATTTCATCTCACTTCCTGTTGTCTCCTTCCGTTTGCAAGTAGGAGTCGTTTGTAAGTTAGATGTTTGAAAGTAGGGTCCTACCCTATATACTCAGCAGAAATTTGGGCCTTAGGTGTTGCTGTGGCCAAAACACTGTAAGCCCTCACAGGGCCCTGCTGTGAAATATTAGATCAAGAATTGTAATTACATGCTCCTGTTGAACAGGAGCTGAAAAATTAGGCCTTAGGCACTGGTGCTGGTGCCACAACACTGCAACCCCTCACAGACACTCTAGTTGGAACGCAGGAACGAGCCCTGCTGCAAAGTATTGCATCAAAAATTGTAATTACACGCCCCTGTTAGACAGGGGCTGAAAAATTGGGTCTTAGGCACTGGTGCTGGTGCCACAACACTGCAACCCCTCACAGACACTCTAGTTGAAACGCAGGAACAAGCCCTGCTGCAAAGTATTGCATCAAAAATTGTAATTACACGCCCCTGTTAGACAGGGGCAGAAAAATTGGGTCTTAGGCACTGGTGCTGGTGCCACAACACTGCAACCCCTCACAGACACTCTAGTTGGAATGCAGGAACAAGCCCTGCTGCAAAGTATTGCATCAAAAATTGTAATTACACGCCCCTGTTAGACAGGGGCAGAAAAATTGGGTCTTAGGCACTGGTGCTGGTGCCACAACACTGCAACCCCTCACAGACACTCTAGTTGGAATGCAGGAACAAGCCCTGCTGCAAAGTATTGCATCAAAAATTGTAATTACACGCCCCTGTTAGACAGGGGCTGAAAAATTGGGTCTTAGGCACTGGTGCTGGTGCCACAACACTGCAACCCCTCACAGACACTCTAGTTGGAATGCAGGAACGAGCCCTGCTGCAAAGTATTACATCAAAAATTGTAATTACACGCCCCTGTTAAACAGGGGCTGAAAAATTGTGCCTTAGGCACTGGTGGTGGCGCCCAGAACCAAAAATGTTCTTACAAGCTATCAGCGTGATGATTGAGGAGGAAGAGGATAATTACTCAGGGATAGTCACTCAGCATCAGCATAGGCAGTCTTTGAAGGGATCTGAGATTTCAAAAAAAATTATTCGGTTACATCTGCATCAGGTGCTTGGTAGCTGGTGGTGATCCAAGACTGATTCATTTTTATGAAGGTCAGCCGATCGACCGAGTCGGTGGACAGACGCACCCTGTGATCGGTTACCACGCCTCCAGCAGCACTGAATGTGCGTTCCGAAAGAACGCTGGATGCAGGACAGGCCAGTAGCTCAATTGCATACTGTGCAAGCTCTGGCCAGTGATCCATCCTCAAGACCCAGTAACCCAGAGGATTTTCGGTGGGAAAGGTGTCCAAGTCTGATCTTGCCCCTAGGTATTCCTGCACCATGTAAAACAGACGCTGGCGATGGTTGCTGGAACCGATCATACCTTGGGGCTGCGGACCAAAAAATTGTCTGAACGCATCGGTCAGACGGCCACCTTCTCCACCGCTCCTTCTTTGACTGACCGAAGCCTCAGCAACACGTTGTCCAGAAACAGGAGTTTGTAACCTCCCAGTCTCTGGGAACGCGTTGCACAGACCTTTCTGCAAGGCCTCCCGAAGATGTTTCATCCTCTGCTCCCTCTGCGATGGCAAGATAAGGTCCGCAACCTTACCCTTGTAACGTGGATCAAGGAGGGTTGCCAGCCAGTATTGGTCCTTCTCCTTGATACCACGAATACGAGGATCCTTACGCAGGCTTTGCAGGATCAGGGAGGCCATGCAGCGTAGGTTTGCTGAGGCATTCGGTCCGGAGTCCTCTGGGTCACTAAGGACAACAACGTCCGCAGCCACCTCCTCCCAGCCACGTACAAGTCCATGTGTTCCTTGGGACTGATCCCTTAAAGACTGCTGATGCTGAGTGCCAGGCTCCACCTCCATACTGACACAATCTTCCTCCTCCTCCTCCTCCTCCTCCTCCTCCTCGTCCTCTTCCTGTGTGATCGGCGGGCACGCAGGAACACTGTCTGGATAAAGGGGGCCTTGAGAGCTAAGGAAGTCCTCCTCTTCCTGCCTCTGTTCTGCCTCAAGTGCCCTGTCCATTATCCCACGCAGCGTGTGCTCCAACAGGTGGACAAGGGGGACAGTGTCACTGATGCATGCACTGTCAGTGCTCACCATCCTCGTGGCCTCCTCGAATGGTGACAGGACAGTGCATGCATCCCTGATCATGGCCCACTGGCGTGGGGAAAAAAAACCAAGGTCCCCTGACCCTGTCCTGGTGCCATAGTCGCACAGGTACTCATTGATGGCCCTCTGCTGCGTGTGCAGCCGCTGCAGCATGGCCAACGTCGAGTTCCACCTGGTGGGCATGTCACAGATTAGGCGGTTCTTGGGCAGGTTAAACTCCTTTTGGAGGTCCGTCAGCCGAGCACTGGCATTATATGACCGGCGGAAATGCACAGAGACTTTCCTGGCCTGCCTCAGGACATCCTGTAAGCCCGGGTACCTGCCCAAGAACCGCTGCACCACCAAGTTAAGGACGTGAGCCAAACAGGGCACATGGGTCAGTTGTCCCTGTCGGAGGGCAGAGAGGAGGTTGGTGCCATTGTCGCAAACCACCATTCCTGCCTTAAGTTGGCGTGGCGTCAACCACCTCTGAACCTGCCCCTGCAGAGCTGACAGAACCTCTGCCCCAGTGTGGCTCCTGTCCCCCAAGCACACCAGCTCAAGCACCGCATGGCATCTTTTGGCCTGCGTACTTGCGTAGCCCCTTGAACGCCTACGGAGCACCGCTGGTTCCGAGGAAGAGGCCATGGAGGAAGAAGAAGAGGAGGGGGTGGAGGAGAGAGGTGTGTCACAATCAGCATTTTGGAGGCGTGGTGGCGGAACAACCTCCAACACTACTGCACCTTGTCCTGCATCCTTCCCAGCTGCCAGCAGAGTCACCCAATGCGCCGTGAAACTTAAGTAACGTCCCTGTCCATGCCTGCTGGACCATGAGTCAGCGGTAATATGCACCTTACCGCTGACCGCCCTGTCCAGCGAGGCATGGACATTGCCTTCCACATGCCGGTAGAGAGCCGGAATCGCCTTCCGTGAGAAAAAGTGGCGTTTGGGTACCTGCCACTGAGGAACCGCACATTCCACAAACTCACGGAAGGGGGCAGAGTCTACCAACTGAAAAGGCAGCAGTTGAAGTGCTAGCAATTTTGCCAAGCTAGCATTCAACCGCTGGGCATGTGGATGGCTGGGAGCAAACTTCTTTCGGCGGTGCAGCAGCTGGGGCAGGGAAATTTGCCTGGTACAATCTGACGTCGGTGTACCCAAAGCAGATTGCCCATAAGTACTTGGCTGTGACACACCTAATTCTACACCTTCATTCCTCTCACTGCAGGTCGCAGAGAGGACTGAAGGTCTAGTGGGGTTGGAAATCTCAGCTGATGAGGAGCAAGGAGAGATCGTCTTTGTTCTTTGGTGTGGGTCTTTTAGATACGCTTGCCAACGAACTGCATGGCAGGTCAACATATGTCTGGTCAAGCATGTGGTACCCAAGCGGGAGATGTTTTGGCCACGCGAGATACGCTTGAGACATATATTGCAAATAGCAGCGGTGCGATCTGATGCACTCGTCTCAAAAAAGGCCCACACCAAAGAACTTTTTGAATAACGCGCAGAGACTGCAGCGCCCTGCACATGTGGAGCTTTGGGGTGTGATGCAGTCAATGTGCTGCCCTTAGGCTGGCCCCTGGAGGGCATCCTGCCTAGTTGGTGATGTGCCACCTCCTCCTCCTCCTCCTCCTCCTCCTCTCTCCTATCAGGCACCCACGTTGAGTCAGTGACCTCATCATCCCCTCCCTCCTCATCACTGGAGCAAACCTGGCAGTATGCTGCAGCAGGGGGAGCATGACTGCCAGATTGCTGTCCTTCTTGGGCACCCCCTCTGTCCGTGCTCATGTTACTGCCTTCATTGAGCTCAGTATCATCATCAGAGCCTTCCAAACGCTGGGCATCCTCCTGGAGCATGTACCCAACACTGTGGTCAAACAGTTCGAGGGAATCCTCAGGAGGACATGGTGGGGCTAGGGAAGGAGTCACTGATGACATTGAGCTGAGGGAAGAGGCCGCTGCTTTGCCAGACAAAGCACCCTGGGCATGGGTGAGAGAGGATGAGGAGGATGAGGACGGCTTGGTCATCCACTCGACCAAGTCTTCCGCATGTTGCGGCTCAACACGGCCAGCTGCCGAAAAAAAGGCCAAGCGTGTCCCATGGCCACGTGCTGATGAGGATGCACCGTCTCCACGACCAGCACTAGACACAGAGCCTGCTTGCCCTCTCTTATTGGCTTGTGACTGTCTGCCTCTCCTTCTTGGCCTTCCAGACATACTAATGGCCTGTAGCTGCACTAAGCTGGGATAGAACACCTGTAATTTTCTTCAGGTAGCTTTATATACTGTAACCAGACAAGCCTGCCTGTCAGTAGGAAGATAACAGGAACGGATCTAGCTGAACACTGTGAGCAGGACGCACTGCACTGAATGTAAATAGCAGGAACGGATCTAGCTGAACACTGTGAGCAGGACGCACTGCACTGAATGTAAATAACAGGAACTGATCTAGCTGAACACTGTGAGCAGGACACACTGTACTAAATGTAAATAGTCTAGCTGCCTGACCGTGGTACTAATAGGATCAAAAAGAACACCTGTAATTTTCTTCAGGTAGCT